>JAODXP020000003.1:7842302-7926485 GCA_027497455.2 Sardinella longiceps
TCATTCATCCTCTTCCCTGAAGTTACATATGTGGGTTAAAACATTTTGGTCTTGTACCTATCTGGCACAACCAGTTTTCATAAAGGGTGGAGTATTCCTTTAAAATGCATGTCTTACATAAATCCATGCACGGTCCTCAGCAGTTAATTTCTCTAAGTAGTATGGCCAAGCCTGCCTATATGTCATTATTCAAGATTTTAAAGGAATATTCCACCTTTTTATGAAATCTGGTTATTCACCGTCTTTCCTAGAGTTACATATGTGTAAAAGCATTTGCCGGACCAAAATGCTTTTACCCATATGTAACTGAGAAGAAGGATGGTGACCAATTGTCATAAAAGGTCAAATATTCCTTTCATTTCACCAATGTGTGAATCACATAAAACATAAACATAAAGAAACATTGCAAATAGTGCTGTCAAACGATTAAAAAATTTAATCTGATTAATCACAAAATTTTTCAAAGATTAATCGTGATTAATCACTTTTAATCGAAACTCATTTCCTCCAGTAAGAATTTGGATGCTAGGGTATGTTGGATCCTTATTTTGCCCTGTAAAGGCCCTGATACTGAATAGTTGGCTTTGTTCGTCTCAAATGGGGCAATTCACACCTGTCCCCTACCCCAAAGGATTCCCCAAACATGTTGTTGGACAGTCAGGAGCTAGGCCATAATCTTTGTATAGTTTGACTTGATAACCGTTCCATTTTCTATCTGAAATTTAACATAATACATGCCATGAAAGTGGAACCATATCCATCAGGATTAATCTGAGTTAATTTTTTTAATCCGAGTTAAATTTTTTGGATTAATCACGTGATTAATCAGTTAATTTGCCAGCGCTAATTGCAAAGTTTAGATATTTTTTTCCATATAGGAAGTTATATAAGCTTCATACAGTAGCTGCAATTTATATGTATTTTGCATGTGGTCGGACTGCCCAACAAACCCTGAGATTCTTATACAACGTATTAGTCCTAAAAATATTGTAAAGTTTATATAAATCTTTTTTCACATAGGACATGTCATATTACAATTCTCTACAATTCAAGTTTCACATTATATATGGATTTTGTATGAGCTTTGAGTCCCTATAAAATGCATATGATTCTTATACTGCAATATGTAGGAAAAATGTAAATTTCATATAATTTTTTTTCATATGGGATTGAATGGATTTTATGATCATCTGGCTTAAACCCAATTATATTTTTGGCCATCAACCAGGCTTACAGGAGCTCAGGAATGCCCTTACACATATCTGGACATCATCCGCCATCTCATAAGAGCATGCAATAACATTATCTAGCATGCATACCAAGCATGGGTCACCCAAGATATTGAGTGGCAGAAATTAAAATTTGGCAAAATAGGTTATCCTGCCACATCATTTCCCCTTCGATTTTTGGGGGGGTCTCTTTAAAATAAGCCCTCAGTAGGCTGAAAACTAGATATGTCATCCCTTTTTCGTTTTCTCAGACATTGCCCTACCCATATCTGTATAGATGTATATACGTTCCTTTAATTTTTGAGCAGTGATAAGTGGAGCTAAACCTGCTTGGCATTATTGCCTGCCGCGCCTCCAACAGCGCCACTGGGACAGCTGCAGGGTCGTCAGCTGGGGACCACCGCTCATAGATGTTTCGCTCTCTTTAACCCCAGAACACCTCCTGGTGGCGGAGCAGTGGCAAGGACGTCTCCCTGCCACCCCCTGCAGCTGCCCCTACTCACTGTAGTTCGACCCCCACTCTTTGTCTCTCTCCTGAGCCACAGCCAGAAGCTTGCCTTCTCTGCCTCCTCTGCCAGGGCTTTGGTTGTTCTCCGTAGCTTCGCCCCACTTAAGCCCACATCCCGAGAGCAGTTTTGTGGAGGAGGTGCTGACGAAGCCTCGACAGCCCACCTCCACCGGGTAGATGTGTGCATTCCAACCTCAAGCTTCCCTGCATTCCATCGCCAGTTCGGTGTATTTATCCTTCTTGCGCTCGTATGCAGCCGGTATTCCCCTCCTCCCAGGGGACGGTAAGCTCAATGAGCAGCACAGATTTGGCGGCCGGAGACCACAGTACGATGTCCGGTAGGAGTGACGTTGTGGCGATTTCGAGAGGGGGACCGCAGTTGTTTGCCCAAGTCAACCCTCATATCCCAGTCTCTTCCCTCGGGAAAGGGCTCTTGAGGGAGCCTTGTGGCGCTGCTTGTCTCTCTCCGTCTCCGGGCCTGACAAATCTGATTTGGTTCCTTGGTGATGCTGTTTGCCTGTTTGCAGCTTGCCTGCAGTGCTCCAAGTCCTCCGCGAGCCTCCTCAGCACCTGGTCGTGCCGCCACCTGAACCGTCCTTGCGTTAGCGCCACCTTACAACCAGACAGCAGGTGTTGTAATCTGGCATTGGCAGCACTGCAAAGGGAACAGGCTTTCTCCTTGCCAAACCACTGGTGTAGGTTTCTCGCAGCATGGCAGTGTATCAAAGGTAGCCTTAAGCAGGAAACTGATCCTCTGTCTGAGGCATTTTCCATAGGTTAGCCCAGCTGATTGCCCTGCTGGTCGTGCCTTCCCACGTGGTCCACCTCCCCTGCTGACCTCGCGACACTGCCCTGATGTTATATCTTAATGTATTGGGGGGGGGGGGGGGGGGGCAAGAAATAAAGCTGCATAGGCAGCGTCTTTCACAGAATTTCACCATATGTTTTGCATTGAGGCGACAGACATGCGTGATGCTCAATAATTGTCTGTGTGTCTGAATGTGTGTAATGGAAAATATTGAGGCATCTTGTATAACAAGTATCTTGAAGAGAAGTTTGTAAAGATGGAAAAACAGCCTAAGCCTAAGTCAGACCATCAAAACTCATAGGAAAACACACAGCAGACGCTTTCCCCAGCACTTTATAATTAAGGGGCATTGACAAAAAACACCAGTGACGTTCCACCAGATTCCAGTTGGACCGGAATCTTTTTTTATTGAAAGATTAAATGATCTGACTTTCTTCTAAGTCAAAACTGTAGACAAACACAATATGCAAAATAAATTAAGTACAAAAGAGAACCTTTTCTTTTGAGTAGCCATTGGCTAGGTCTAAATTAACTCAAGTCAAGTCAAGTCACTTTATTTATATAGCACATTTCTTACAACAGAGTTGATCAAAACTCAAACCATGGCAGTGTGTAGCACCCTAACATTACATTGAAAACCCAATGCATACTCTTTCCTGACAAGTCATTACTTTACAGAAAAAGTGGGAATCGGAATAGGCACACTGGTAATCATAATGACAGCAGCAGGCATTGGTTTGGTGAGTATAAGAATCTCTTTCAAGTTCAGTCTTAATTTTAAATTTAAATTTAAATATAAGACTGCTTGGCTAATGGTCATAGACTCATGATGCTATGTGTACAGGTACTGTGGATGAAGAAGAACGATTATTTACCGGCAAGACGGGAAGAAATTGCGATGCCGAATAGAAGTTGAGTAGAGCTATCTAATGGAATAGCTTGAGCCAAGGTTGTTTCAAGGGGCTTTAGTCCTCTTTTTTGGTTGCATCATCTCACCAGCCCCAAGCATAATCATAATCTGGAACATAGCTCAATCAGACAGACCCATATACTGTACATAGAACACCTATCATGACACTGTATGACACTCTGACCACCTCAGCTTCTATGGATGAAATATAAATGAAACATCTCAACATCAGCTATATCGGACACATTCCCGATCTTGGACTCTTATCTTTTCTGTTCTTTTCTTTTTTCTTTTCATTGAGCTGTTGCAGTAAGACCATTTACCTCCATCTGTCTGTCCTAGGAATTCCTTAATGGGTTCTTCCATGGGCAATGACACACTTCTGGTAAAAATTTCATTAGAATCCGTCCTCAGTTGCTAACCGACAAACAAAGAAACAGACAGACAAATTCAACGAAAACGTAACCTCCTTGGCGGAGGTAATAACATTAATCTAATGACACTCCATTCGTGGTTATGATTGTCATTAAATGCCTTTAAGGTTTTTTTAATGTTTGCTTTCCAAAGTCTACGTTTTAAAAAGCAAATGATACTCAAGTCATAAATATGAATGAAATTACATTACATGTTCATGATACGTGCAATGTTTATAACAGGTTTATGCCATACTTGCAGACTCCTTCAAGTGAAGAGTTACCATTTAAAGATTTTATATATTTTCTTTAATATATTTTGTTAAGGTTTGTTTTTTGTTTTGTTTAATTGGAGAATGCCTTGTAATTCATGGTTTTGTTTTTCGATGGCAGCTGCATTTTTGTACTACAAACTGAAGTTTCACTGTGAATTTGCTACTGACAATGTGAAGTTAAATGTGTCTTAATGGTGTTTTTTATTGTAACTGCCAAACACATTTCTACCGACATACACAAACACTCCCAATATGAATACAAGGAACGTCAGCCTGTGATTATGTGTTTCATGCATAACGTTCATCGCACTGATGTCACATGATACATCCAAAAGTAAAATTAAGCACACATTGCGCTTTGCTTGCTAAAACCCAATGTGGCCCTTCAGCAAAAATAATTGCCCACCCCTGCCCTACAGTATACCATCATGTTTTGGTGCTAAATACAAATCTTGTTATTCACAGGAATTGCCATGTCTCACTTGCCTGGTCATAACCAGACCTTTGGTCTGTGCTTCTCTTTATACGAGGGTCTGGGATCTTGGCTATGAGAAATGATTGCTTGCTGGAGATTTTTAATTCAAAATTATTGGACCAGCCATTGACTGATAAATATCGTATTCTTGCGCTGCATTCTTGCGATGTGAGCAAGGTTAATGGCCAGAATCCCAGATCCTCTATGTACTAGTATGTAGTTGGTGTTCATTAAATAATTTTGCACTAACAAGAAAACACACTTTCACCAGCATAAAGTTCAAGTACACATGGACAAAGATCTTGCACATAGACTATCCTGTATACAGCACCATTGACACTACATGGTTATGTATCAATGTGAGGTTAGTTATGGAGCAATACAAATGATAAAAATGTGAAGTATTAGCCATCTGTCTATGGTAGAGGTGGTACATGGTACAGTAGAACATAGAATCTCTCAGGGTGTACACAGCATTTAAAAGTTTGGGAACCATTGCCTAGTATTGCATGAATTGAAAACTACAGTACTTTTCAATCTTACATGCACTCAATATGATTACAACATATTAGATCAGGGGAAGCACTACTGAAGCATAAATTAAGTATTAGAGAACTAAGAATGAAGTATTTCCTGTCACGATCTGTGACGGTAAATTTAGGACCCAAGAACAGACGACAAAAACAGGTTGATCTGTAGGTGAATTTTACTCACTGCCCGTGATCAAAACAAGAGTATCCAAAAGTTTACAAAGATCCAAAATAAGCTTGTGGAGCAAGCGCAAACAGAAAACATGCACAGAGGTGTACGCTGTAGTCAGAATAATAATTCGGCGGTGAGCCGCGAACAAAACACACTAAATATAGGTCAAGTCCTAATTGCAGAACTGTCCGCAGGTGTGCGGTGCGACAGTGACAGGCTCCCGTGGCTGTCAATCACCCGCGGTGTCCTGGGCTGAAGCGCCGCAAGAGGGGGGTGTCGGGCGGGGTGCGTGACAATTTCCCCTGTTATCATTTGCCAAAATTAGTCAGATCTGGTTAGCACTGTAAGTTAAATCCTTCCCACTCCATGTAGAACATTGGGTGGTGCCCATCTCTGTTTCTGTAATCCCAGGCCACATAGCAGGGCATTGTGACTACAGTGGGGGGAATTAGTCCTCTTCTGATTTGCTGGTTTCCTCAAACTAAGAATCAACATTTATTCTGACTGACAGTAGTTTTTTTTTTTTTTTTTTTTTTTTTTTTTTCAAAATGCTGTGGTCCTTTTTTACATTTTGTTTGTTAAACTGAATGTATTGTACAATAATTGATTTGCTGAAATGAATTTTTTTTTAATAATAAAAAAGAGACAGAAAAAAACGTCCTCTCATCGTAGAGGCTGTGGATGGGTGGGGGAGGGGGCAGAAATGCCTCAACACTCGCTACTACTCTGCATGCATGGCATATGCATCATAGAACTTGTTGATTGTCAAGGAAAGGAAGACAACATGAAATGCATCAGAACTGGGCTGGTCAGAAACACAAAGAAACTATATTTTTTCCACCGCCATTTTTTATTAACAAATTTCATTCCATTGAGCTACTGACCTACTGAAGAGTTTGTTTTGCTGCCTGGTGTAAAGCTCTCTTTTGAACCTGCTTTTTTAAAACAGGAAAGAATGACATTAATATACCTATTTTTACACTGTGATTTAGTCTGTTCATAGATCAATATTATCTGTAGTATCTCTGTGATAGTTTCTTTTCCCTGCAACAAACCAAACCAATCAGGCTAATCTTAAATGTGTGTTTCAATGAAACTGACTTATTAGCAAATTTACCATTACTGATATACAGTTTTAGTTTCCCTTCCAGAAATTTCTGAGCCGCCTGTCTGCTGATATGACGGGTCGCCTCCAGAAGGGATCCTACTCTAAACCCAGAGTGTACAGACTCTTCTGCCAGCACATGAGCGAGTGATGGTGACAGAGATAGTTACATCGACAATATTATTGCACAATATTATGACAATATTATGACACAGTTACAGGAAAATAGCAGTAACAGTATTATGACAGACCGTTCACTGTAACATCAGCATTGACTTTGTTTTTGTGTTACAGTGGTGAGGTTACCATCTCATTACATCAATTCAGCATTTTTGCTACATCACGGAATTAAATGATACACACATACAGTAGGCTACATGCCATTCATATTGTAAGACCTATTGGATGATATGGAAATCGACCAAACACACACACATACTGGTCCCATGTTTAGGGCCTATGGGAGAGCGCTGACTGCTTTGGCTCTGTATCAGACGGTTGTTTCCCTCTACATGTGCATGAAGCAGTAGTGCTTAGAGGCCAAAGCAGAAGTCACAGAGAGGCTAAAATCATATGACCAATCATACTTCCTGTTTAAATGGGCACTCTTTTCTATCACTAACTGTAAGACTAGCTCTGAAGTCTCATACCAGCTTTGGGTGTCAGTGACCAGAGGGCTACTGAAGGGTTCTTTGGAATTCTCAACCATACTTGCCTAGTGTCCCACCAAAGAGGAAATCACCTCGAGCTCTTTGACATCAACAAAGGGTGTCAGGGAAGTATAATACTATGCTTTTGAGTTTATTGTAGCAGCATACAACTCTGCAATATTTTGCCTTAGATTGAGCACCAAAAAAATTCAGCAATTGCAGAGCAGAGAAGAATCCATGATCTATCTCACTGCTGCCATCCAGTGGTGCGTAGAGGCAATAATAGTTCACCATGCATGTATGCAGTCTCCTCAACCTGCTGAATAAACCTAGGATTAATGTGAGAATCAAGTCTCACAACTCTGCCGCTAGTCACACAGCATTACTGGTACCCTTGCCAACTATAAGGACAATAAGGTCCAGACCTTCGCCATTTCTTTGGCTTGAAATGACATTGATGACATTCAAAGAGGTCCCAACAGTTCAGAACTCGGAAGATGAATGCGACTCCTGCAATAATGCCGAAAGCACTCGGAATGCAGAAGTGACACCACAGCCACAGAGACTTCTATGATCTTAGTAACTTACATTATTTTAGTACTCTTGTGATGGGTGTGTGAATGATGTAAAATAAAGAAGTAGTTCAGACAGATGGTCACCCAAGGATTATGAAACGTATTATTATTGCAGAAGAAATGGGAGCATTTCGCCAATCTAGAAGTGAAACTGCATTCACTCGACATCACTGCACCCTTGGATGACAGGCCTCCAGTCTATAACTCTGTAACAAGCTGTCTGTATATTAATGCTCTCCGCACAGTACTCTGACTGGCTTTCGATGTTGTATTTCATCAACTCTGTCAATAGATGCAATGATAATGACAATCTTGTTGTCCACTAGCTTTCCTTTCCTTCCTTTTGAAAGATTATAATAATTTAATTTGTGACTATAAACTACAAAACTACTTTAACAGACATCCGTGATTCACAGTTCTGTCCTTGGGGTAGGAATACTGTCAACTCAGTTGAAGGGCAAATTTGTTTTATGTAAATTCTCCCTCAATACCAAAAAACTCTTAGCACTGGCAAGAGCAGTGAGTTCCTGTAAGGTCATCCAGACAGAACATTTTCTTCTGAAATGTGATTGGTAAACAAGCATTCCAGAACCAGCTTGAATTGGCTCCACCCTTAATGTGTGTGTATTGGACCCCCAACAACCAGCTAACAGCTCAATGTGGGACTATAACCAGCAGGTGGCAGTCTTCACTATGTGAATCATGGAGGTATTATAGTAAATCATGCCCTTTATAGTCAAAGCCATATTGAACACTGGGGCTGAGATACATGGACCATGGCTTTGCTAATGCGCTAAGTTCCAAAGCTGACGCATGCATCCACATTGAGTTGCTCTTTAGTCCAGAGGGTGGAAATAATACATCTAGTTTGTTTGCCTTACAACATCAAGAAGAGAGTTAGTCTCTCTCTTTATAAATTATAACATGAAAGAAAGATAAATGAAGAATGCTAATACTCACTGGATGGATTGTTGCAGTCGAAACAAAAAGCAACGTGGTTGTTTTTACACATTGTGTGCTTGAGAGGTAGGAAACTTATGTAGCTACCTGTAGAATAATTCTCATAACTAAGGGGATGTTCAGTCAAAGACAGACACACGTAACAAAAAAAATGATGTGGCATAAATATCATCCAAGTTCTTGAATGCAAGTGAAGATGGGCATAAACTTCTAAACTAAAATTCATACTTATGTATTTGACAGTGTAGCACACAACTTTATTTCCGTTGCTATCATAGGCATAATTGCAGGGAACCAAAACAGAGTTACAGGATGGGGGTTGGTGTTGATGATTCTATTTCATCCTAGACATTGCAGAAAATGCGCTAAATATGCTAAAAACCAAACTTCACCTTTAAGTCTGTATTGTGCTGCAGCCTACCCGCAGGTACTACTCAGGCATGACGTAAATATCTATGTGTCACACACTCTCTTTCTTACTCACTCTCTTTCTTACTCTCTTTCACTCACACGCACGCACGCACCCACACAAACAGGAGCATTACTTCCTCATTTGCGCTCCACCCCTTCCAAGAAAGCTAACACACACACACACGCACAGGAGCATTACTTCCTCATTTGCACTCCTCCCCTTCCAGGAAAGCTGTTGAAGGCTTAACGGCTCCTCTTTTGAAGTTGTTGTGTTACACAGCATATTTCTGCGTACATTAAGGGAGAGGTGTCTCTACCAATGTGACGTAGTAGAAAATCACAAACATGCAAAGCCAGACTGCTGGCAATAAATCAGGTACACAAATCATGATCTTTTTTTGTCATCTGTTTAGAGGAACAAGAAGCCACTACTGGGGTTACGCGCAACACACCTGCCCCAGCAACAGTGTGTGTGTGTGTGTGTGTGTGTGTGTATGTGTGCGTGTGTTTATAAGACAGAGGGGGGTCAGAGTGAAAGTCTCTGAGGCAGTGTGTGTGTCTGTGAGTGTGTGTGTGTGTGTGTGTGTGTGTATAGATACATACTTAAGGAAATTAAGGCGTGTATTTGTGTAAAAGAGAGAGCAAAAATCAGATATCCATTCATAAATTAGTATATTCATATATATATATATACTAATTGTAACTACTTACACGGCCTGTACAATGATCGGTTCTTACATGGTTAATCACTGGTTAAAACTGACCTAAACCACCATTGCATTGAAACCATCAAGGCCCACTACATATAAATATTTCCATAATTATGTAAAACTGTATCTTTACATGGCATTTCATTACATTAGTTCAGTTATTTGTTGCATCATAAATAAGCCAAACACACAATGCCATTGATATTACTTATGTTATGATATGGAAATTAGCCAACCAAACACACACACACACACACACACACACACACACACACACACACACACACACATGCCAATCACATTCACTCCAGCAACATACCTCAAGGACTTTCTGAAACACTGCCAGTCTAGAAATGTAAGCTCACAGTGTGGCTATATTATGTTGCCTGTTATTATGTTACTGATATCTATTACTGTCTACTGTTAGTGTTATCGCTTATCATGGTTGATATCTTGATATCAATTGCACTTTATGTTCTAGTGAGTTGTGATGTCTTAAACATCAAACACATTAACAACTCCCCAGTTGAAATAGTCAGCAGTTTCAAGTTTTTAGGTATTCACATTTCAGACACACTCTCATGGTCTCTTCACATCACCTGTGCAATTAAGAAGGCACAGCAGAGACTTTATTTTTTAAGGTGTTTAAAGAAATATGGCATGTCCCACAACATACTCATTTTTTGATTGATTCGAGAGCATGTACAAATCCAAGTTTCAATCAAGGAAATGTCGGAATTTTTTCCACCACACTAGTAACAGGCTATATTATTGGGTAAATGACAGAAATGACCAAAGTAGGCCCACCTGCAATCCCCCTCCAGGCCCCCAGATGCCACTCCAAGCTGAGGTGAAAACTTGAGAGCCCTGACTAATGGTAAGCCCAGCTGTGGAGTGTCAGTGACCTCAGGGCTAAGAAATACTCCCATCAGTCTCATCGGCATGTTACACTTTTCTATGCCACAACTTTCAGATACAGCAGGAACAACACTGCAATAAAGAAGAAGTTTTTCTAATTGCAGCACAAGCTTCTACTTTTTTGCACCGTTGTGAAGGCTGTATCTGAATGCGGTGGCATAGATGTGTAACAATCCCAGAATTGAGAATAGTCAAGCAGCAAAGAGGAAATCACCCTGTGCTCTTTGAGGTCAACAAAGAGACGCAGGATGGAAGATAAACACCCTGCTTTTGAGTTTTATATAGTAGCCCACAACAGCACAATGTTCCATCATAGTCACACACACACATGACTACAGGAGGCCAAAGAAGTGAATATTTTGCCTTAGACTGAGCACTAAAAAATGAGCAATGGCAAAGCAAGAGAGGAGAATCCATGATGTCGCAGTGATGTCTCACTCCTGCCATCTAGTGGTGTGGGGAGGCAATGGTTCACTGTCATTCGACATCCAGTCTCCTCAACCTGCTGAATAAACATGTGAGAATCAAGTCTAACAACTCTGCCTCTAGTCACAACAGAACCCACACCAGCAACAGCATAAGGACAGCAAGCCAGATCTATGTCCTTTCTTTTTCTTAAAATGACATTCATGTTGAGAATTCCTCCATGATGAAAGTAGTTGAAAGCATTCGGAATGCAGAGGCAAAACCACATCCACTAAGGTTGCATTGATTTTAATAATGCTATTTTCACTTTGTTGAGTATTGTATGATGGGTGTGTAAATTATGCAAATTACCTCCAAAAGAGGAAGCTGTGGTCCAGAGAGACTTGAAAGCTGGACTGTCTGGATTGGAAGAAATCCAGAAGTAGCGTAGGTCACCCTACGACTTATGAAACCCATGAAGGGAGATAATTGCAGAAGAAATGGGAACATTTCACTAATAGAAAGAAGTGAAACTTCACTTCACTTCACTCCACTACACAACTGCAGGCCCCCAGTCCATAACTCTATAACAAGCTCTCAGTATTATTGTCTTGACTACAGAGCTCAGACTGGCTTTAATGTTTGTATTTTCATTCGTATTTTTAGGATTTCACCAACTCTGCAATAATGACAATCTTCATGTACACTCCTTTTCAAAAGTTTAAAAATAATTCAGTTTAGCAGCTATCCACAAGGGGCAGGCTTTAGTCTGAATACTGTACCGTGCTGAATGCTGCGGCACGTATCATGCTGGCATGACTACGCACATGTGAATGTCTTTGTGCGAGACTTTCCACTTCCTAGCCCCGCCTCTCTCTCTCTCTCTCTCTCTCTCTCTCTCTCTCTCTCTCTCTCTCTCACTCACACACACACACACACACACACACACACACACACACACACACACACACACACACACAGTGAGACAATATCGTCTATATTACCTCCTCATTTGTGCGCCACCTCTTTACAAGATTTTTTTTTTTTTTTGGAGTCTTTGCATACTGTGTTTGTGTATGTTGAGCTTCATTCCACTGTCTGTCCTTGAGCGTTCCGCCCCTCTCTGACCACCTCTTCCATCTCATTTGAATATGAAAAGATGTTTATTTTGTGTTGCTACAGTTCTTTTGGGTTGCAAGTGGGCTTGATCAAATTGTCCTGGGTGTTTGTTATCGTTCTGTCAGGTTCCCATCATATTGCAGGGATGAAATATCACGCAAACAAACAATATTGTATCTTGTTTCACTGATTGGCAAGACAAAAAATATGGTAAATAATTGTTGCATAAGTAGTTGCACATAGAAAGTCTATGTAACTTCTATACATGTAACTTCTATACATAAGTGTAACTTCTATACATATCTTACCTGATGATGATTAAACTATAGGAAACTGGTAATTAATGATTCCCTTGATGTGGCAGATGCATAGGGAACATGCCTCCGATTGTGAAAATATAGAAACTATTATCCTGAAAAGCAGGGTGTGTTCAAATTAATCTCTTAGGCCCTACAGAAATCAACATGCCCTCAGGCATTTAAGAGAACTATTTGAATAAATGTTTGAATAAACATTTGAATAAAGTAGTCTTAGGTACAGTACACCAAAACACACAAAATGAGGTATTAAATAAATAAATAAATAAATAAATAAATAAATAAATAAAAGAAAAGCAATAAAAGAAAGGAGACAGACAAATATTTTCTCTAAAAATGTACTGTATGTTTTAAAGAATAAAAGTATTTAAGTATTTTCTTTTGTCCGCCATATTGGGTTTGTGGTGTAATATCTTGGTAGGCCTATAGCCTAATATGGTAGCAAATAACAATAAAGACAGTGACCATGCAACCAAAAAGGAAAGGCTTGAGAGAACCCCAATGGTTTGAAATAGACCTTGAATATGCGTCCACTGTAGTAGACACCATGCATGAAAGGGTTAATTTCTTAGTAAGGCTCTACAGAAATCAACATGCCCTTAGGCATTTAGGAGAACTATTTGAATAAATGTTTGAATAAGGTACTCTTAGGTACAGTACACCAAAACACACAAAATGAGGTATGCATAAATAAATACAAGAGAAAGTTTACCAAGTTTACAAAGAAAAGCAATAAAGACAGCAGACAGAATGAAGAAAGTAGACCACAGCAGCTTTAGTGAAATGACCTTGACTAAGTTGATGTGGCCAAACGGAGGCCCACAACATACCACACGACTAGAGGAAACCGCTTTTGGTTCCTGTGACAGGACAGCAGCTCTAGGCAAGTTTATTTACACAGCACATTTCAGATACTGTATAAAGAGCATTACATTAAAGAAATGCGGGGAAAAAATGAAAAATGTTACAAGAATAGAATAACTATAAATGCAAAAAATATGTAGATGTCACTAGATGGATTGTCTCAGTCTAACTGACAGGAAAAATGACTATTTCTCAACTATCTCTGAAGTCGAACAAAAAACAATGTTGTTGTTTTTACATCTGTGTACAGGCAGAAAACATGTAGCTACCTGTAGAAAAAGTTTCACAACACAGACAGAAACACATTTAAAAAATATAAAGTAACGTGAAAGTTCTTGAACGCAAGTGAAGTAATTCATACTTATGTATTTGAGGTGTAGCAAACAATTTTGTTTCCATTCCAATCAAAGACATAAAGGCAAGGGCACCAGAACAGAGTTTAGTGGATGAAGTAGCCACAGTCATTCCAGTTCTGCAGCAGCAGGCCAAGACAAGATACTACACAGTGCCATGCAATGGTATAATAATGTTAACATACGTCAGTCTAGTCTTTCAAGTTCACACACAGGAGGGTACTAGGGGCACAGAAGCATTTTCATAGCTATTACTTGCACTCCAACTCATTCCAATGCAGCTGTTGTCGGCATGACAATTCCTATCCTGTTTTTCAAGCCATAGCACACCGTAACAACTTTGGGTCTCACAGATGAATAACAGCAACACATTTCTTGTCTCTACCAAGGCGACACAATGGAAATTCAGAAACATGCAAAGCCAGACTATACTGGTAATAAATCAGGTCCATAGATCATTTTTGATCTTTTATTTATTTTTTATTTTTTGATTGTTTTAAGGACGTACTTTTTTATTGCATCACAAAAAAAACAACGCATGCTTATGGAACTCCTTCAGTTGTTGCCTTTTCCACCCCTTCCATTTTATTTTAATCATTATAAAGCATGTGTTTACAGTAAAGATGCAAAGCCCCCCTGTCCCATAAACTGTATTTACAGTTTTGTTGTGGAGGGGACTCAAGACAGTGTAGAGACTGATGGGTCTGATCTTGCCTGTGATTATCTAATGATGTCTAACGGTAGTTGGATAGGGGGGTGTTAGAGTGGTTTGTTAACTGCCATTGGCTGGTGAACTCTGTTCATACTGTAGTTTGCGTGTCCCTCCGTGCCTTTGTGGGTGAGTGTATGTGTGCAACTTCTGGTGCACCCATGTCAGCGTTTGTGTGTGTCAGCGTTTGTTTGTGTGTGTGTGTGTGTGTGTGCGTGCGTGCTTGCGTGTGTGTGCAGGAAGCACGCTTCTGTGTCCACATAATTTGGGTCGTTTGTGAAATGTGCAGATCTGTTTGTTTATTATCTCTACCCAAATTATTAATTATTCAATCCCAACATTCTTTTTTTACATACTACAATATGATCAATACAATTACAGTTCTTATACTGTACAAGAACAGGAAGTGGACACAGAGTGAAAGTCGAGGTGTGGAAGAGGTGAATAAATAAGGAGGACAAGTGACAAAGGACCCCTTTGCATGAAGGGTGAGAGGGATAAATCTAAATACTAAAAATTCTAAGAAAACTGTGGGAAAAAAGTTGATGACTTTTGACTCTATCTTATATCACAGGCCTATACCATAATTTGGATATGGCACATTTTAATACCTGTGCATATGCATGGTAGAAAGCTGTATATATTGCAGTTATAAATGACTGAAAACTGATATGCCCTGTACACATTGTAAGCAAATGCCAAATGCATATTCAATTTTTACTGCACGTGTGCAGGTGGTGCTTTAGGTGTGCTTATTAATTTTATGGCTTGTGTATGCTGTTCTGTACAATTATTTGAAGTAAAAAGCCGCACTCTCGAGTATACTTTCTTAGTTTATTTTAAGGGGTTTAACATGACAAGACAGACGTTTCGGCCTAAGCCTTCTTCAGCGTCTTTTACTTCAAATAATTGCAAACCCCTTTGCTCGCACTGAGAGACCTCGAGGAGATTAACTGGAGTTGAGCGCACTTTTTAAAAAAGACTGCTGTTCTGTACAAAAATACCTTTTTAACAAGAGTGTAAACAGTTTAGCAAAAAGTGTTTTTGCAATGGTTGCAAAAGGGTGCTTTTGCAAATCATTTAGTGTTTTGCTAGTTTTGTGGAAGGTTTTGCCATTTGTGTGCAGACTTGCAAAAATAGTCAAAAGTTTCAGATTTTGTGTCTAATCACAGAAATCTTTAAGGATGGGTTTTTTTTTTTTTCTTGTCCTGGAAAAATAATACTGGATGTTATTATGTTGCATGATCTGCGAGTATTATTATGGTGGTTATCAGTCCTGCCTTGTGTTCATTCATAAACATGAAGGGGGGACATAAAACCATATGGTTGGGACTCATTGGATGTGGTTGTTCTGGTTTCCCAAGTTCAGTGGTGTTTATTGCACAACAGTGAGAGGGTAATGGAAAACCTTCTGTTCTCTCCCACTCACTTTCTTCATGCTGTATGACTGGTTTTTAAAAGAGGTCCCAAGAGTTGGAAACTCATCCAAGATGAAAGCAGCTGAAAGCTTTCAGAATGCAGAGGTGACACCACAGCACACCACAGTCACAGAGATTGCATTGATTTTAATAATACTATTTCCACTTTGTTGAGTGTTATGTAGTATGATGGATGTGTATATGGTTCAAAAAGAGGAAGCTGTAGTTCCGAGACTTGAAGAAGTACTGTAGGGTCACCCAAAGGCCCTTCAAGGGAGATAACAGCAAAAGAACTTGTATTTCTTTTCTGTCTCAGACAAAAGTGCTTCCTGTATTTGTTCTGAGCCTCATCTGAAGGTAAAACCCTGTGTCAGCAGCCACATTAGAAAATGGTACACCACACCACTGTCTGGGAACGTGTCGCCAAGAACTGAAAGTACACAACTTCACAATAGATGTAAGGATAATGACCACCTTCAATGAGTAGTATCATTTTTATTTTCAAAGATGAGAAAAAAATCTGTTTGTGACTGTTTGCCAGTGCCAAAATACTTAGGCTATATCAAGTTGTTAAACTGGTAGTCAGCCATCCGGGTTCCATAGTTCTTAGCCTAGAACTCTAGACGTACCCCTAGCGGATAACCAATCACAGCGCGGTATGTGTACAGGAAATCGTAAGGCGGGCTTTGTGACGATGATGACAGCCCTGCTCAAACAAAGCAGAATCGTCTTTGGCTTTAGTTTTGGATGAATTGCACTTGTCATTTTCTTTGAAAGTGAAACAAGAAAGTGCACTGAAGTTTAATATACCAACTGGTACCACTGGCCGGAACGTTAGCCTATTACGTGGAGAGGCAGTTTGAAAGACAACGCAATCACCCGCCCCTCCATTGAGGCACAGTCTATCAGTGGTCTTCAGACATTCTTATGATATAGTCTGGCGTGTCAGGCTACATAGTTCTGCCCTCAGGGAGGATTTGTTTTATGTGTAAATCCTCCCAAGGAAAACCCTGAGTAAGAAAGTTCCTCTTAGGTTAACCAGACAGAACTTCTTCCTCTGAAATGTTGAGTGATCAGTAAACAGAAGCATTCCAGAAACAGCTGGAGTTCTATTGGCTCCTCCCACTGATGGGTGTCATCAATGTGAGACTGTAACTAGGGGGCAGTCTTCAATCTACTCTACTGTGCTGCATGACAGCATGTCAGGTGTGACCGTCTTCCTCTCTCTCTCACACACACAGTATACAGATACTATCATTCTGGGATATTCAGGGACACAAGAGCACTTTCATGGCTGGACTATTCACTATTACTGTCACTGGGCAGGCTTGGAGTTGTTTGAATCGACTTGTTAGATGTGCTGTGGTTTTAGCCATTTTCACCTGAGGGTCTATAACTCGTGGCCAGACTATATATTTATGTGATAGTCTGGCTTGTCAGGCCAGTCAGAACTTTAGGGAGGTAGTTGTTTAAGCAACTTGGGTTAGACTTATTAGGGAGAGGAATAATGGTGGATCTTTACCTCCGCCAAGGAGGTTACGTTTTCGGTAGCGTTGGTTTGTCTGTCTGTCAGCAGGATAACTCGAAAAGTACTGCATGGATTTTGATGAAATTTTCGGACAATGTGTATTGGGACAAGAAAGAACTGATTCGATTTTGGTGGCGATCGGTGATCCAGAACATGATATGGAATTTATATTGTGTTTGTGACCACATTGGCTTGGCGGAGGTCTGCGCAGACCTCCACCAAGGCAATGTGGTCACAGATGGTGTTCTGGATCACTGATCGCCACCAAAATCAAATAAATTCTTACTCATCCTAATACACATGTTGTCTGAAAATTTCATCCAAATCCATGCAGTACTTTTCGAGTTATGTTGTACACAGACAGACAGACGGACAGATACACACACCGACACACACACACACACACACGCACACGCCGGCGGAAACATAACCTCTTTTTGGGGGTTGGGGGTCTATTATATCTTTTCTGCCACCCTAGAACGAGCTGTAGGTGCTCGTGCCAGTTTGCAGTTGGTGCTTATGGTCGATTATCCAATAACTAGCTAATGTCACGTATAATGTCAATAGCCTCACACTGGCCCTAAACAATCACTTGAACTGAATTTGTGGAAAAGGGGTATATGACAATTGGCCCGCAAGTGGGTTCCAAACATTCTCACATGGCTAACCTACAGGATATGTATGGGCCCATTTAGCATTAGTGTGGTTTATCTGCAGACACTACCCAACAATAAACCCACAGTTACCAACAGTGGTATGTATATCAAAAAAGAAAGGGATAAAGACGAATGTATGACATGCTGGCATGCTGTACTCTAAATGCTGAAATGTAAACAAAGCCTCCATTTCCTACACATTTTGAATTTCCCAGAGAATAATATAGTACAGTACTATATGTCTTAACACCGTTAAGACACATTCTCAAAATGAACAGGAAGTGGAGGTGAATATGACAAGAAACCAGGGCTGTCACAACAGGACAGGCAAATCAGGCAATTGCCTGGGGCTCCAAGCAGAAAGGGCCCCCAAGATTGGCTGTTTAATCACTTTAGTAGTTCAGTTGGTGGTTTTCAATAGTGTTTGTGGGTTAAGGACCCCCATGTCCTAATGTACCTTGAAATGACCCTGCAAGAGATAAAAAACATGCTGACCTCTGTGGGTGTGGTTACCTACATTCAGATTAAAATTCACTTACCTCTGATACCACAAGACTAGATCAAATTGGAGAATAGGTGTTGTCTGAACCAATAACTGTATTTAAATACATCTGCACCAATTGTACCGGTAGGTGCCATGCTGATTATTCTGAGTGCATTGATGTATTTATTTAAGCAATACATGATACAATACAAGGCTGATACATTTTGTACGAGACAAAGACCACAGTTTGATGTTTGACGTTTACAATTTGGGTTTGTAGAGTTTTGTGTGAGCTCTGATTTCCATGGCATCATTAAAGTTGCTTTAACTTTTGGCTAGACATCAAAGTGATTTCTATCTGTATCAACCCACATTGTTTGCTGGGCACCTCTGCAGCAGCGTGTGGGTACCTTACAATTTTTGCACTTGCTTCTATTCAGCGTACCTGTAAAATTTGTTCATTATGCAATTTCATACTGCCACTATTTTAGTCAAATGACCTTGATTACTAGTGATGTTTCTGTGAAGAGGCATACTTGATATGACTCAGAGGAAAAGGGTTCCAGTTTCTGTCAGAGAACAACATATTAAGAATGTTTTGTTTTTTGCCTCGGACTGATTTTCTTGGTGAGTCTCTTTGAAGGTGAGACAGAGACCAACAGTTACACATGGTTGTTCAGGAATATTATGACAAAGCCACTGGACAAAGATTCAATCTTTCTTATGGTTTAAGGTATCTATAAAGAGTTATGACTACTGCAAATGAGAAGCTAGAAAACAAATGCACAGGATGAAGGCTTGTGGTTTCCTGCTTTAGCTGTCTTAGCGGAAAAAGGTAGCAAACCATCGTCATGTGCGTGTCGACAGCAGGCTCTGTATTTGATATGGACAATACAGAGAGTCACTCGGTGGTTTTATTTCCTGCTTAAACAAAAATAAGATGCCATGATTTGTTGAACAACACTCTCCAACCACCATAGTTAAGCTCCTGTTTACACCTATGTAGATTTTTAATCAACTGATATATTTATCCGCTCGGATATAAGTAGTAATAGTAAGCAAGTGTGACCACTTTTACAGTACTTATGTTGTTAGAGCTTAGAGTTAAGTGCATTACTTCAACTGCACAGCAGTGGCAGCTGGCATTCGAAAACCTCAGTTTCCAGACCACTAGCGATGGATGGGTTCATCTACTACCACCGGCAATGCATACTGGCACCTGGACGAAAAAAAAATACATAAATAGACAAAAAAACCTGTAGGATTTTGACATAACACAGCCTCTTAAGCTAGGAAAACATGCTCATGTTTGCTCACATGTGCCCTGCTGATCCTTCATGGCTAGCTTTCTCAGCATTCCCTTTCCAATCAGAACCGACAGTTCCTAAATGTAATGGACATGATCTATTTTACAAACCTTGTCCTTTTATCTATTCAGCTAGAAGTATCTACATTTAACACATTTATACAGTATGGGATTATAATGACTGTAAATGAGTATGTTTATTAATTTACACAGTTTCCCTTTCAAAGGGAGGCATGCACAAGATTGCATATGATTGTCTGGATCGTCTCTGTGTGTTTGTTTTTGTGTGTGTATTTGTGTTCGTCATAGGCTTGAACCACAGAGAGTGAAAGTGATCCTTCCTTAAACTGCTGTGAAGACCAGATTGTGCAAAGGAAGTCATTGCTACCTAGCTCTCTTCATCAGCCAATACAAAAGACTGTCAATCTTTCTAACCTCAATTTTCTAGATGCAGTGGATCATTTGAATCTACCATACACAATGATCAACAAAATCAGCGTTTTTTGTTTTTCTGTTTTTGCCTGTCAGGTAAGAATATTTCAGTCAATATAAGTTACTTTAAGTGCCCTATACTTTATATACATCAGGAATGTCATTGTAAAGTAAACTGTGCCAAAGTGTAATGCCATACACTTAATAGGCATCAACCACCAATAGATAAAATCCTGTTGTGCAATAGGCTGACCAGAAGTCCACCCTGAAACCCTAAAAACTGTAAGTGTTGAAAGGGGAAAGGGGTTCTCACTTTTGACCCTTTGTTCCTCCTTTTCGGCTGGCCTGGTCACCCTATGTACAACATAGGTACACAGTTAATATGGTTACACATAATTGAATGGTCATTTATGGTGTACCAACGTTGTAACAATGGAACTAAATGTGTTACCCAGTTTTCCTCAGTCACCTCTTGCGTCATTACTGTATGTGTACAGGACTGCAAAATTAAATTTGCCCTAAAAGGGCAACGTTTTGTTTAGGAACACTCGTGCCCATGCATAAGTTTTACATTTAGGACATTTAGGAAAAAAGGTAGGCACAAGTGTTATAGTCTGATCTGCTCAGGTACACACTAAATGAAATAATTACAATAATAAATATCCTTAATTGATTGTTTGTAAATCATACATGAAAGGCTGGGTGTTTGGATAGGCTACATAAAGATTCATCTCTTTGTGATTGACCCCCGATTTGCTAGTTGCTGTGATGAGGGGTTCGAGAGAAATTTGGCATTGAAAATTCTAACATTGGCAAAAATTATGTACTCGCAAAGTATTCCTCACGCATATACATGTATTGTGCACAAATTGAGCCTTCCAGGTGGGGCGTGAAAATTCTCTGTCTTCCAAAGTGGGGAATGACAGAAAAAGTTTGAGAACCACTGTACAAGAGCTTTTTGTGCACTGTCATCAGGCAACTTTAGAGTTTAAAAGGCTATGCCAAAAAGAGTGATGCAAAACCAAAAATAAGGATTACTTGCACATTGGGTGGTCTATACCAGCCTTTTTAAGACACAGTAATATTCCTCCTAATAAATATTCTGAATAAAAACAAAATACAGTGGTGGGCAGAATAAATTGCTTTAGTGAGTTATGCTGTACAAACTTAACATGCAGTTTTACAGATACAGTTACAGTTAAATTTATGACTGAAAACATAGCAGTTGTACTATCCTAGAAAATAAAGACATAGTTCAATGTTCAATTTGATAGTTAATTCAACAACAACCTAACCAATTGTAATAAAATCCATATTAACACATATAATAATCAAAATCTGTTTCACATAAAGTAATTCTTTGCAGCTAGTGACTGAGAAAAATCTTTGTGTTAAATTATTTGTAGTTAACTTATTCATTTATAATGTGTAACCTGATAAGCCAAACTGTGACTTAGACAATAGCTCCGGAGAATGAAAGAATTTCAAACAGCATAGACCAAACGTGAACGTGAAGCACTTTACGTACATTGAGTCACCTCAGTCACCTTACTTTCAGTTTTGAATAATGAGTTTCCATTCATTCAGTGTAAAGTGCTTGTTCGCTTCTGTGTTCACGTTCAGTCTATGCTGTTTCAAGTAATTTTGTTCCACTCACTGGCTAGTGCATTTAGCAGGCTCGCTCAACAGGGCTATGCTTGAAATCACTCCGGAGCACCACTTTATCTATCACTCTAAAATAATTGTCACTGATGGTTCACTCTCACAGGGTCAGCCAAAGTGTGGGTGACCCAGAGTGAAGATAAGCCATACTACACAGTTGGAGACACGGCTGTCATTCACTGCAATCTTTGCACGGATCAAAGTGATGTCAAGGGACATAAAATGAAATGGGTCATTTCTGGCTCAGGACATGTGAACCAGCGAAGACATTTATCAGATGTGCCAATTTATGCACATGCTGAAATAAAGAAAACAGAGGTCTCTTCGAAGCTAACATTAACAAATCTGGATATACACCACACAGATAAGCTGGTATGTGTTGCAATATGTTTTGTTCATGGAACACTGACACAACTTTCAGGGAATGGAACCATACTAAAGATATCCCCAACAACTCACACAGAAGGTACGATCAAATAGAATGACTCTGTAGATAATTCTGCAAAATTATGCTGACAGCTATGTTTTATTTATTTAACTGTGGTGTGTTTTCCTAAGAGATGTGATTGGTTTAGTAGGTTTGGCCAACTAACAATAGTACCTCTTGCCTGTGTTGCCAACAAACAAGCCACTCCCAGTCAGCATATTTAGTTACACTTTAAATGAGTGATTAAAAAGTGTTATGCATTAATGTTTAACCAGTGCTTAAAGTGAGGAAAATAGGTGCCATAACTCTAATTCCAGTATTTAGGCCTAACATTCATATGGTGCAACATACAAGTGGTCTACCACACAAGGTGGGCACTGGGATACTGTAGTGTTTTTTTCCTTCAAATCAATTAGCCTTATTATGACCGCCGCTAGCGTAGCGTAGATGGTTTGGATGGTCATGCAGCTTTAACCAGTAGGGTATGCCTAGCTTGACTATTCACACCGGCAAGATCAGCTTGACAGAACAGCAACTCAGCACGTTAAAGGGCAACTTCAGTCAATTTCAATAAGAGTTCTATTGCTCAAGCTACTTGAGATTAGCCAATACTGAAGACGAAGACATATTGGTGCAACCATATAGGTTTTCTTGAACAGAGAATAATCACTTACAGCTAGCACAATGGGGCAGATTTTTAAACTGTGTTTTCAGCATCTAAACATGCTCCATATATCACCCCAAAAGCTATGCAACATCATCAGACACATTACAACACACCACTGTAGTGTTCATGACTACAAATGTCTGACAAAGTGGTTAAAATAGTGTTGGTAACGCTTTAATTTACAGCCCATGAAGTACTGGGTAAGTACTAGGTAAGAATGGTATATAACAAAAAGTATCAAGGGATAAATTACCAAGTACTTACAGTGTAAGTTTGCTGGAATAGCACACGTTCACGCTTTATTTTACAGCCCGTGAAGTACTGGGTAAGTACAAGTAAGAACAACGTAACAAAACAGAACTTAATGTGTAATATTGCCATAATTACAAAGTAAGTGTGGGGTAGCCTGGATGCAGAAGCATATAGGAAAGCCAGGGTTGGATCAACTTGGATGCACTTTATTTGACAGCCTGCGCATCCAATATTAGAGTGTAGTTACAAGTAATTTTTGGAGTTTTTTATCTGTCATATGGCAAGCACTTGTCTAGGAAAAATGGAGATACGCTTTTCTCACATTTGCATAGGAGAGTTGGTTTGGGTTTGAAGGTAGAGGACATCATGCGTGCATTAATTAGGTCTACATGCTTGTTACACTCTACATTTGCATCACCATTTGATGCTGTTGCTTTAAAAGTAGGCAAGCAAAGATTTCCCACAACCCTGGAAAAAAATATTGTGATATTGTAGGCTCGAATTCACAATCTTATGAACAAAGTGTTTATTTCGAAGGAATTACTGGCCTGGTTTAGACTTCACCAACTTCCCCCTCCCCTTTCCCCTTCCACTGGCTGTGAGACCAAAAAGCGCACCTGCACGAAATGAAGGGCGCTCACTACTCGCAAATGGCCCATTATCAGAAAAATGTAATGCACATAATAGTGCACGTGATATAAGCTAAAAAAAATAAAGAAATGCATAGCCTAGTGTGATGTCGGCAAATTACTTTGTAATTATGGCAATATTACACATTAAATTCTGTTTTGTTACATTGTTCTTACTTGTACTTAACCAGTACTTCATGGGCTGTAAATTAAAGTGTTACCGTATGTTAAGATGTTCAAAATACAGTGCAAAATTCTGCCCCATTGTGCTAGTTGTAAGTGATTATTCCCTGTTCAAGGAAACCTATATGGTTGGACCAAAATGTCTTGCGTCTTCAGTATTGACTAATCTTAAGTAGCTTGAGCAATAGAGCTCTTGTTGAAAATGACTGAAGTTGCCCTTTAAGTTGGCCCAACCAGCTAAGCCATCAATACCAGTAGCTTAACCAATCAAGATCAGGTGTTTTAGAAATGGTCTTCTTTTATCTAGCATCTTAACCTGGCTATATATAACTAAACCAGTTTTGTATTTTTCTTTTGACAGAATCCATCCAAACACATCCCACACCAAGTCCATCGTCATCTTTCTCCTGGATAAATTACTTTCTTTTATCTTTAAATGTTATGATTTTCACTTTAGGCACCATAATTTGCATTACTGTGATGCGTAAGAGAGGGTGTAGGTTATAGGGTAGGGGAAATGAAAAAGGGGTCTATTTACTGTAATAATGTATTGTGCACACAAAACCATCCAAATATTTCTAATGTGCCACCTGGCTTGAGAGACTTACTCAAAGACTTACTTTAATCATTTAAGTAGCACACGCAAATTATGACTTCGGCAGAATTCAAATGAGCCATTTTAATCTAGATTAATTTTAAATTTACAGTGAGATTAATCTAGATTAAAAACATTAATCTATGCCCACCACTAGTCTGTATGTTTCTATATATTTTATGTGATTCACACATTGATCATTCATCCTCTTCCCTGATGTTACAAAGGTTAAAAGCATTTTGGTCTGGCAACCCAAATTTTAGCTTTAGATTAGCATAGGCACTGGAATGTAATGTAGGGAGTTTGTAATGTAATGTTTTTTTTTTTTTAATCAGACAAAAGATACACTTCACATATAAAAAACATAGAGTATGTGGTAAAAGAATATATGTGTATTATATCCTAGTCTTATGAGGAAGCCATGGTTGTGGTTGTTGCCTTGTTATGTATCAAACAGCTGTGGTCTAGTGGTTAGGGCTTCAGACTGTGCCATCTAACCATTCAGTACTCCAACATGATCCAGGATAGTATGTACTTCACCTCACTGTATGTTCACTGTGTGCTGTGGTTCACTAATTCCACCTGGGTTAAATATATATATACTGTATATATGTAAAATGGCGCCAAAGTGCAGCATATCCCTGACAGTTCCCAATAGATGCAGCACTTTGGCACCATTTCATGGCCTTCTTACTGCCATGGCATATGTAGGCCTAATTAATACCTCCACCAAGGAGGTTATGTTTTCACTGGCGTGTGTGTCTGTCTGTGTGTGTGTGTGTGTGTGTGTGTGTGTGTGTGTGTGTGTGTGTGTGTGTGTGTGTGTGTGTGTGTGTCTGTCTGTCCATTACAATATAACTCGAAAACTACTGCACGGATTTGGATGAAATTTTCGGACAATGTGTGTATTGGGACAAGGAAGAACTCATTTGATTTCGGTGGCGATCAGTGACCCACAACACCATCTGTGACTACATTGTCTTGGCGGAGGTCTGCACTCTCTGAGCACCTCCAGCTAAATCTCTCAAAAACTGAACTACTGGTTTTCCACTGAACCACTGAACTACTGGTTTTCCCTGCCAAGCCATGCAACCATACATCCATTTAGACTCCTATACTATACTTGCATCAAAACTGACTCCTTAGCTCTTGCTCCTACTAAAATAGTAAGGAACTTGGGTGTCATAATTGATGATCAACTGACCTTTAAAGATCATGTCATGCCCGGTCTTGCTGCTTTGCACTATTCAATGTAAGGAGAATTAGACCATATCTGACCCAGCAGGCCACCCAATTGCTGGTTCAAACCATGGTCATCTCCCGTCTTGACTACTGCAATGCCCTTCTACCAGGCCTCCCAGCCTTTGTTATGAAACCACTACAAATGGTCCAGAACACAGCAGCACGCTTGGTCTTCAATCAGCCCAAAAGGGCACATATGCCTCTGGTAGCATAAAATTTGTTACATTTAGTTCATAGATTAACCTCGTCATAGTATTCGGCTGTCCAGAAAATCCTGACAGACAGGGAATTCTATTTGGTTAGATCTTTATTTGAAGGTACCATCATAAAACTGACATGACACTGTCATTAACTATGACATGACGTTGTCATGAATCTGTCATAAACCTTATACACCTGTCATGACTTCTGTCATTAAGTGTCACACGGTATTTGTCATGGTTAGGGTTAAAGTTTGGGTATGTCAGAAGTCATGACAGGTTTATAAAGTTTATGACAGATTGTCATGTCAGTCTTATGACCTTCAAATAAAGTGTTACCTTTTGTTTCACCAATTGAGCATCTGAGTGTCTTAATTGTAGCCTTCTTCTTTTATTCTTCTTCCAAAATCTAATGGAGCTCACTCACACACTTCGTCAGCTTTGAAATATGTGGTTCCAGCTTTGAAATATGTAGTTCGTGTGTGCATGCCTTTCTCACAGCCTAACCACTCAGTCAGCTCAAGCAACTTTTTGACACAAAGTGCCCAATTAGGCCTATGTTCTTGCATACAACGTAACAATTATGTTTTGTTTCACCACATCTCAAATCAAATGAAGTTAATAGGCTATCTTAACGAAAAAATAAACTGGAGGCGATAAGTAAACTTTGAGGAATTAAAATTCAGAAACAAAACATTGGCCGCCCAGAAACACAGCATGACCGAACCATTTTCCACCGCTGTAAACATACACAACCGTCCGAAATTTAAGAGTTCCCCCTCCTGCCGAATCCCATTTTAACCACTGGTTGCATGATCATCACCTAGCCCTGAGTTGGTTAGACCGAATTCTATGACCGAAATATAACTACTGTAGGTTAAAAAAATCTGCCATATATTTTTATTTTATTTATCTTTTTATTTATCCTTTGTTTAACCAGGGTAGTCATATTGAGATTATCATCTCTTATAGACAATTAGACCAAAATCAGACAATGCCAGACTCACATAAAACAACAACACCAAAACAGTACAGGTATAAGACACACAAGCAGCAACAAATAAAGGAGAAATTGTGAGAGACGCCACACAAATCACAACACACTCCACAACACAAGAATGCAGATATGAGAGACACACAAGCAGCAACAAACAAAGTAGATATTATAAGTAAACAAAGACACCACACAAATCACACCACTTTACACAACACCACAACAATGCATAGCATAAGTACACAAAACAGAGACAAGCAGCAAGCACCACATTCTACAAAGATAAAAGAATTCCAGACAGATCACGCGTCTCACTGTAACCCAAAGCACAGCACAACCCTTGACAAAAACAAACAAACAACAAAGATACAATGACATGAAAAGAAAGAAAGACAGACATAGAATGACCCCAAGACCAAAACAAAAGACTCTACAAGTCACAAACAAAACAGAACACAGGGACAGAAGACTACATACAATTACACATGACACACTCATAGCTGAAGATAGCTGAACTGAAGCTGAGATGTTTAATTTAAACTTGTTAAGTGAGATAAAAGTCCTTAGCTTTAACTGCTTCTGTAATGCATTCCAGTCTGACGGAGCACTGCAACGGAAAGCAATTTTGCCAAATTCTAACAGGAGGTACAGTAATAAAAATATTATCATTTGACCTCAAATTGTACCTATTGTTTCCAACTTAAGAGAAGACAGATAGGTACGAGGACAACAGACCTATCACTGCCTTATAAATAAATACACGCCAGTGATGCTGTCTGTGCTGTCCGAACTGAAAGTGGAGGCCAACCTGACAAAGTGTATAATGTACAGTGATGTGTAGAGTACTCTCAGCCTTAGTAACGAAGCGCAAGGCGGAATGATAAACCGAATCTAATGAGCGCAACACAGATTTTGCTGCATGCATATTGTAACAGAAACAAGAGGGTTTTTTTCTCTGTTTATTGGAAGTGGAAAGGAGGACATCACTAATCACCACCAATGCAGGCCCGGCGTTATGGGCGGGCCCTGGGGTGCCGTGTCCGCCCTGGATGGCACTTGTGCCCGCCCTGGACGCCCACCGACGGACCTGTCACTTTTAGGTTATACCGCCACCACTGACTCTGAATCAAAAGATCGGAAATATAACCTCGACATCTAGGACTACGTAATAGATTACATCTTGATTTAGTTTCATGACATTGATTGAACATAGTATTTCAGCTACGCATTTTGCTAAGAGAATAGCCTATGATGTGCAACTGTGGCTTCTGCGGTTGCTTGCTGGTTCAATTCAGAATGAGAATGCAGTAGCCTGAGGCGCAGACGGCTGCTGATTTTTTTTTTATTAAAACGGCAGCTTTTATTCAAACACATTTAGAGCTGACCTTTGGAAACAACTTTGCAGTGTGTAGGCTACTACAGTCAGTAGGCCTACAGTTTAGTGGTCGTGTAGATGGCCACTGTGTTCGATCTGTCTTTTTGCTTACAAGTTTGTGCTAATGGATAGGAGAAAACTGACGGAAAATAAACCCACTACTTTCTCCGTTATTGTCTCCGACTTTTCTGTCACAGAATATGCAAGAGAATCTAAACGTGAATGAATAAATCCATAGGCCTATATTTTTTTATGTTAAATGTGTCAATATAGGCAAATTCATTTGAAGGGGTTATCTATTTGAATTGGTTAGTTAGTCTATCTATTGTTGATGTAATTGTGCGATTTTGCTCTATTCGTGATTAAATAGGCTAATGTTTTCAGGGTATTTGCCTAATTTCTTTTGTGTGAAAACTCGAGAAAAAGCAGGTGGGCCTATAGCCTTTTTTGAGAGTGTCCATGACACACCGACATCACTAGGCTATGCGTTTTTTTTAGCTTATCATGTGCACTGTATGTGAATTACATTTTTCTGATAATGTCCATTTGCGAGTAGTGAGGTTCGTGCAGGTGCGCTATTGGTCTCAAAGCGAGTGGAAGGGGATATGGGAGGGGGAAAGGCCCTCTCCCTTGCCAGAGCGGGCAGATGTAGGCTGAGTGCAACTGATAAGTCTAAACGAGGCCAGTAATTCCTTAGAAATAAGGGCATTAAAAGGTAGCCTAATGCAAAAGTAGAGTGAAACAATTAATTAAACAGACCTAATTAATGCACGCATGATGTTCTCTACCTTCAAACCCAAACCCAAACAAACTCTCCTATGCGAATGTGAGAAAAGAGTATCTCCGTTTTTCCAGACACATCCTTGAATTTCACAGATTAAAAAAAAAATGGTGCCCCCCTCAAGTAATGCAGTGCCCGCCCACCAATTTGCGTCTGGCGCCGGGTCTGGTGCCCGCCCACCAATTTGCGTCTGGGCCGGGTCTGCACCAATGCACGGCAGTCATCACAGTCGGCGCCAGAACGCTCACCACACACCAGCTTGAGGTGAAGAGTGAGGGAATGGACAGGAGAGAAGGGATGAATAAACCAATTGGGGAGATGATTAGGGGGCCAGATTGAATGAGCCAGGTTGGGACTTTAGCCAGAACACCGGGGAACTCCTACTCTTTGCGACAAGTGTCATGGGATCTTTTATGACCACTGAGAGTCAGGATCTCCTTTAACGTCTCATCCGAAAGACGGCCACTCCTACAGCACAGTGTCCCCATTTGATCTTTGGCCAGAGGGAAGAGAGCCACCTACTGGCCACCCACCAACACCACTACCAGCAGCAATCCATCTTCCAGCAGCAATCCAATCCTCCCATCCAGGTACTAACCAAGCCCACACCTGCTTAACTTCAGCTTTTCAGCTGAGACAGGGTACCATTGGTCTGGCTGCTGGCATAAGGCAAAGCAAGGCAAGGCAGTTTCATTTATAAAGTGCATTTCATACCAAGGCAACTCAATGCTGACATACAGGGACAAAAGCAAAGCACAATATAAGGCAGAAAGTAAAAGCATACACAAAGAGGATCCATTCATCAAACTTCTCAGAAAAATGATTACTCTTGCTTGTTTTAATTTTTTAATTGGAGTAAGTTTAGGGTTTTCTGTTAAGAAGCACCAATGGCAAACAATGACTCAATTGCAGTCATTGCAGGCCTAGGCCGGTGTGTTTGCGCAGAGGGCGGGTGTTAACAAAATGTTATTCTTATGTTGTGCCCAAATAGGTGGCATAAGCAACACTCAACATCAACATTTCTTCATTGATTGATTGTGCGAATGGCGGTGGAGATGTTCCAACTAGGCCACGGTAAAACAATCATGCAACAACTTCATAGGCTACTGTAGGTTGGCCTACAGGTGGGCGGTAGTTCTGTCATGTCTGTACATCTTGAGCTGTCTGGATGACTCCATCCATCTCATTTCTATGCCTATGACAGCTGACGCTACCTGAACACCAAGATATCCTCCGGCACGCATGGTTCAGAAATGGAAAATTAAAATATTGACTCATTTATTCGATGGTAGGCTATCACATTCAACTATGCACTCTTTCAAAAACCACTGACAAGTAACAATGAAATAAACAAACAGCATCAATTATCGGAAATAAACAAACAAACAGCATCAATTATCTATTTTCTGAGTTGTCTGAAAAATGGAAAATCTAAGTTTTGAACCCATTTTTCGTGTGAATTCTGAAAGTGGACCAAAGCACTGCAATGCGTTACACGGACTGTCTGTACACTTATGACTGTGTTGCAAAACATCCCACTAACTGTATTGTTAAAACTCGATAATTTTCAGTGGTAGACTAGGACTCATTGACAGCAATGAAATGCCTACAGCAGGAGTGTCAAACATGGGGGCCGGGGGCCGGATGCGGCCCTTTACATCATTTCTTGTGGCTACCTAAAAAGCTTGAAATAATTGTAGGTGTATGCTGCTTGTTTAAAAACAGTTCTAAAGATGCACTTTCTGCAACACAATTCTGGTAACCCCCTGTGTTTACCCAACTGTACTTACCCAACAGGAAATGAATACAAAATTAAAGAAGTGGCGCATTAGGACTGTGTTGGTGCTGGTTAGAAACATTTTAACCCATGTTTGTGGTCGCGCTAGAACGTAGGTTAGCCCTCTGAGGAAAATCCCATTGCTCATGTGGCCCTCAATTAAAATGAGTTTGACACCCCTGGCCTACAGGGATGAGGTGAGTAATCTAATCATGTGGTGTCACAGGAACAACCTGTCCCTCAATGTTGGGAAAACTAAGGAGGTCATAGATTTCAGAAGGAACAAACCTACACACACTCCCATTCATATTAACAACTCCTCAGTTGAAATTGTCAACAGCTTAGGTATCCACATTCCAGAGACACTCTCATGGTCTCTACACATCACCTGTACCATAAAGAAGGCACAGCAGACATTTTTTTTCAAGAAATATGGCATGTCCCTCAACATTCTACTGAACATTTATCGCTGTACTATTGAGAGTATATTGACAGGCAACATTGCAGTGTGGTTTGGCAGGGCTACTTCACAGGATCTAAACCTTCTAGCAAGGGTGGTAAAAACTGCTTCCAGAATTATTGGTGCTCCACTTGAGCACAGTATCCAAAAAGCATAATGCAGGATTCTAGCAGGATTCTTATCAGGGAGGCGTAGGCATAGCATTCCAACACACACATCACGTTTCAGGGATAGTTTTTACCCCCAGATAATTAGTCTAACAAATGAGAGTTCATATGGAAGGAGGGCTGTGGTCTGAGCTTAGCTATGAGGTTTACCATACTCGGATGGTTTCTATTAAATAACTGTAACCAGGACCACCCCAGGACGCCACCCCAAGGGGAACACAGATTTTACTTCTAAAGCACACCCAGTTTTGTCACACAAGTTCAAAAGGGAAATGAAGGCAGCAGAGACCCAATGCTCAAGTTCTCAAGCATTTTTTTATTTATGAAAGTGGCTGGAGGAATAGTAAAAATATTTATTTTTAATTACAATAAATTGTTTTAGAATGCACAAAGATCATATCATATCATATGATCCTTATTAAATAGATATGATTGTGTATTATGTTGTGCAAATGGCCTACTTGGCCTACTGCAACCTACCAGCAGGGGATGTAGTCAGTTGGGAACCACTGGAGGATACAGCACACCTGAAGACACCCTTCACCTGTCGTGAAAAATACTCACAGATACACACACACACACACGCGCGCGCGTGCGCGCTCCCACACCGGTATAGATAATATCCACACACACTGCAAAGAGGGTGCAAACACTTACTTAATGGTGCACACTACAAAGGCTCACTAAACATGCAGTGAAAAATGAAGAGATATAAGGGGGAAACAGAGAGGGCCCTGTGCCTGTAGTGGACCTGACGAATCGCCTGCAGAAGGATAGAAAACAAAGGTTTGGCTATGTGCATTCACTAGGCTACATGCAAAGGGCAACAGTTGGGTTGCTGCACAAAAGAACACACAGATCGTTGAACACAAATAAAACAATAAGACACAAAACACCAAGCTGCACAGTAGACTGCACGCCAGTGTAGATCACAGACTACAGAATGCGTGAGCCTACCGCTCTGTTTACCTCACTCAGATGCAGTGCTAAGCCGTGTGAACATCTGATGATGAACAATAGACGAGTTATTTCAGGAGCCAGAAATCCTTGAATCTCACTGGACAAACAGCTTGTCCATCAATTTAATTGACGTACACTTCAGCCAATCACATCGAAACCAACCGATGGCGCTGGTTACGTTTGTTGGATTGGTTGGATTCAAAACAGTTGCTTCTTCGCTACGTCACATCCTCTACAGCAGCCAGCAGTCCTGATTGGTTCGGTTAGAGAATATTGGGCTTGAAATCGCTCTAAATGGCTTCAACATCAGATCGTTGCGCGGAAGTGCCTTAAAGTTACGTAGCGCATCATCTGACGTGAGTGAGGTAACCGCTCTGTAGCTATCCGCCCGTAGTACCAAACTATGGCGCCGGTCTACCATGCTTGCCAGGTTCGGAAGAGATCTGCCGGTAAATTAGGTCACAGATTCATGAGTTCTGCATTTTTGTTTGGTAAAAGAATACGATAAATGCAATAGAAATTATTGCTGAATATGAAAGCTCCAGGTTTTGTAACCAGAGCATACAGGATGTATGCTTTTGACTAGTGTTTCGTTGACAACTTTTGGCTTTTGCCACCCGGAAGAGCATGTGATGTCATGGTAAATTGTCCTATAATCCCAGCATGAAAACAATTAACCAGGAAGTAATTTGGGACAAGAACAGAATGTGTAAAATCAGGAACTCTAAAATCTGACTTTTTGTCCTCAACAAAGGGAGTTCCACAGGGTTCCATTTTAGGACCTATCACCATTTATATTAATGCCATAGCTTCGTGTATTAATAACTGTCATGTCCATCTTTATGCAGATGATACCATAATTTACTGTATTGCTGACTCTCTTAAACTTGTACTTGATAATCTGCAACTTGCTTTTAATGCCCTGCAAGATGCCCTCTTTAAACTTAAGCTAGTGCTGAATGCCAATGAAACTAAATTCATGCTATTTTCTGGATCTAAGAACCCTAGCTCTAGGAACGCACATCTTCATACGTTGACTGGTGTCAACCAGGGCCAGTCTGGGACTAAAAAATGGCCCTGGCATTTTTGGCCATGGCGGCCCACCATGATTTTATTCAATAATAATAATGTTGTTGCTGGCTATCTAAAAAACACCATAAGTTGGATGTATTGCATGAATACGATTTAATTGGATTAGTCCAATCCTTCATGAAAATTATGAGTAAATGACAGCCTCGGCCCAAAAATGACTGTCGGCCCACCGGGCATTGCCCTGTATGCCCTATGGCCAGTCCATGCCTGGTGTCAACATTGAACTGGTATCAGTTTGTAAGTATTTAGGCATCTGGTTGGACAACAAGCTTAAGTTTTCTTACCATATTAAGTGCCTTGCAAAACAACTGAGGCAAAAGATTGGACATCTGTATAGAAATAAGTCATCTATTCCTATCTCTTGCCCTATACCTGTTTTAGATTACGGTGATATTATTTATAAAAATGCCCCCCTGTCCTCTCTTAAAATCCTTGACACAGTATACCACTCTGCCATCAGATTTGTAACGGGTGCTAGTTAAAATACACGTCATTGCATTCTTTATGACACAATTGGCTGGTCATCTCTCATTCAAAGGCGCTCCAGACACTGGTTTCCGTTCATCTACTGTATAAAGCTCTAGTAGGTAAACTTCCATCTTACATCTCCTCTCTGTTACACTGGTCCTCAGGTCCTCATCATACTCGTTCTCACAGTCACCTCCAACTTAAAGTTCCTTATGTACGAACAAAACTAGGCAAGTCGGCCTTCTGTTTTGATGGCCCCAAGTCCTGGAATTCTCTACGCACCCTTCAGCTTGAAACCCTAATTCCCTATGAACAATTAAAGAATTTAGTAGCAACCATCCCTACCCCACCCTGTACCTGTTTTTCTTGAATTCCTCTTTTGTTTGTTCTGTTTGTTTGTTTGTTTCTTTTGTTTTGTTTTAATTTTATTATATAATTCCACTACTGTGTTAAAAACAGTGTCAGCACAGTTTGCATATTTATATTGATACTATACTTTATTTTATGATACTTTTTATATGTAATAGACTATGTTAGTCATATTCTATTTAAATAATTTACTGTATCTCGGCTACATCACAAAAGAGGTCCGTCCTCCATGTACTTCCGAGAATGAAATAAAGGTTCAATCAGATTGGATTTGTGTTAACAAAGAAGGTAATGAGGCACCCCTTTTCATTTCAGATTGCGTCTGATTCCTGTGAAAGGTGGTTTCACACAGGAAAACCCCCTGTGGACAGCAAATAGCCTATTTGTGTGTCGCTTGTCTTCATGGTTGCCAGTGTTGGCATTTGTGTGTGTGTGTGTGTGTGTGTGTGTGTGTGTGTGTGTGTGTGTGTGTGGCCTACTTCCCTTTGGACAAATAAAATAATTGATAAGCCTAGATGACATTGGTTTAACCAGATAACCAATAATTCACACAAGGCATTAGATTTTGTTCTACGTTTAGAATAAATAAATAGAATTGCAAAAAGACATATACTTGTGTAAAGTGACGTGACTGCGCTTGGTAAACAAGTAGCCTAACTACGCTTAAGGGAAATGCCGGTGGAACCAAATCGAATGCTTCGACGGCACACTGGCTTTTATTTATTTATTTATTTATTGCACAGTGCGGAGAGAGTGGCACACTGTATTTCATTGCTGAACTAATACAGCTTGTACTAATTAATATGAATTATGACAAATAAACCTTAACTGAATAAACAATGGATGATGGTTTACATAATGCAAGTCTTTAGCCGAAATTACGTCAATATAGGCTACGTGCATCATAGGACAGACCGATACTTTCACTTTCGTAATCTTAGAGCCTTATAGAAGGACTTCGTCTCGTGACTGTGCTTAAATTCTGGGAATACCCTCATAGAAAGCGACAGAATAGGCTATCGGTTTGCTTTTGAACCGAAAACGTCAGAGGGCAATAACAAAGATTATAGGTAGCTTCTAAAATCTTTGATTACAGCCTCTTGGGCTACCTAGCTCGTCTGCGCCTAAACAAGTCCAGAAAGCCAGCCAAAAAGGACATCAAGGGAGGAGGCTCATCGTCTATCAGAAGCAAAATGGTAAGTTTAACTGAATAAAATTGAATGAAGACATAAATGCTGCACTTCACTGGCACACGAATGAAGTGTGTTGGCAGTATAAGGGATAGGCTAATGTATTCAGCTGGTCATAGGTCCGATGTGCAGCGGACCAACATTTATCCTGAATATTATTGGCTACTTGCCAAAACAACAAGAGAAAACTTTTCACTGTCATCTTAAATTTGATTTCTTTTCATGTCATGGGTTTCGCAGATAAACAAATAGGTTAGTTCGCAACGCAACCTGAATCTGAAACATTCTTTAAAACGCAGCTGATCTTTATTTTTTTTTAGGAACTTCTGTCTGTCCGTCGGTCTGTGTGTTTTACGCTTAACTCTGCAACCTTTCGTCCAACTGACCTCAAATTTGGTAGCTTACGCATCTTGCTAATTACATAGTGCCAAGTTTGGTGATGTTTGGACAAAAAATTGTAGCCTAAACGTATTGTTAAATGAAGTTCAATAGACTTCTGCTGCTCTAACTACGTAATAGGCCTCAGTGGCGCCTCCAGGCGTACGGCTGTACGCACTGTGCGTGCCTTCGGGGAGAGAGAGAGAGAGAGAGAGAGAGAGAGAGAGAGAGAGAGAGAGAGAGAGAGAGACGCGCAAGCGAGAATCGGGCGAAGAGATTTGTCATTTGTCATGAGATTTGTCAAGTTCTGAAGTAGCCTACTGAAATGTTTTAACTCCTAAAAATAAATTTGCCTATTGACACATTTAATAGGCTTGCATGGCCGTAGGCTTTCTATCGACGACACGATACGATTTCGCTCTAGTCTACTCTATTTGTGATTAATGTTTTCATGTAGGCTATTCGCCTATTTTCTTTTGTTTCTCGAGAAAAGCGGTAGGGCCTAGCCTTTTTGGCGAGTGCCCATGCCACGCCGATATCACTCTAGGCTATGCATTATAATAGTAATGTAGTGGACACCCTTCGTTTCGCGCGCCAGTGGAAAGGAAAGGGCAGGGGAGAGGCCCTGTCCCTACACCGGACAGCTATAGTGAAAGTAGTTGGTGAAGTCTAAACCACACCAGTAATTCCTTCGAAATAAGCATACTTCATTCATAATATTGTTAATCCAACCCGACAATATCACAAACAATTTCCTGGGTTGTGCGAAATCTTCGCTTGCCTACATTTCAAAACAACAGCATCAAAGTGCTTAGACCTAATTGATGCATGCATGATGTCCTCTACCTTTAACAGGATAGGCTGCTCACAAACCCAAATGAACTCTCCTATGCGAATGTGAGAACCAGGAGTCTTCATTTTTCCAAGACACGTCCTTGCCATATAATGACAGGTTAAAAAAAAAGTTGGTGCTCCCCATCAAGGCAGTGCCGCCCGCGCGCATGTGTGTGTGTGAATGCAACAAAAGTTCACTGTCGAGTTTATCGTTCATAGTCCTCCACTCCCCCTCTCACACTCCTGTGCTTTCGGTTATCAAAATTGCCCGGACTCTGCTAGATGCCAATCGAACTCTGATAGGCCTATTTTAATAGGCCTAGGCTATACTTGTTATGTTGATATTTAGTTTTATTTTTTGTCATTGTCTTAACGTTATTTTTTTGTGTGTGTCTTTTTAAGCGCTTTGTGTTGCATTCTGTGCATTAAAAATGCGCTATATAAATAAACTTAACCTTAACCTTATATCTCAGTCATGGCTCAGGCTACTGCACACTAATCTCTGATTTCTCCCAATTCATTTATTTCAGTCTTCTTATTCAGTCATCATAAAACGTTTATGTTTAGGCCTACCACAAAAAAAAAAAAAAAACAACGACCTGCAATATAATTAGAACAAAGCCTCCTGGGAATGGTAGGCTATTAGAGCCAAAGCGCCTTTTCTAATCCATCGCGTAAGAATCCATTCCACTTAGAGCAGGGGTACTCAACTACAAACTGAAAAGGTCCACTTGTAACACCCACAAACGTAATGTGTAGTTCTTCAGGTAGTTCTTCAGGAAAAACTGCATATAAAAAACAATTGAGGGAATAAACATATGCAGCATGCCACTGTATCAGGTTTTAAGCTCTGACAGCTGGCTACATGGTTAGAGATATAAGTTCACTGACAAACATAAGTCCTACATCTGATAAAACGGTAATAATTTCACCAAATCTGTGTTTTGTTACGTTTATGGGAGGGTAATGTAATAAGTTTTTTCATGTTCCCACCAATGTAATAATTTCCTGCAAACGTAATAATTATTACGTTTGTGGAAATTTTTTATTACGTTAACAGTAGGCGACTGTTATTACGTTTATGGGAAATTATTACGTTTGCAGGATTATTACATTTTAAAAGTGCATATTTTTATTACGTTAGTGGTTTATTACGTTTGTGGGCAGGGGCGGTCGTACCCTCTTTGGTGCCCTGGGCGAACCTTATCTGCACCCCCCCCCCCCAAAAAAACAAAAAACAAAACAAAACATAATAATAATGATAATTAATTTTATTATAATTATTATAATTATTTATAATAATAATAATAATGACGCAGCACACCTCATCGTATTATCATGGCCTAGAACAAGAGGATAAAATTATTAATATAAAAATATTTAACAAAGTTAAATAACCATTGCTGCTAATTTACATTTTTTTCTATTTTTTGCAAAACTCTTGTGGTACTTATAGTAGCTATTAGTTACTCTACTATATGCATGTCTAGCTTCTACAGCAAAGGAGAAGATCTGAGCCCCAAACCCCTCCCCTTTCTTGTGTGTGAGACTTCAGCACTGAAGTCTGAAAGCAGGCAAACCTTAAGGGATTTGGGGTGTTCATTTTCTGCAAATGGGTGAACTCTTCTGTTCAAATTATAGGTCTATATCATAATGTGTAGTGATTGTTTTGGTTTAGTTTTATTTTTTGAGCTCTTGGTTATTAGATGGAACTCCAGCAGCCAAGTTTATAACACCAGATAGATATTTTAAAAAATGGGGGCGATCTTTACACTGAAATTGAACGCCCTTATTCTCAAGTGTACAAGTGGCACCAATGCATGCGTCTGGATGTCTACTTTAATTTGATACCAAATACTTCTATTTTAGGCGGAGATATACTAGTACAAAAGCTTCCAAAAGACAATGAAGCAAAACCGGATCACCCGCGATTGTAATTTTCGGCGCTCGCGTGCGCAATAATAATTAAAAAAAACTTCGGAGTGCCCGTATGCCGCCCTCCCAACGATGACGCCCTGGGCGACCACCCATATAGCCCATACCAGAAACCGCTCCTGTTTGTGGGAAGTTGTTACGTTTGTGGGTGTTACATCCACTCACCAAATTTCCAATGTCCTTCACAACTTCGGTGTCAGTGAATGGTTTTTAGTGCTTGCACTCAAGACCCATGCCACTCGCAGTGGCACTTGCAGTCGTGTGCTCTTACTGGGTTGCTGACCTATCACATTTCGCGATGCTTGATATGATTCTTGCAGCTGATTTATTTTTCTGGTTCTCACCTCTCTATTTTGGGGATATTTCTTTTGGAAGTGCCCATGCTTTGTTTCGCGTTTCCACTTTTGATTACTTCAACCGTCTCATTGCAGATTGAGACAGATTGGTTTAGTGATCCCTGCAAGCAGCCCAAATGCATACTTGTCTGTCCACTCCGCCTTAAACTCTGAATCCACCTTTGTTACGGTCAGTTGCCATAGTGATGATAAACAACCTTGTTTTGAGATCGTGGGAAAATAGGCTACAACTAGAAATAACATGACAAATTGACAAATACGCCTGAAACCCTTTGAAAGTATAGCCTAATTATTAATACTGCTACTACTACTACTACTACTACTATTACTACTACTACTACTACTACTACTACTACTACTACTACCGGTACTACTACTAACAATAATAATAATCTTTATAAAGACAGCTTTGGTCTCGGTCTGGATGACATTGCGTATGGGTCCACATCTGGTCCGCCAGTTGAGTACCCCTGACTTAGAGAATACGCATAGCACTGAAAATCCACTCCGTGCTGAGCGGGTGACACACTCCTTTCATTGTTTGCACTCGCTCACACGGTACACTCGCATCCTCACACACATAATTCTTAGGCTGGACCCCACTTGCAGCAATGAGGCAGAGCGCAGAGGCGCGCACACATATGCATACGCACAGGCGGTGACATAGCCTACACCAGCCCACTGATAATACACATGCTCCAGCCTCTGTCGATCACCTGCTTGGACTCACTTAGTTGCTGTCTGTGGCTGTGGTACATGTCCTAGAGGCTACTATTTGCTTGTCATCTGACAAAAGTTTTCAAACTTTCTCTGCTTCAATAGAGCAATCCCAAAAATCCCATTGGTGACTCTTCGATGTAAATGTAAAAATTGAAGAGCGACTATGCGTCTGCTGCGTCTATTTGGGTTATGCGTGACTCATAGTCCATGTAAAATAGCCTGCCTATTCCTCTTGGTTAAATTGCTGGCACTTCCATATTCATCTGGAATCAGAGATTCATTCCTGACATGGAGAACTGAAAGGATCTCGTCAGTCCGTCCAAACAGCTCCTTTGCTCTAGTCTAGTGTAATAAAAGTTTACCTCCGCATATTTATTAGTCCACTGATGCATTGCGCATAAATGGCAGTAAACATAGGCAGTAAGGTTAACAACATTACTGAAAAAAACAGTGAATAGCTAACAATAAGCAACGATACATTTCTTGATCTTGCCTTCATTCTGCAAGATATGTAAGGGATAACGGCCGACGAGGTGACCAGTTATTTGCTTGGCGGAGTTATGGCTTGGCGGAATAACTCCGTCTCCGCGCTGTGCGCGTCGCCGGAGTTCTAGATTCCACCTCGCCAATTATTAATGAATAACTGGTCACCTCCTTTGGCCCTTATCTCCCGTATCTATCTATCTCTCGTATATTTGAAGAAGCATATAAAACGTAAAAGAAATATGCAACTCAAATTTAAAAGAAGCTAACCTGTTCGGTTTGGGTACTACTTTCAGTTGAAAGTAGATCTGCAAGGCTGCTTATTGTTGTTATAGTTACCATTCTGAAAGGCATTCATATGGAACGGTAATCAGTTATTAGATTAGTTACTTTTTTGGAACTACTTCCAAAGTAGCCAGTTATCTGGAAATAATGGTCACCTAGCAGCCAATCAGAGAAGAGAATGGCGTTCTGAAGGGAGATATTTAGGCATAAGATATAAGGCTACATGGTTCATCTGATATGAGGTCTGGTCCACCTTTTTTCCTCCATTACTTATGTACATTGACAAAATCAAACGTGGACATTATTTTATTGATAGATGTTACATCCTTTACCATGTTACATAGATTGCTCTTCTAAACTGCCATCTAGATATGTGGGAAGAAATATTTTCCCTTTAGGACTACTTTCCCTACTTAGAGTCAAATCTGGGGTATTCACATTAACTCTCATCATAGAACAGCAAATCTTGGAGAGAATCATTTGGTACCAGACAGGGCAGGATGTTTTTTTGTAATAGACATTTCACAGGTTTTCCATTTTGGTGTTATGGGCCTATTTCACATTTCCTTAGACCCTTTAAAAGCTACAATTAGGAAGGGAGCTGCTTTTGCTCCTGAGCTGCCTGTATGATAGGCCTACCCCTGCAGTAGCTTGATAAAATTAGCACCAGAGCATATACTACATCTTGATAAATTTAAGGTGGATAACAATTACTGTATGTAGCCTAAGAAATTAGACCACGTCATGTCTGTATTCAAGCCAAATAAAATAACCCATATAGGCTTGTAACACCACCACCACCACAAACGTAATAAAAATATGCACTTTTAAAATGTAATAATCCTGCAAACGTAATAATTTCCCATAAACGTAATAACAGTCACCTACTGTTAACGTAATAAAAATTTCCCACAAACGTAATAATTAATACGTTTGCAGGAAATTATTACATTGGTGGGAATACTGAAAAAACTTATTACATTACCCTCCCATAAACGTAATAAAGCACAGATTTGGTGAAATTGTTACAGTTTTATCAGATGTAGGACTTATATTTGTCAATGAACTTATATTCTCTAACCATGTAGAGATCACCAGCAGGTCACCCCAAAATCCACCAGATTGCAGGAAATCACATCAATGGAATATAAAAAATTTCTGGGGGCAGGCCCCCAGCCCTCCATTTGATTTTATTGTTTTTATCAAAATTCAGCTACAAAGTTATTGTTGTAATTATTTGTCATAGAATAAACAGTGAAATTTGATCAGATCAAACTTGTTCTCTCTTAAGTCGCTGGGTTGACCCCACTTGGAGGGTAGATGGGCCGATGGGTCGGTCCCCCCCCCACCCACAAATAAAATCTCACTCCCACCAAACTTCATAACTTGAGAGCCGAGCCCTGAGTAGGTAATATGCATACCGCTGAAAATCCACTCAGTGTTTTGCATTTTGAACAGTGTAAGTCAGTAAGTCAAGTGAATTGTGTGAGCAGTAAAGGAGCAGATTCGTCAGCTCACCTCACAAAGTAGCTTTGGCAGAAACCTTATTCTTTTTGTTGTATGTCCTCAAAATTAACTCAAGGCCACATTAAATGAATGTTCAACTAAACAATGAAGTAGCTATAGTATTCTTGGTTGATGATGAGTTCTTTGAAATATTTCCTCCCTGCACAGACATTGGACATGAAGTTCTTCTAATCTAGGCTTAATTCTAGAAGTCAAAATCTTCCAACAGGACAGGATTCTTTTTTGTAGTCTAATGGAAATGTTGGTACAGTAGCCTGCATTTAGATGGCTGGTCAGTTTTAGGAGATGTATCAAGCTATCTTAATATAGGACAATCATTTAATTAAAACCTAGCTCCTTATTGTCAGGAATGCCAAGAATGAGTCTTCTCTGATGATATACAGTAAGTTAGGCTTATTATTGATTCACTGCTTTAAATAGCAAATAAAGTGAGTGAATCAAACCTATTTCTGTTGTGTACCAACATAAGTTACACCTACCAATTTCTGTGATATTAGTAATAATTAAATATTCACACAAAAAAGTTTATTGCGAGTGTTGTATAAAACCATTTTTGTGGTCTAGTATTTTAGTTTCAGTATTTTCATAAAATGGTGTTTTCTGACATGTAGTTTTTTAAAAATTTAATTAATTAAAACAATTAATGAAAACAGTAAATATGCTGTTGTTGATCGAGAGAGCAACCAATAGTCAATCCATCTCAATCTCTCTTGAGAGTGAATCAGAGGCAGGGTCAACATGCAGGCAAATAATAGGGTGTTAACATTAAGACACATGGCTTAATATCATGCTAATGTCCTATGGTGTGACGCAGCATCAAGGTTTTTTGTCGCACTATATGATTATTTTGTCACACTATATGACATACAATACATTTAAATACACAAATAATGTTCTTAAATACATATTTTATTGCTAATAGGTTAGTTAATTGGAATAAAAAAGGCCATGTCAACCACCTACAGTTTTAAATCGAAAAACTTAGGTGGTAATAAGTTTCCACTAAAATATACTGTTCATCAAACGAGTTTACAGTGTATATCGTGTGGCAAGACTGCAAAATGTAAGGGATACCGGTGTCCCAATATAAGGTAATAATGGACGAGGTAGAAGCGAATGCCAACCATGCTTCCGCCAAGTCCATTATTACCTTATATCGCAGGGGTGGGCAATTATTTTGGCCGAAGGGCCACATTGGCATTTAGATTTTCACTAACGGGCCGGGTGTTAACCGTCAACCGGTTAATGCCGGTAAATTGGCAAGTCTCAAACCAGTAGCCTCACTTTCTTCAGAGGACATGTTAACATGCAGGGTTAAAAGGGGGATTTGTATATCATGACTACAACAAATTTGATAATTTAGGTCTATAATCTTAAGTCCCCTTGGCTAAAAGATAAATTATTCTACTTTGGGAAGGCTCCGGATTAAATAGCTCAGCGGGCCGCATGTGGTGTACAGACGGTAAGCAAGTGTTTAAAACATAAAAGAAACGTGTGTCTCAGTTTTGAAACAAAAGTAAAATTGCTCTGAAACCATTCAGGAACTTCTATTGCATCTTTAAAGTATTACATTTTCCTGGAGGTATCTGAAACATTTTTGTCTCTATTTTTCCCACAGGAAAGAATTGCAAACCTCATTTGCCTGTGTATGTTTTTCTTTTGTCATGGCGTCCCAGCTACCCCACCCTGTAAGAAATTTCTCTACTTTTACATTGTATTTGCCTGTTCACATGTTGCTGAAATGTTATTCTTTAAAGGAGACACAGAATGGAAAACCACTCTTACATTTCTGTCAGGTCCACTTAAGTCAAAAATGAAACAAGAAAAGTAGCAGATAATTTATATGAGACTTTATTTACAATGCAAAATAATTTAATTTGGCGGTATGACTCTGTTCGGAGGAAGTCCCCTTCTTTTTCATTAACTCCATGGAAGCCAAGAAGGGGAACTGCAGCAACTCAGGGTGAATTACCCTTATTTAATAAAATTGAAGGGTGTAATGCATTTCCCTCCCATGAACAGAGCAAATAACAATGACAACAGTATGACATCGTTTCTAGTTTTTTCCTCCTTTTGGGTGGAGCTGGGTTGCAAAAACAGCACGAAGCTGAAGCAGCAGGAGTAACCCAGAGGTAACAGCTTGAATAGAGCGCCGTATTGCCATATTGGGGCAGCAGCTCTCGTGGGCTGGGCTGGCATTAACCAATTAGAGATGTAACAGCTGATAGCGGGCTTGACTACGTGGCCTGCCAGAACTAACGCAGAATGCTCCATTGGCTTTGATGAATTAAGAGAGTTTGCGCATGGTCAAAGAGCTATCATGAACATGAGGCATGGTTCTGCCCACTTTCATATGGAAATCTTAAATTTAGAAATAACCACTAAAATATAGGCGAATTAATTGTTAGGCATCTTTTCACAAATTTCTTATTTATGATGAATTAGGCCTTAGTTTTTTATATACCTTAATAAGGACTTTGTAGATCTTGATCTCTACTTACTAACAAGTTCTTAGTGCCAGAAGAGAATATGTGTAAACTCCTAGTATAGACGAATCCGACGAGCGTTTTGTGTAGGCTGCCATCTTGTGGCGAAGCCATTGTTGGACTGTAAACAAAACATTTTGACAATGCACAGTCAATGACAACTAACAGCAAAGACCGTGGAATACTCTGACATTATACAGGTAGTAATGAATCTCGTAAATCATGGCATTTTATGGTGTGCTATCACGTTATTCTTATGGACAGATTGGCGATCTGGGTAGCTCAGCAATGGCGCCTGCTTACTTCCGGTAGTTTTCTCAGAGTCGTCTATTATACTGTCTCAATAAATCCCTGATAGTGGGAGAACAGTTGTAGAATAAACAAGTATACTGCTAAACCTCAATGTTATATTTAACTACCCATGTTGCATATGCTTGTTTTAGCTGAGTGCCAACTACACCGATTGCAATTGTCATGATCAAGATTTTTCTTGGAAAAGTGTCACCACTCCACCGACGGCAAGCGTCCACTTTACGTGCCTGCACTAAGAAAAAATACCTCTCACACTGTGCTCCCACACATCTCCTGTTCTGGTATCTTTGCTTTGGATCGTCTTTTGTTTACCATTACAATTTATGCTAATCTCAGAGAGTTAGCTAACAAGCTAGTTCTGATATTGTGTGAAATTAACGTTCTCACACTCGTTAGAAAACATGAAAACCAGCGTGGTTTCACCCTGATGCCCTTTGCATATCATATTCATATCATACAATTCACTTTGCTAGAGTATGGTGTGCCACACTGTATGTGTACCGTGCCTGAGTCCAGCTAAACCTTCCATACATGACAGATCACAGATGCAATGCTACACAAAAACAAACAGGAGTTCCTCTCGACTCTCCTAAACCAGTCAGCAGAGGTCCCCTGATGCCTGCCGCACTTCTGAAACCTCTCAAATTTTGCAGAGACGCTAAAAGACGGCCCAGAAAACATTTTGGGCCGACATCGTGGCAATGTGCATTTGCTATAATAGCAATTCTACAACTATTCTCCCACTTATTATTCTACAATATACTACTGTATGTAGTGAACTAGGAAATTGTACATGTTCTCTTGTGGCACTTACTACTTATTAGTAACTCAAAGTCAAGGCCCACTAGCTCTATAAGATCATATCAAGTATAAAGCCCTTATTCATCATTAATAATGTGAATTCGCCTAACAATTGAGTTGCTTAACACATGCCTTACAAGTCACTAATACAGCCATCAATTATGTATGTATTCGTGGCAAGGGCGTAGGTTTGCAAGTTACAAATTTATTTGCATATTTCTTGCGAACACTATAGTATACAAATACAAATATAGTATACGTAAACAAAGCGAAACCTACTGAGACAGATAGCAGACACGGGGAAAAAAAAAAGATAGCAGACACGGAGGAGAAAGGTGTCTCTGGTAAGCTACTAGCTACAATAGAGAGCACCAAGATCTGGTCCTCTGTAATTTTTTCAAGCCCAAAATAAAATTGGTTAAACAATCATCAGCACTTCAATGTATCTATCTAAGTCAGGGATGGGCAACTTCTATGATAAAGAGGGCCACAATTTTTCATCGCCACCATCCGGGGGCCACATGACCGTGCACTTAATTAATTATGAGAGAAGTTACAATTAAATTTTAAATAAGGGCAAAACAATTGTAAATTCGTATGTCTGTATGTTTATTGAACCAACATACATATTTCCCACACAGAAATGCATTTTCAACATAACTCTCTGTTAAACACAAAGTGTGTTGTAAAAGAAACAAAGTGCCAAGGGCTCACATTTAATGTGGCAAAACAAACAAAAAACAGCCCAGTTAACAACTTACACAAATGTAAGTGATCCTAAACATGCTGGCCATTGACAGGGCAAAATCTCTGAGGACTCAAAAATCTCTGAGGACAGTCTCCAAAATGAAATCCCCCCTCATTGTGCTTTGCTTAAAAAAAAAAAAGCAGCCCCCAAGGGATAACGGTGTAATTACAAGGGTTCAATGGACTTGTTTCACACCTGAACATTCCGACATTCCATGGTAGTAAACTGAACATTCTACCATTGAAATGCATTGGATTTATGCCTCTTTCTGACTTGAAAAAATGGGTAATAACATTTAAAACATGTCTATATTCACTTTCTTTCAAATAATACACATTTGAAGCATCACAAATTTGGAGGTCCCAAATAGATTGAAGCTTCATGATCATAAATGTAAAACCACTTTTATCTATTCGGGACCTCCAAATTTGTGTGCTTCAAATTTGTATTATTTGAAAGAAAATTAATTTAGACATGTTTTAAATGTTATTACCCATTTTTTTCAAGTCAGAAAGAGGCATAAATCCAATGCATTTCAATGGTAGAATGTTCAGTTTACTACCATGGAATGCTTTTAGAACCTCGGAATGTTCAGGTGTGAAACAAGTCTATTTCAGTGTAAAGATCGTCCATTGTCCACATTTAGGCTAAGGAAATATCTTTATCTGCTATTATAGGCTAAACTGGGTTTAGTTGGCTGGCTGGGGTTCCATCTAATCTTACCAAGAACCTGCAATAATCACCACACATTTTGATATAGGCTAGACCTACTGTATATGATATAGGCTAGACCTTTGCTCAGACATGTTTTCTATCATCCATTTGCAAGATAACTTTTCAGTAGTAGCCTAGATCTACTGTGTGATGGGCAATTCACTCATTCATTTAAAGGAATAGGCCACCCCAAAGCGAAATTTAGTCTCTTACCATATTCCCCTAAGTTGGATAAGTGACCAAAAGTGTTTTTCTAACGCTGTGCTTTTGGATACGGAGAACCAAGGGGGTGAAAGAAAAACACTTTTGGTCACTTATCCAACTCAGGGGAATATGGTAAGAGACTAAATTTCGTTTTGGGGTGGCCTATTCCTTTAAATAGATAGATTTATAGCCAACACTACTTTTGGAATCACACAAACCAACCCAATACACCTGGGAGGAAAAACTCTATCACCACGTAAGTAGAAGCACAAAATTATGCAATGTAAGCGACTGTTATTCGCAGATATCCTTCTTCAAACCATCGTCTTCACAGTATTTTTGGGCCAGGCTATTCATAGGCTTTGGAAGGACTTTATTAATAAATTGATAAATAAAAGTAGAATAAATTATTGTTTTATGGCAAGCATGAAATTCAAATGTTTGTCACCCAGCCCTAAACAAATGTTGGTGGATGTTTTTTTTATATAATTATTTTGTTTTACGCCCTTGATTAGTGGCTAACATGTGATCCCCAAAATAAAGTGTTACCCACATCTAAATATGGGGTGTTGATTAGGCTTGTAAAATATCACTTTATCTACTCAATTAATTCATTCTATGTCTCCTTTAAATCATATTACTATTTGGATCAGCAGATTTGAAATTTGATGGAATTTGCTATTTTACTAATCAACCTCACAGACTTGTATTTTTCTTGTAGCAACAAGACTATTGCTGTGTGTTGTTAAACCAAATGATTTTCAACCTTTTTGTTTATAATTTAGCCATAATAATTTATGCTGGTTTATGTTTGTCTACTTTACTTTTCAGTTGAACTGGAACTAATGTGTGAAGGCCTGATTTGATAGCATTGCTGTCTTTACACCCCTTTTTATTTTATACACTTTGTAGGTATTTATTGTACACAAGAAAAAAAGGACGAAAACCAAAATAACTGCATTTGCTTGGGCTGTGATGATTGGAATCCCACTGGAAAACCATTTGAGGCCTCAACAAATTACTATTGCACACAAGGAGGTATATTCACTATGTCAACTATAATTACAGTAAGTGTTGCTCCGGAGTCATTTCAAGCATAGCCCTGTTAGATAGACCAAATGCAAACGCAGAAGCGAACAAGTCACTGGAACTCCCGATTATTCGAAAACCGAAAGTAAGGTCTGATGTTCCGGTGACTCCATTTAAAGTGCTTATTCACCATGTCGTCTATGCTGTTCCAATTTTCATTTTCATTCCATGCGCTATCTAGTGCTGTTAGAAGGCTCTTGCAACAGGGCTATGCTTGAAATCACTCCGGAGCTAAACTTAAAGTTTTGTTAGAAAAACCCAAGGAAACGGAATGAAAGGCAAGGATTTAAATAAAGTGCATTATTACCTGGTGAAATGAAATACTGGTTTCTGGTTGGCTGTCTGGGTGTCCGTTAATTCTTGATAACAGGACACCTGTGACATTTGTCAGGGAAAAAAGTTTGACCAGCGTTCCATATCAATGCTCTTTAGAATGCAGCCTTGTGGATCGTCCTTCATATGAAAATAGTACCCCAACCAAACAGCTTAATTCTTTCAAAACGGAGCCACATGTTTACCATCTTTACCGCCACATGTTTACCTTGCTTACCGCCTATACGTTTTAGTTGCAACCGGTTGAGCAGGATAACACCCTTCAGGGTGTCCAGATATAAGGTAAAAATGGACTCTGGCTGCGCCATCGAGCTGTTATTCGCCTCCACCTCGTCCATTATTAGGCTACCTTATATCGGGACACCTCGGCTGCCGTTATCCCTAACTTAAATAGTTACAAATCTTTGGCACAGGATCCAGTCAGAGTTTAGCCCACCCCTTACAGATCGACCAAACCAGTGTAGTTGTGGATGGAGGGGACCTCGAGAACATGCCACAGAATGCATATTAGAGGAGTGCATGTCCAAACTGTTTTCCAGGAAATTAACCCAGCTATGTATGTAATCCTTACTGAATCTGACATGTTAAAATTAAAAGACATTTTTTTGTCTAAACAACACTAAAACTTTGCACTGCACTCACTTGTGCTATTGGAAACACATGAATTACATGCCATGCATGTCTGATGAATGGAGTTATGGAGGGAAAAGAAATAGGATAGGTGTCATCAGGTGTCCTTGGACAGGTATAATAAATGAGTGATGTAGCGGTTTCCTGGCGGAACATGGGTTAAAGCCGTCATATTTTACAAATGTATTTACTTAACTTGCATGTTGCCACAACTTACCATTTCAGATGAAGGTCTACAGTGCATGAAAGACGGTGATGGCAACGCATTTTGCAAAAGTGCTGTGGCTTGTGGTTTTTCACAGAAGTTGACAAATATTTTCAAAAAGGGCACTGAATGCCACATTAAGATGAATGATGGTTTTGCAGGTAGGTTTGAGCCTCTTCTTTTCTTTTCGAATTAAATAGTTACTTCTGCTATGTCTGATTGTTTGTAAGTTAATTAGATAGGCTTTACAGAGAGCCAGTTCACTCCCAATGAATCCTTTCAATATAACATACGGTAATTTGGCATAACTCCTAAAATCCTTAGCCCTCCCCCTTCGCCCATCCCTTATCGCTTGAAACCGAGTGACAAGTTGGAGGGATGTTAATATAGGAGGGATGTAATCACGAGACGATACGTCAATTCACTATCCTAAAAATATAACGTGCCCATGGACGTGTCCCAGTCTAACTTTCACTATATAATAAATAAGGGTCGTTACGGACTAACAAATACGATATGAAAACATGTGATAACATGTTTAAAAAGAAACTTGTTGGAAACTTTCTTGATAAGCTCATTGCTATGTTAATTAGCATTAAGCATTGCTAACTTCCGTCACAGCCAAATGATGTTATGACCTAACACCTGACTGGGTAACGTCTATTTTGATGTCACAATACTCAATATAACACATAACACCATCACTGCCATATAAACTTTATTATAAATACTGATTTCAATTGTATCCTTTGCCCGTGATGCTTATCTTCCACTGATGAAACCTACATGTCATACCCCTTCGTTTTGAGGTAGGTCCTGGAGTTGCTTTGTTTGAAGGGCCAGGTAGCCCTAAGTATAGCCCTGAATTCACTCCAGAGCTATCCTTTAACCCTAGCGCCCAAAGAGAATTGGGTCACCCATTCACCTCGCGGGAACACACCAAAAGCAAAGGGAAGGGCTAAGCGGAGGGGTAACGGGTAGAAATGGGATTGGGCCATAGTTGTCCAAATAATGGCTGAAAATTTTAATTTTAGTGTGAAATGTCAAACAGTGTAACCAGTTACCCCTGATGACCCCATTTGATGTTCTGTTTCAGGCCAATTTGATCAATAATTTCTATTTGCCTTTAAGAGCACGAGCGCACAGCGCTTGGTGAATTGGTATCACACCAGCAGATCTTCTTTGTTAGCATTTAAGGAATGAGAACATTTGATAGCTCACATCGGGCCTAGTAATACTCAGAGCCGTAATGCAATGGCTCTGGTAATGTTAAATGGATGTCTGTAGGCTGCACATGACACATATGAAGCTGATTTAGATATCTTGGAATATTCATTCAATGTCAGCTACTCTTATATCCCCACGTTTTTTTAAGCACATCTTCCTGAATATCATAATGATTTTCCAATTGTAATTAATGTTGTGGTCTTCGTTGTTATGCTGTAACAAGCACTGCTTTTCCTTTTTCATTGTGCGCCCATAAAATAGCATTTCAGAAATGTGTGACTGGCGAACGACCAGGGCCCAGTTCCTCAAAACATTCTTTGCTAAGAAGTTCTTAAGATAGTCCTTAACCTCCCTCTTAATGTTACAACAGGAAGCGCAAATGACAAAAATCAATGCCAGAAACATCGATTTGGCACCTTAAGTAATAGCTAAGAACAACATTCTTAGAACTATTCTTAGAAATAGTTCGGGGAACACACTCATTCTGTAAAAATACACATTCTTAGCTTTACAGAGGTAATGACGGTATATCTATGCTAAAATGTTAGAATCTTGGTTTTGGATTTTTAACCTGCTCTGCTCCCCTCCAGGCGACACAACTACCACACGTCCACGGGTTTCTAAGGAAAATAAGCTGGTAGGAGAACAAACTACGGCTACGACAAATACTTCTCCAGGTGTGTTATTTCTCTTTTGAAGGTTTCATATTAAAAAAAACTCACAAAAATCTTACCAGCCCTAATTCTAATGTCATCTGGGGTTGTTCGATATGGACTTAAAATACATTACAATATTTTTTGCATTTTATCCCAATATTGATAACTGACAATAAAAAAGTATATTAGGCCTGTAGACATATAGATACACAGGGATCGCAAAGGTGCTTGAAATCCTTGAAAATGCTTGTGTTTAAAATGTTTTTCAAGGTTTAGAAAGTCAATTCAAGTCCTGAAAGTGAACTGCAAGTCAATTGTTGCCATTACATATTAGTGGTGGGACGTTAACGGCGTTAATCGGCGATAAATAAATTAACGCCATTAATCTACTCTCAAAGTTGTCTCTGTTGCATCGTGAAAGAATCCATTCCATTTTATGGAATAGCTAATGCATACTGCTGGTAATCCACTCAGGGTTTTGCATTACCAACAACTCACCGCATATAAGCTAAAAGTGATGAGAATCGTCAGTGCAAGCAGAACGTGCAAGCTGCCACTGGAGAAGGGAACACCAGGTCCATTGCTACCTCACATTAAGTAGCTTTTGCTTTTTTTTTCAGTCGTCCCTCAGAAAGCATAATAAAAATACACAATTTCAACTAGAAGAGAGTATTCATCATTTGGAAATGGATAATCCCCATAAATAAAATACTGTCTGATAGAATTTACAGAGCTTTTACCTTTACTAAGCAAAAATATTTTGACGATAAACCACATAAATTATTTGCAAGGCAGTTACGGAAAATTTAAAATGATAGGGCTATTCATGAAGTTAAGTCAGGGTATAGTCCTCACCTCCCATGAAAAGATCAATGAGCGTTTCAAGGAATTCTATGAAACTTTATACTCATCTGCGCATAGTGTATCACCCGATTCAATGCAGTCATTCCTAGATGATTGCCAACTCCCTCATTAAGTGAAGTGGAGCGTTGAGGCCCTGAATGCTGACATTACTTGTGAGGAATTATTAGCAACTATTGGGTCACTGCCCAATGGTAAAAGCCCAGGTCTTGACAGGATTAATAATGAAATACACAAAAAGTTTGGTGGTTTGCTGGTCCCCTATCTATGTAAACTGTACTCCCGGTCATTGATGATGGCATATTGCCACAAACTTTGACTGAGGCCACCATCACCTTACTCCCCCAAAAAGGTAAGGACCCAGAAGAGGTGGGCTCATACAGGCCGATCTCCTTGTTGAACACACGGACCAAAAGATTCTTGCCAAAACATTGGCCTGGAGACTTATTCCCTTATGAGGAACCATAGGCCTCATTCAGATTGGCATCCCAAATCCGATTTTTTGCATATCCAGATTGTATCTAGAATTGATTTCGGGTGCTCTGAACAGCAGAAAACCACATGAATTTGGATTTTTCCGAATCTGTTACGCTCATACATACCCATGTGGTGTCAATTGCAATTCATATCAGATATGCTATGATCTGAACAGCTTTTCCACATGGGATAAGATTTCACAGTGTCACTTGCGTCATTTGTCACGTGACACAAACATCAACACATGAAATGCAGATGGACGGAAGTGAGAGATTAATGTTAATTCTCCTTTTAAAAACAGTATCGTTTGCTATAACAACGTGTCAGTGCGCGTTGTGGATTTGCCGCAAGTTGGAGTTTACCTCGCATTGATGCACTGAAATAAAGATGAGTAACGCTATTCTTCCATCTCTGACACTTCCTTGTTACTTGTAGCTGTTGTGCTACGGCCCCACTTAACCATCTGAGAGAGAAACAACCAACATTCTACCCTCCGCGGTTTTGTTTATTATTTGTGGGCATGATGCGTTAGGGTAACATAGTAACCCACGTGGATATGGTGGGTAATTAGCAGACATGGAGATCCGATATGACCACTGACCTCAAAAAAAGAACTTCTTTTTTTGAGGTCAGTGGATATGACAAGCAATGTGAACGCGGTCGATAGAGAGATAAGATGTTGATCCGATATGCAAAAAATCAGATTTGGAGTGCAGTCTGAACATAGCCTTTTTGTTTTAACACCCACATACAATTATTTAGGCTACATTTCATAATGTTAAAAAAAAGAAAGAAAAAAAACTTGCTGTAAATATTTTGGGCAGCTTAATAAAATTCAATGATTTGAGCCATGATGACATGCAATCTGTTTTCCTTGACTACATTCTGTCTTTGCTTTTGTCAACTAGGCCTTCTGTATGCTCCATGATATAATTTGATAGTTTTTTTGTTACAGATTTTTGAGATTGTTTTCAGATTTAAACAAATTAATACATTTATAAATGTATTAAATAAATTAACTTCCACTCAATTTACAATTCTACGAGGTGCATTATATCTACACACATTTGCACATTAGGCCCAACTTTTGCTTCACACTTTCATGGAAACCCAAGCTCAGAAATATCGGTATCGGTACTCGGTATCGGCAAGTACACATACAAAAGTATCGGTATCGTATCAGGGTTTTAAAAAGTGGTATCGGTGCATCCCTAGTCATACCAACCATGCCCTGTCTACATTTCATAGCCAACTCTTGACGGATCAACACGTCTGTTCAGACCCTGAACTTTGAATAAGTAATTCCATAATATGGTGCGAAACTTGGGGGAGGGGGCGTGAATGGCGTTGCACGTAACCTGGGTGTGAAGCTGCGGATGTGACGTACAGGAAACCCGCGTTCCACCAATCAGTTTACATAACGGATGTTCTATGCCAGTCCACGAGATGGCGTCAACCCTCTCTGGTGGCAATGTTGCACTGACTTGTGTGGATTTAGCAATGCACTTGAACTTGACGCACCGAGTAAAACAATTGATGTGCGGAACACTGTTATCAACAACAAACACGTGTAAACACATGCACGAGCAGTGTGTGGTTACCTGTTATTAACAACGCACATGCGTGTGGGTGTGGCATATGATACAAAATGCGTATTTGAAGTACTTCGGACAGTTGGGATATTGGCATGTCGCATCTCATTTGACGCTGTAAAGCGAGGGGTTAGTAGGTGAAGACTTCGGATCGGGTGAGAATAAAAATATTGGCTTTAAATCCATTTTAAATGCAAAAAAGCGTCCGAAAGTGTGCGGATCCCGGGGAAAGACGTTAGGTGATTAACTGACATGGAGATCGATATGACAAGCAATGTGAACGCGGTCGATAGAGAGATAAGATGTTGATCAGATATGCAAAAAATCAGATTTGGAGTGCAGTCTGAACATAGCCTTAGACATCCAGACCAAACTGGGTTCATCCCCAGTAGGAACTCTTACCACAACCTCAGACGCCTTCTTAATATTATGCATTGCCCTAGACTTCCAGCACAAGACATTATTATTCTTAGTTTGAATGCCGAAAAGGCATTCTATAGAGTGGAATGGCCTTATCTGTTTGCGCTTTTCAGGAAGTTTGGATGTGGCCACAGGTTTATGTCCTGGGTTAGGCTACTATATCGTAACCCTTGTGCTAGGATATTAACGAATTAAACTCTTTACACTCCATTTCAACTTGGTAGAGGCATGAAGCAGGAATGTCTGCTCAGTCCTTTGCTGTTTGCCCTAGCTATAGAGCCGCTTGCAGAAGTTATTACATCTCATCCCAAAATTCATGGTTATAACACAGAATGCACAAAAAATAAGATTCATTTGTACGCTGGCGACATTTAGCTTTCTGTCACTCAACCTCAGATAACTGTCCCTTCAGTATTGGACGCGTTTCATTCGTTTGGTACTAAATTGGAGCAAAGGTGAGCTGCTACCTACACAAGTTAAAGACCAGGATTGGCTCAATCAACTTCCCTGCCGTGTAACTCAGGACAATTTCACTTATTTTGGAGTAGTTATCACCAAGAAGTACAGTAGGGTGACCACCTCCAAACAGACAAAATGTGGGACATTTAGCATGTTTAAGTGGGACAATGTGGGACAGACGTATTAACTTTAAGATAGGGCATACGTTGGGCCAATGGTCATGTTTGGGCCAGGACTGTCTTAACTTGTTCAGGATATTGGGCTAGTCCAATTAAATCTATTATGCTAATGCAATGTGTCTAATTCAACATGTTATTTTAGCTCATCATGAAGTTATTATTGAATAGAATCATGCTGGGCCACCATGGCCAAAAATACCATGCCAGTTTCTGGTCCCAGTCCAGCCCTGAGTATATATGAAGAGTTCAGATGCAGAACCCCCTAAACACCATTTTTGTGAAAACTGAGTTAATGATATTGTGTGAATCCTGTATAAATTTAGAATATGTAAATTAAATGTTTTTTGTGAAAAAATTAAATAAAACCTACTCCCCGCCATGTCTAAAATATCTGTTTACAATCAAAACACTGTAAACGCCTTATAAAAAATGGCCTTTTTCTCAAAAAGTGGTCAAGTGGAGTTAGGGGGTTTTGCATCTGAACTCTTCATATATATAAACACTATCATTCTCTAAAAGGTCAGGCATTATGCAATTAAAAGTAAACTCTTAGAAATTAGGTATAGAATCAAACTCAATCTAATATGCAAGACACAAAAAAAATATTAAGCCTTGGCTTCAAGTTTAACTAGGCTATTTCTGTGCAAAATAATATGCCAGGTCTAAATCTGCATGTTTGATCATTATTTTCAAAAGAAATGGTGACGCCTCACCAAGTTCCATGAAAATGCCATTGCAAAAATAGATGAGGTAAGATAAGTATTTCTTTCATCTCGTGGGAAATTCAAGAAGTAGCGGGCTACATTACTCTTGTCTTATATTAATTCTCGAGTTGCAGCTTTTATTAAATGAATGTAGCTAATGACAAAGCTTTTATCCTTTGGCGCACATATGCATAAAACCATAATAAGCTGTGCGTGATCGTGCCCACAACGCAGAAACTCTCTCTCTCTCCATCCACTGACAACCAAGAGGCTTTCTACAAACGTAACTGAAAGCGTATATATTCTTTTTCGTGGCAGCTTATCCGAAATCCGAACTGAAGTCAGACCTGACAGTGTGCTCTCAGATTTGAGAATTAGCCTACTTTCAAAGTTGTGAAGGTGTTTGTGCGCTTTAATAGCTTGGTTGATATAGGGGTCAAACTGTCAACTTGCGCTTCTCTGAACAGAAACAAAAGGTCGACGTATCGGTGTATCGAACGAACATGCGGGACTGGTGTTCAATTTGTGTAACGTGGGACAAAGGGTAAAATTGCTGTACAATCCAACGCAAAGCGGGACAGGTGGTCACCCTAAAGTACAGTGACCTTTATAGGGCCAACTTTCCTCCTTTATTATGTAAACTTGAATGCAATCTCCCATTCCCAATTGCATTGTTGGGAAGTGTCAAACCTATTTAAAATGTTATTTCTTCCTAAGATACTTTACCTTTTAAAATTCCTCACTAAATCTTAAAGTCTATGATTCCTTCTTTTGTATGGAACTACAAGGCTCACAGAATTTAAAAAGACCATCTTTGCAAGCATAAAGTCAATGTCTGTCTGACACTACCTGACCTGAATCCTATTATTTATGATATAATAAGGCTATGGAGACAACTGAAAAAAACATCTTTCAACGTTTGGAGGGAATTGGGATTGGGTAATATAGGCAACTTGTACATTACAATTTTCTTTGCTGTCATCTGTTGGGGTAGCAGTATCAGGGCAAGCTATTCTAACAGACTAAACAAGCTGATTAGGAAAGCAGGCTCTGTGCTGGGGGCCACTTTGGAACCCCTAGAATTGGTGGTGGAGAGGAGAATGTTACAGAAATTGTTAAACATTATGGACAATCCTTCACATCTTCTACACAGTACACTGGCAAAGCAAAAGAGCGTTTGCACGACTGAAGTATGTGCCTTCCAAACGTGGTCAGTATAAAGCAGTGGTCCCCAATTATTTTTCCTCAAGGGCCAAATTTCGTCAAGCATGCCAAGCAGAGGGCACACCCCACAAAGACCTAAGAAAAAGGGGGCTACTTTCTTTAATGCGAATTACATTGATGTGATAGTGGCATAGTTGCATTATTTTATGAAGTTAAGCGGTCCGCACACCGGCTCCGTCACAGTGCTGTCCACTCCACTTCCAAACATTCTATTCCATTGTTTTCAATGCAACCCCACACACTAGCGCCGAACTGTTCTGCCGTCGATTGTAAATTACGATTGAAGGCTATTTTGTCAGAGCCTCCATTGACATCCATTGTTAATTCCACAAGCTACTGTACTAGGTTCATTGCGAAATAGTCGAAATCGAAAGTGCTCCGCAGTGCTGTCAGAAGTGTGCGGACGGCTTTATGGCTGTCATTTGCCACACAATATAGGCAATGAATGTGTCTTGCAGACTGCTACAGGCACACGAATGGAGTATTGATGCAGAGACAAAAGGCACATGTTTCTACACATCATGATTCAGATGTTGTTGCGGGCCACTCATTTGGTTCTTCCAGGATCTGGCCACTGAATGTATGGGAAGAGAGCCTACAGTACATCCATGAATGCTCCATCAATGACCGACACGGTTTAATCCAATTTAAAATTCTGCATAGATTACATTACTCAAAGGTTAAGCTGCATAGAATATTCCCAGATGTATCTAATCACCTCTATGTGAGAAATGTGACTCCATGGAGGCTACCCTTTTACACAGCTATACCTTATGTCCTAAACTTCAACAATACTGGTGTGACATCTTTAATTTCTTTTCCTTGGTGTTAGAGGTTCAGATAGAACCAGATCCAATTTTGATTATTTTGCGAATATCTGAGGAGCTTCTGAAGCTTAAGTAGCACAACAGCGTCTTCTGGCTTATGGCTCTGTAATTGCAAAAAACGAATCCTTCTTTACTGGAAGAAGAAAGAAGTGTCTACCTTTAAACACTGGTTAACAGACATGACGGACACTCTCCATTTGGAATAGAATCAGATTCTTCCAAAAGATAAACTAGGGGCATTTGAAAAAATCTGGCAACCTTTGATCTACTACATTGACAGACAAGCTGAACCAACAGGCAGTAGCAATGCACTCCTGGAGAGAGTGGAGTAGGGAAATGAGCTTGTGGATTTGGTGGGTAAGGGGGAGGGTGGGTTGAATTAGGTCTTGTGTCTGTTATGCTTTATATTTTCTTTTCTTTATTTATTTTTTGTCTGTGTGTGTCTTATTTGTTTGTAATTTCTTTTCTAAAAGAAACATTGCCTTTTGTAAGGAAATGTTTCTCAATAAACATATTTGAAACATTTTCTGTCAGTCTGTGTGCCCCTTACTACATAGTCAGGATGTCACAGTAGCCAACATAATCAGATACTTATTGCAAGAGTAGCCTAGCCTGGCGATGCCATCCTAGGTACCTCCGCTAAGCATTTTATCTCCGCACGTAGTCTGGAATAAACCCCCCTTCCCGCCTTTCCCTCGGTTACTCTACGGTTTAGCCAATCAGCACACAGTTTAGAGCGATGTCTCAAAATGTTGTAGTCCTACAGGATAGGGACGCGTTTGTTATTCTCTCCCCCACTTTCGAATTACATTCACAAAATTGGTACATGACATTAGCATCCATGTTCTTGAGGATTTATTGGCACTACGATGTCAAAATAGGTCAGAACTTGCGATAATACTGTTAATGCTGAAAGCGAAAGTTGTAGGCGTGAGAGCCAGGCGAGGGAATACGTCATATCCAAGCGGAAACCTATTTCAATTGCGTTGGGCCAGACTGTATGACATAGTCAACAGTCGCTTTCGCCCAGGCTAAGAGTAGCCGACTGTTAGCCTACATCCACAGTCAGATTACACTTACCAAGACTGTTGAAGTTGACAAGTTCTTCCCAAAGTGTACAGGACACTGAATAAATGATGGACTAGCAGCTAGATGAGTTAGCAGTTTGCTAAACTCATAGCCAAAGCTAAACTCACTAACGTCTTGATATTCAGTTAAAACTAAAAATAGTTGCCTGTTATCATTTCATGGATATTCCTTCTTTTTCGCGAGTATTTCAAGGGGCGGGCTTTAGTCAAATACAGGAGAGCATGGATTGGGCGATAATTCTCCTCAGTCAGCCAATAGGCTGACAATGGCTGTAACTTGGTCTATACTATGTAGCATTGACCATGGATTCAAATTGACCTAATTTCTCCGCATATTTCTTTTAATCGGCTATTGCCGATAGCGAAGACAGTGTTACATTTTCACATGCACCATGTAACTCGAGGTCATATAGACGTATTCTATACCAAAAGCAACAGGTAAAAACGGCTTTGTGTGGCAGGGCACCTTTAAACTTTCTCCGGTATTTTCCTTTAAGGACTCATACTGTAACCTATATAGTATATATTAAATTTGGTTCCAGTTTGTGGTCATAACTTTTTTTTTTTTTTTTTTTTTTAATCAGACGATGTTTCGAAGAATGTTTGTACAGCAGTCATAGTAGCCGGAATTCTGTTTGCGCTCTTGATTGGGATCGGGATCGGGTACTGCATTTGGAGTGAAAAAGGTATGAAAAAAAATCTGTTTCCACAGACTTTGATGTTTTGTCCTTGTATATTTTATTCATGTCGGAGTTCAGAATTTCACTGTGTTTCATGTCTGGCCTTCCTGTGTGTCATTTCTTTTTGTTCTGCCTTGTTTCCTTTTCACCTGTGCCTTGTTTAGTCCTGTGTATTTAAATCCTAGGCCATTTCCAGAAAAATGGCCTTCCTCTTGACTACTACATACTGCTTGTATACTGATCTCTACAGACAGCAGCTTGTAGTATGCAGTACATGACAATTATCACAGGAGTAGTGTGGGGCTCAATTAACCTTGAGTCAGGTAGAGCACCTGTAGTACATTAATTAATGAGGTTCTGGTCATGTGGCCAGTAGGCCTCTTCTGCTGCTTGCATACCATGCTGCATACTGGGGAGCAGTATATGTGGCTCAGCCAGTCAAATAGAGCAGCACCTGCAGCTAATTAATTAATTGTGGGAAGCAGTAGTGTGTGCTGAGGCACAAGCAGCATGTAGCACATGTAGTAGTAGGCCATTTCGGAAATGGCCCTAGTGTTCCTTGCTTGGTCATTGTCTATCTATTGCTGTCTTGTTTTTCCTATCTGTTCCTGTGTACTTTGTCTATTTTTCTGAATAAGTAAAGTTTTGTGTTGATGAGTTTTGATAACCGGTTCCGGCTCTGGCCACCTCAGTTGAACTGCTATGGCTTTGTGCTATTTGACATCACTTATAGGCTTTGTTCAAATTCGCCCATGTTTAAGTGGCTATTTCTAAATTTCCATATGTAAGAGGGCAGAACCATGCCTCATGTTCATGATAGCACTTTGACCATGCACAACCTCTCTTAATTCATCAAAGCCAATTTAAAATTGGTTTTCCATTTTATGTCTCCTTTAAGTTAATTCAAATGTCATGTATCTCAGGAAATGGACCCAAACACATGACAGACACAGAAATTCAAGAACAAAGCTTTACTTTGCAGTTAAACAGGAAATAGCTGCGTTCGGAAAGGCATACTACGTGCTATATACTGCTTCAGTATATACTGAGTACTGGATGCTACACACACCATAGTATACAGTGTAGTAAGCCAAAAGTGATATTTTTCTTGTAATATACAACACAACCATGTGACCAACAAAGACCTATCTGCCAAATAACCTCAGCAAACCTAGTAGTATTTCACATTTTTGTTCATATTCTTATGCAAACTCCATGGCTGAATATAGGCAACCACAAACAATTTATATCATGATTCACATTATAAGAATATGAGCCTTTCAATTTGCGTTATGGACGTGACGAAAAATTGACAAACTTTTATGGGAGAGTAGTTTTTGCTGTGAAGTGTGTGAAATTTCTAGAGAAATGTAAATATTACTACATTCATACCAAACAGGACACCTCAGTAAACACAGAGAAAGACTTCATTTTAAATGTAAATGTAAAAAAGTTGGTTTTCATTGGGAGAAATGGCGTTATGGACGTGACGTCTGGAAAAACCTTCCAAAACAATACAAAACAATTGTGAATTGTGGATTTTAACCTGTAATGACAGAAATAGTAATATAACAATAAAAAATAACCGATAGCATCGCAGCTTTGTGTGTGTTATCACCCACTTATGCCCATTATAAGCCCCTCCATAGACTTACATTATAGCTGAATAGACTAAAAATATTAACAGATATCCTTTCGAAACTTGCTCAGTTGAATATTTACATAGAGACGATACTTTTTTGTATTGCAAGTTTTCTGAAAGATTTTTATGTCCATGTAGATGAGACTTGAAGTTTTAAGTAGTGGGGCTGTTAAGCATAAGAATTGTGCACAAAATGAAAGAAGCATGAAAATTTCAGGGTTTGTTCTTGATGACATAAGCTTTGATTTAAGATGTGGAGGCCTTCTCAGTTTGACCCCTGGGGTCAGCTAGAGGTCATTGACCTCTGAGACATGATATTTCTATGCCTGGTATTAAAAACAGGTGTACTTTAAGATTCAAATGTGATAGACCTATGTATTTCTGTGTGTATGACCATAAGAAACTAATTTCTGATAAGTTCAACACCCCCAGAGGTCAATAATGGTCACTTAGAGGTCAAAGGTCAAGGTCGATTGCAAAAAAACACCTAATTTCAGTAATCCTAAATACAAATGTCCCTTTCTGTGAGTCTGATCACAAGACACTCATTTCTGATGAGTTCAACACCCCCAGAGGTCAAAGATGGTCACTCAGAGGTCAAAGGTCAAGGTTGATTGAAAGACAAATCAACCACATTTCAGTCATTCTAAATACAAACTTCCCTTTCTGTGAGTCTGATCATATCAAACTCATTTCTGATAACCCCAAAATACCCCCCAAAGTCAATAATGCTCAGAGGTCAAAGGTCAAGGTCGCTTGGGGAAAAAACACATCTCATTTTCAGTAATTCTAAATACAAATGTGGAACTCCTTTTGTATTCTATTAGAAATTGCACGTAAATATGAACATGACAACAAATATAGGCCTATGAATATGAACATTCATAGGCCTACTCCCTATGCAACATAAATACAATAGAGTTCAACAGGTTAGACTACATAATGAGCTCTCTAAAAAATTATTATAGTACAGTGGGATTTGTTGTACAAGCCTTGACCTAGGGGTTGCATCAGTGCTGGCCTTTAGTGTGGGCATATTTAAGTCACTGCTGTCACTAGAACATGTGCACAGTAGGGATGGGGACGAGTAGTGAGTCTGAGTCAAGATTGAGTCCTTGAAGCTTCAGGTCAGAGTCAAGAACGAGTATAGAAAAAAACAAAATAACATCCAGAACAAGTAAATACTTGTCAGTTTTGATATCCTTGATCAGAGGCCTACAGAATAAGCTAGTTTGGGTTTTTTTTTCTGCCCAAATTCTGCCTATTACTCTAATACTGTATGCTGCTCTGTTATCTGTTATTATCTGTTAAGCCCACTCAGACTTTGAATCATCCTAGTACATGAAGAGCAAATTCTATTTTTCTAGTGAAACTTTATTCCCCTATAACACTTACATAAACATAATTGCAGTGTAATGCAGATAATGACTGTGATACTGACTCTTTTACACCCCCGGCCCTTCCACAAACACAAGTGATGGAGACGAGGCCACTTATGCCGATTCCAAATCAAGAATGACCGATAGGAGCGATAGATTTTGACTAACGGGCTAGGTATTAACAGTGAACCGGTTGATGCCAGTAAATTGCCAAGTCTCAAAACAGTAGCCCCACTTTCTCTGGGGGACATGTTAACATTCAGGTTAAAAGGGGGATTTGTATTGCAGGAATACAACAAAAATTATAAATCAGGCCTATAATCTCTGTCACCTTGGCTAAATGAGAAATTATTTTATTTAGGGAAGGCTCCACAGGCCGTATTAAATAGCTCAACAGGCCTCATGTGGCCCCCAGGTCTTAGTTTGCCCAGGTTTGGTCTCATGAAATGAGCAGCATTAGATGCAACAAAGCACGATACAGTTGAAGACTCATCCCCTCAGCCATCTCCATCCTAAACACAAATCATGTGTGTAATGGGTGTGCTAAGTATGTTCCTCCCCATGTTTTCCAACCCCCACTAAATGCAATGCTACCATCACTCATGCTCTTTCCCTGTGTCTAAACCAACCTATACAAATGTGTTTGTCTTTTGTGCATGTCCTATGTACTTATGTACATCCCCTGATACAAATGTGTTCTTGTCTTATATGCTGTCTTTTGTGCATGTCCTATGTACTTATGTACATCCCCTGATACAGATGTGTTCTTGTCTTATATGCTTATGTATATGTGTATATACTCTATGTTTACTGTATGTAACATCAATGTAGAAAGGAAACTGTGAAAACAAATTTCCCTCAAGGGACAACAAATCAACTAACTAACTAACTAACTAACTTCCATATGCTCATAAACATTGCAATACACATGTACTTTACATTTCTATCACATTTCCATCCAAAGGTACTGTAAACCTTTTTTTAATGCAAGCTGAGAATGCCTCCACTTTAGGCCAAGTTTAAGGCTCAAGGGGGTTTTGTTGTCAGTTAAACCACTTACATGTACAATGTAAAAAGAAAGTACTGTAAGTTTTTCAGGGACCCTGGTGAGATAGTTCACCACACCACATTAATGGTATCTTTGTCAGACCACACTTCATTTATGAACTGTGTGCAAACCAGGCTAAAAGTTAGCAGCTTCAAGAACAAACCTTCGGACGTTTCATGCTTCTAGAACAGCATCAACGCTACTTACCTTCAATTGCTTAATGAAATACAATGGAGCTGTAAGTTTGCATTTAGAATAAAGTTCTTTTTTCCCCCAAGCGACCTTGACCTTTGACATCTGAGCGACCATTGATGGTGGGTGGATGATGGGGGGGGGGGGGGGGGGGGTTGTTGGCCTTATCAGAAATGAGTTTGTTATGATCAGACTCACAGAAAAGGAAGTTTGCAATTAGAATGACTGAAATGCTGTTGAAATGTCTTTCAATCAACCTTGACCTTTGACCTCTGAGTGACCATCTTTGACCTCTGGGGGTGTTGAACTCATCAGAAATGAGTGTCTTGTGATCAGACTCACAGAAAGGGACATTTGTATTTAGGATTACTGAAATTAGGTGTTTTTTGCAATAAACCTTGACCTTTGACCTCTAAGTGACCATTATTGACCTCTGGGGCTGTTGAACTTATCAGAAATTAGTTTCCTATGATCAAACACACAGAAATACATAGGTCTATCACATTTCCATCCTAAAGTACACCTGTTTTTAATACCAGGCATAGAAATATCATGTCTCAGAGGTCAATGACCTCTAGCTGACCCCAGGGGTCAAACTGAGAAGGCCTCCACATCTTAAATCAAAGCTTATGTCATCAAGAACAAACCCTGAAATTTTCATGCTTCTTTCATTTTGTGCACAATTCTTATGATAATAAGAGCTAAACAGCCCCACTAAAGGTGAGGTTTACTTTTTCATGGAATTGCCCATACAGTATATATATATTTCACAAATACAAGTAAATGCCTACTGGAAGTGTCAAGTGCAACTGTCGGGAAGTGCTAGATTAGTGCATTCCATTTCCAGGTTGTTGAAGGAAGTAGGACAAGAGATACTCTTGATAGAGCTGGGTCTTCAAGAGTTTCCTGAAAGTAGAGAGAGTGCCTGTTGTTCTAATAGTCTTGGGAAGGATATTCCACCTAGATGAGAAGAGTCTAGATTGACCTGTGTGAGGTGTTGGCCTTTCTTAGCAGCGATCCTTGGTGGAGTGGAGTGATTGGAGGTTAGTATATGGTTTGATGATGGCTTCAAGGTAGACTGGAGCAGTTCCATCCAATACCTGTAAGCCAGCATTAGTGACTTGATTTTGAGCGAGCAGTTAGGGGCAGCTAGTGGAGCTCCATGAACAGTGGAGAGACATGTGTTCTCTTTGGCTGGTTGAAGACCAGGTGTGCAGCAGCTTTCTGAATCATGAGTAGTGGTTTTACCGCACAAGCTGGGAGACCTGTTAGAAGGGCGTTGCAATAGTCGAGGCGAGAGATAACCAGTCTGAACCAGGAGCTGGGTTGCATGATGGGTAAGGTACGGCCTGATTTTCCTAATGTTGAATAGAGAGATACGGCACAACCTACAGTAGCAACAGCAGCAACATGATCAGCGAAGGTACTCCTGTAGCAAGGTGGTGTTTTGCCGGGGTTTATCTAGCCATGACACATTGAATGATCTTCCGCAGAGCTAGGATTCGAACCAGGAGTGCGCTTTGCTGCCGATGCCCATGTTTCAGTTTATCCAGAAGGATTCTATGGTTGACAGTATCTAACGCTGCTGATAAGTCAAGTAGAATGAGGACTGAAGATTGATCTGCTGCTTTGGCTTCTTTTAGAGCTTCTGTTACTGAGAGGAGTGCTCACCCTACCCACCTTATCCTGTGACATACGTAGTTAGGAAAATTCTAAACAGGTGTTTTAAGCACACAGCAGTTGAACAGTTTCTAACCATTTAAATTGGTTATTTTAACAATTGAGGCTCTTTATAAAAAGTACAGTGTGTGTAGAGGCAGTATAGACCCAAGAAGCTCATTCAAAGGCCATAAAAAGTGATTCTTCCATAATATCACCCCTTTTAGTTATAGCATAGTAGAACTTGGCTACAGTGGGAGCACTAGTATGTTCACCAGTTTTGTGCTGGGTAATATTGTCTCCTTATTCACCCCACAAAAAGGGTAAAGGGTTTCATGGTGTGAAAGAATCAGATATAGTGCAGGCCCATTTTTATTGTTTGTATATTTTCCCTTCTAGGTTGTCAAAACTGGAAGACACAATGTGCATGTAAACAAAGATGCTAGATCAGTACTGAAAGTGCAAGATCAGTACCGTTTAATGACATTTTTTGTAAGATACATTTTTCTGTTGGGTAATATTTACTATTCTTGTCATAGGTTGCAAAAAAGGGGAAACAAAAACAGCAGGTAAGTGATGAATCACCACTAGGCATGTTTAGCTGTATTATGTGGTGGTGGGCATAGATTTTTTTATTAATCTAGATTAATGTCACTGTATCTAGATTAATCTAGATTATCAACTGTTTTTATCAATGTCAATGACTGCGCTTACATGGACATTATTATTGCGATATTATTCTGACCATATTCTGAATATGATGGTGCCCTGTAAACGCAGTATTCTGATTACCTTAAACCAAATAAGGTCATATTATGAAAATGCATAATTGGAATAAGGTAGGTGGTCATGTAAACACCTTAATCACATTGTTCACATTAGAATCATCGGATGGAATCTAAATGATAAACGATTCAACGAAACACGGGGGTCGGCACATGCCACAAATGTACAGCGACGTGCAGCCAGGGAAAGCTTGAACTTGAGTAGAAGATTGATAATGTTGAAGGCGTATAATCCCAATGGTATTGAACCGGTTCTCAATGCCCATCCCTACTATTAACACCAACATGCTGTTAGTTTTGATTTAGAGGTCGTTGATGTACTATATGGCCGTTTCTCAATAATCGCACTCGTACTTGTGAACGTCATAAAATACAGCCGAAGTACTGTTCCAAGGAGATAAACATAGTGAAGTTTAACACAACTATTTACCATTTCTGTCTAATAAATTCCATTTTTATTACTAACGACAAATCACTGCTAAATTGAATTTGCTCGGCAAGTACATCTAGCTATCAGCCATAGGTTGTACTCAGACATCGGCGGTGTCTGAGCTGTCTACCATACATTTTATGTGATAGTGTAACTTGTCAGGCTAACTCATCGCATGCAAGTAATGAGAATTGTCAGTCAAAGGTAGTAGCAAAGGTACAGGCTGCCTGAAACTGGGGGAGGTGGTGCTCATTGCCACCTCTTAAAAGTAGCTTTTGCTGAAAGCCTTATTCTACAGGTGCTGGTCATAAAATTAGAATATCATGAAAAGTTGATTTATTTCAGTAATTTTATTTAAAAAATGAAACTTGCATTATATATGAAACCATTTCACACAGACGCATGTATTTCAAGTGTTCATTTCTTTTAATTTGATGATTATAAAGGAAAAAGTGGAAAAAACCCAAATTCAGTATCTCAGAAAATTAGAATATCACTTAAGACCAATACAAAAACAGCATTTTTAGAAAGATTTAGTCAACTGAAAAGTGTGAGCATGAAAAGTATGATTATGTACAGCACTCAGTACATAGTTGGAGCTCCTTTTACCTAAATTACTGCAGCAATGTGGCATGGCATGGAGTCGATCAGTCAGTGGCACTGCTCAGGTGGTACGAGAGCCCTGGTTGCTCTGATAGTGGCCTTCAGCTCTTCTGCATTGTTGGTTCTGGTGTCTCACATCTTCCTCTTCACAATACCTCATAGATTTTCTATGGGCTTATGGTCAGGTGAGTTTGTGGGCCAGTAAAAAACAGGGATACCATGGTCTTTAAACCAGGTACTGATCGTTTTTGGCACTGTGTGCATGTGCCAGGTCCTCTTGCAAAATTAAATCTGCATTTCATAAAGATGACCAACAGCAGAACATGAAATGCTCTAGCACTTCCTGGTAGACTGCTGGGTTAAACTGGGAGCTCCTAAAACACAGACCTCAGAAACAGTTGATCTTGGACCTCAGAAAACACCCACACCAGCAGATGGCATGGCACCCCAAACCATCACTGACTGGGTTTGGCGTCTCGCATCTTCTGGAGGAAGAGAGGAGAGGCACAAAATCCATGGTACTCGTGGTCCACACAGTCAGTCAGTGATGGTTTGGGGTGCCATGTCCTGCTGGTGTGGGTCCACTGTTTTCTGAGCGGTTCCAAGGTGAATGCAGCTGTCTACCAGGAAGTATTAGATCATTTCATGCTTTCTGCTGCGGGCCAACTTTATGGAGAAGCAGAATTCATTTTCCAACAAGACCTGGTGCCTGCACTCAGTGCCAAAGCTACCAGTACCTGGTTTAAAGACCATGGTATCCCTGTTCTTAACTGGCCCACAAACCCACCTGACCATAGGCCATAGCAAGTCTATGTGGTATTGTGAAGAGGAAGATGTGAGACACCAGAACCAACAATGCAGAAGAGCTGAAGGCCACTATCAGAGCAACCAGGGCTCTCGTACCACCTGAGCAGTGCCACTGACTGATCGACTCCATGTGATGCCACATTGCTGCTGTAATTTACGTAAAAGGAACTCCAACTACTTACTGAGTGCTGTACATAATCATACTTTTCATGCTCACACTTTTCAGTTGACTTAATCTTTCTAAAAATGCTGTTTTTGTATTGGTCTTAAGTGATATTCTAATTTTCTGAGATACCGAATTTGGGTTTTTCCATTATTTTTCCATTATAATTATCAAATTAAAAGAAATAAACACTTGAAATACATCCATCTATGTGGAATGGATGTATACATAACGCTAGTTTGACTTTTTCAATAGAATTACTGAAATAAATCAACTTTTCATGATATTCTAATTTTATGACCAGCACCTGTATTTATTGTATGTCATCAAAATTAACTCAGGCCATGTTAAATTAACGTTCAAATAGTCAATGAAGTAGTATAGTATGCTAAGCTTAGCCTAAACTGGTAGGTCTATTCTTTCAGAAATCAAAATAAGAATGTTTGCAGTCCATAACAGCTACTGGTGCAGTTTTCCGGATGCGCACTGATCTGACTGATAAACAGTCATAAATATGGCCATAATGTGCAATATTCAAATGGTTCGATTTTCGTGTTTTTGGTTTAAGCAAATATTTGAATGTCATTTCAGAGCAATTTTGACAGCCCTACTGCAAAAAACCCCCAAAACTTCTAAAAATGAATACCAAAAATGTCAGCAATATAATGCACTGTTTTCAAGATATTACATTGATCTAAAAAACTATGTAGTCTAGACAGTAGATCTACATGGCCACAAGATGACGCCAAAGAGCTGCAAATCTCTCTGCGTTCCCTATATACATCCCTTTGGTGCCACCTTGTGGCCAGTTCACAAGCAGGCCTTCACATCAGATCACAACTCTTGATAAAGACATATAATGACAATATTGTCATTGTGGTTGTTGTTGCAGATGCAGCAGATGCCCAGAACAAAGTGGGATCATTTAGTTACAGAGAGAGGGCTGGTGAGTACCAATTGAAAAAAAAAATAGGATTGTATTTTAGTTTTTTTTTCCATATCCATACTGTTTACATGGACAATTCATTGTTATTCTATTAATGAATATATTGCACAAAAACAGATCTACCCTCTGTTTAAACAAAGTGTTACAGGATATTGCTGCATGTAAAGGGGTCTACATAAGGATGACATGAGTCAGTTATGAACATGACATGAAACACACCATGAATATTAATTACAACCCGTATTATGCCCTTTTCATAACAAGTCTACAAGTGCTGAGGTCAGCATAATGATGATGCCTCCGCCTACTATGGCTAAGAGAATGGCTTGAAATGCTTGATCTTGTTTTTATAGAAGGGGCATAATAGCATTGCCCTAACATGAACAATTAGTTTAGGTACTAACCAAGTTTGTTGTAGGCCACTTGAGTGTTCTTCCTTCCAACGCTGAGGAACACCACACCACTACACTAATAATTATTTTACAATATTTATTTCCATTTCTATGCAGCCTCAAGCCACAACTCGACTATCAAAAGAAACCGACTTTCATCCTCAAGGTAACTAGCACAATTCATTGTGCAACCCCACAACTGTAGCCGTGAAATAGTTTATTTCCTTTGATTTTATTGGTGAATTTCAGAGGATGTGCACATCTTTATTGGTTTTCTGTATCAATAATTATACTATTATCATCACATTTACGAAAGTTTATTGAACCGTAGATGACGTATCGTTCGGTAACCGTAAAATACAATAACCGTTGCATCCCCAACTGGAACTCAGTACCTACGTAAAAGTACAAGTAACCAGCAAAATATTTACTCAAGTAGAGGTGCATCAACAAACCTACTTAAGTAAAGTAAAGAGTACTTGCTTTGAAATGCACTTAAAGTACTAGAAGTAAAATTACAGGTGCAATATGTTGTCTCTTAGTTACAGTATATTTCCTATACTATACTTTCTGGTATTATTTCTCAAGCCAAGTAGCCTGGCGAATGGCAAACTAAAAATCACAAGTGATATTTAGTCTGGAGACCTATATTGCATCTCTCGTAGCGGAAGCATCGTTAACGATTGTCCAAAGCCGTTTATTGGGCACTACGAATGTCTATCATAGCGTCTGTACATGGCTCCAGAGCCAATACCAGAGCCACCACGTGACATTAAATGCAATCGAGGGCCGTACTAGTCCCTTTTTGTTCTGTGATTGGATACCAAAAGTAAGCGAGAAAAACAGTCATGGTCACCATGCTGCTTTGCAGAGTGAAATGAAATAAGCGCGCAAAGGAGGCTACAAGCCAAGACAAAACAGAATAAAAGAATATGGGACACAATATTATACATGCTTATTCTGATAATAATAACAAAAAATAAAAATAAATAAACAATTGTGTGTCATTAGGCCTGCCTTGCATGTTCGTAAGCCTGAGTCTAATTCTAGGGCTTTTCCACTCAATAGAACCTACTCTACATGGCTGTATTTGGCTCTACATGGCTTCAACGGTATTTTCAATGAAAACAGGGACAGTGAATTCAGTGAAAATGTTTTTCTATTAGTTTCACTTTTGAAAAAACCTGTAATTATTGCGTTGTCCTTCCACAAGATATAAGATTCTCAGATACGGCAACCAAGCAACTTATCGTGAGCAGACAAGATAGCTTTCTTGTACAGGCTCATTACGGATATTATATAGCTCATGTATCATGAAAGGCTATTATAACATGGTTAGTAATGTTTGAACACCAATCTGGTGTAGAATATCAGGTGCTCTCTCCATCCTTCTTCAAAACATATTTCTTGAAGTCCAATTCATGTCATTGTCCATGTTGATATTAATATTTATTATCCTATGAAACATATTTTCAGCTCATGAACCTGAGAAGCGAAGAGGAGAATTGGATGCAGACGGAGCAGGATCAGATGCTGTGCACTGGATATGTTTTCTTACACATGGGAATATGAGAATATTTTTCTCTGCTTAACTTAGAATGTGAAATTTATTGAAATATGGTCAATCAAATCTGTGCTTTTTCTTTCATCTTAACATAATGCTGTAAAACTAGTGTCAGTAAGTGCCTTTTAATACTGCACAACACAATCTCCTTTATTTCTGGGTGTTTTCCACCTCAAACAATATCCCCTTAATGGTTACTAATGGTTACTAATTAAAGCAACAATAAGCAATTTACCACTATTTCACTAACACTTTGTTCAGACTGCAGTCCAAATCCGATTTTTTGCATATCTGATCAAAATCTGAGCACACAACTGCGGATAACAAGTTAGTATCAGAGATGGTAGAATACCGTTACTCATCTTTATTTCAGCGCATCAATGCAGTCCAGCACAGCTGATAGTTGCCTCTCTGGCAGAGTTGTATTAAGTACTGGAGTAGAAGTAGAAGTGTTCTTTAAGCACCATACTTAAGTGGAAGTACTAAAGTATTCAAAATGTTTTGTACTTAAGTATTGCAAGTAAAAGTATTTCTAAAAATTGCTACTCAAGTAATGAAAGTAAAAGTAGAAGTACTGTGTATATTTAAGAAAGCAGTCAAATGTTTGAATATCATATTGTTTTACATTTACAAAGTATTTGGCTGAAATAGTCTGTTTGGCCATGGACTCTATGTAGGGCCAGGGATGGTCACCACCATTCCCCTCACTACAATCTTTCGAATTTGAAGAAATTGGTGTTCTTCTTCCATCTCGAAACGGAGCAGTAGACTGACCCTTGCTAATCATTCCCAATTGACTGCATTCAGTACTACAAAGGTCGAAGGGGAGCATGAGGTTTCTTCTACCGCTTCAATTGCCCAATAATGATGATGAAAACCTGGTGATGGTCTGGTCTGGCATTGATAGGCTATCATTGGATGTGGTATGATTGGCAACATTTAAAAGTAACGAGTAACTAATCAGCACATCAAAAATGTAACGAAGTTGAAGTATTAAATTCATCAAAAAAATGTAGTGAAGTAAAAGTGTAAGTAGGAGAAAAAAACAATACTCCAGTAGAGTACAGATACTGCATTTTAGTACTTAAGTAGGCTACTTAAGTAGTCCTACTTCGTTACTATACATCTCTGCTCTCTGGTGCGTGGCATATGCAACGCGTACTAACATGTTGTCGTAGCAAACTATACAGTTTTTTAAAAGGAGAGTTAACATTAATCACTCACTTCCGTCCATCTGCATTCCACGTGTTATTGTTTGTGTCATGTTGCAAATGACGAAAGTGACACAGTGAAATCCTATCCATGTGGCTAAACTGTTCAGATCGGAATTCATGTGGTTTTCTGCTGTTCAGATCACCCAAAATCAACTCTAGATACAATATGGATATGCAAAAAATCGGATTTGGGATCCCAATCTGAACGAGGCCTAATATAGTTCTTTGTGTATCAAAGAGGGCCACACCCCAAAAAGTAAAGAAAAGGGCCACTTTGCCGTGGCTCTGTAGCTTCACAGATGTACTGTAGCAACATATCTGTACACCACTAATCTTTTTCTTTTCACTAATCGTAACCAGATTCAAATGTTTGTGGCAGTGGGTGGCACAGCTGGCCAAAACACAAACTCAATAATTGTAAATATAGGCAGGCTGTAGGGACGTAGTTAGGTCCCTTTAGTTCCTGTGAAAACAGTTTGCGAGACCATGACCCTTTAATTTCTTAATTTCTTAAAGGAGACATATCATACCTCTTTTTAAACCAGTTAAACATGTCTTTGACCTCCAAATATTCATCTCTGAAGCACCACGCTTGAAAATACCTCTCAGATTTAACATTTTCACCTGTACTGTGCCCTTCAGAATAGACTGTTTTTCTTTATTATTCCAGTTTCATGAGGAACTGCAATGTTCTCATCTCAGTTAGCCAATGAGAATATAGCAATCTTTGTATACATAACAATCCCATAACATAATAATAAAAAATAATAATCAGGCAATAATTTACTGTATGTTGACAGAAACTAAACCCATTACGAATCAATAGGCCTGTTAGGTTTATCTTAGAACAACACTATGTAACAGCTTAGACTTTTTGTTTTGGTATCATTTTCAAACTAGTTGGAATGATACAGTTGAAGGGTGTACAAACACAAGTAAAAAAGTGTTGTAATGGGTGCAGGGTAGCCTAGAACTCTAGCAGTAGCAAATTGAATTTACTCTAATATGTCTAGCAATCAGCCATAGGTTGTACTCAGACCTCGATGGTGTCTGAGCTGTTTATCTGAGCTGTTTGTACACCTCAGCACTGAGCTAAGCTGTAGGTTGTATTCAGACATTGTAGTGTTTAGCCTATCACAACGTTATATCTGGACAGGGAGTTATTGGGCGGGCTTAGCGTTGTTTGGATCGCTTGTTAGTTGCGCTGATTTAGCCGTTTTACCCCTCTATCACTCATGGCCAGACATATATTTATGTGATAGTCTGGCTTGTCAGGCTAGGTGCAGGGAAGGATACTACTATGGGACCAACCTACACCCTTGCCATTGAGAATACAAAATTGTTGTTTATTTTGAGCCTCATTTTAATAACAATTTAACATTGATGTTGTGACAGGCCCTTTCCTTTCTACAATGTTGATTGGAAGAAATGGTGTCTGTACAGATGTGGCAAAGATCAACTATGCCTACTTTCAGATTTTTTTAATGGGATTCCTTGAGCCAGCAATGGCCCATGCATTTAACCCCTTTCTAACGAGTTCTATACAACCCAGCATATAAATGCTACTAAAAAGTTAGGCTACGCTAAACCAGATAACAGGCGCAACAGGATCCTAGGCTCTCAGCGGTGGAATGGTGAGCTGGCTGACTATTCCTGATACCATGAACACAAGCAAGATGGAAATAGCATAATAATAAATGTACAGAATGATACATTTAGTAGTGCGGTGCCTCCACTGTGAAAATACTACACTCACCCTTGAGCTAGTGCAGTGGTTCTCAAACTTTTTCTGTCACTCCCCACTTTGGAAGGCAGAGAATTTTCACGCCCCACCTGTAAGGCTCTATTTGCGCCCAATATCTCTGAGAGAGGAATACTTGTTAGAATTACTTGTTAGAAATGTCCGAATTTTCATGTTACTAATTCAAAGCCAAATTTCTCTTGAAGCCCTCATCACAGCAACTAGCAAATAACACCACTGGAAAGCTCAGTTTCCTGTCAAATGTGCAAATCTGACTAATAGCTGTGAATTCAGGGGGCATGGTGCAGCCATTGGTTGATCACAAAGAAATGTCTCGCGCCCCACCTGTCATGTGTCTGCGCCCCACTAGTGGGGCCCGCCCCACAGTTTGAGAAACACTGAGCTAGTGTATGCGTATCTCCTCAGAAAATATGTATAACAGTAGTAATAAAGCTAATATGTAGGCTTGAGTGTAAATGTCTGTACCTTCAAAAACATTAAACAAAACATGCAGCCAACACCCAAGTATAATTAATTAATCAATAATGATTGTATTTATTAATAAGCAATAGCCTACTATTAATAGGAGTGGATATAATTAAATGGCCAAAAACAGCAGTAAAACACAAACCCATAGTTACACAGTGAATTAAGGGTGAAACAATTTCAACCCAAGTAGCTAGATTTACCTCAAAGTACAACAATCAATCAGTACAAAATACAGTAAAGAACATAAAAGTATCAAAATAACAAGGAAAAGCGCGCTGTCGGGGCCCGTTGGTGCACATAAGAAAGCAGCTCTTTGAGCTGCAGGCAGAACAGCAACCGCTGCAATGCCTGGCTTTCCAGTGGAGACGTAAGGTAATGCATGTGTGTGCGTGTGTCAGTCTACAGGGCGTTCACACTGCATCCGTCAGTTGACGGATCCCATTGACTTTGAATGGAGCTTTGCGAAATGCATTGTGGGTCCGTCCGTCAAAACAGCTCCGTTGCGTCCGTCAAAAAGTTAAAACATGTTCAACTTCTTAGCTGCCGACGGATCCGTCAAACCAATCGGGATTGAGAGAATTGACTCCCCTCTCCGTCAGACCCCTCCCCTGTCGTCCATCAACGGACGGAAAATGTGGGTCCGTTACTCACGATCCACTAGAGGCGATGCAGTCCCGCAGCAGAGGCTCCTTGTAGGAGCTAGCTGTCACTGGCTAGCTAGCTGAGTTGCTCACCCAGACTCCTTGTCGACTGACTGTCTCCCAACAGTCCGGGAATGACGGGGCGCTCCGGTGGGCCTAGCACAAGGAGGGCAGACGAATCCCGGGAAAGGACGAGGCAGAGGCGCTCCGGTGGGCTCAGCACACGGAGGGCAGACGGTCCGGAGAAGGCAGCGGGTCCCAACGGGAGAGGCTAAACTAGCAGTGACTAGCAGGGCAGCGCAACGTAGCGCACGTAGCACTCAAATAAATAAAAGAAAACCAAACGAGAGAGAAACGGCTACCAATCACTCAGTGGAGTGAAGCTGGAGTCCCCGGTACACGTTGTAACTAAACACTGGCTAAAATATGCCAATGCCACACAGCAAACACACACAATAGATGACCTGCAAAACAAACGTGACCTCTCTCTCTTCATGCGCAGACGGGACTGGCGTGAGCTTCACTCTCGTGAGGAGATACAACGTCCAGAGAGCTCGCGAATTCGCGGGCATTACACACATTAACATTGCCATTGGCTAATAGACGCAAAGCGCAAAAGATGCTATTATAGAGACGCAGAAAGGGATCCGCCAGTGACTGGAAAAAACCTGGTCATTCGTCAGTCACGCATTCCTGAAATGCTATTTTATGGACGCACAACGCAATAGGTAATGCAGTCCTTGTTCCAGCATAACAATGACGGCCACAACAATAATTATTACAATCGGAAAATCATTATGATGCTCAGGAAGATGTGGTTAACCACAATTTATTAGCCTGCAACAGAAAACGCGTGAGGATATAAGAAGGGGGGACGTTAAATGGAGAATCAAGTTTACTTTCGCTTTTGAATGAATATTCCGAGATATCTTATCAGGACTAAATCAGCTTCCTTCGTGTCTTGTGCAGCCTGTAGATATCAATTTAATATTACCCTACCCATTACGGCTCTGACTATGACTAGACCCGACGTGTGAGCTTGCTCGCTACTCAATATTTTAATTTCTTCAAATGCACAAGGAGGAGATCAGCTGGTGTGATAGCAATTCACCAGGCGCTTTGCGCTGTTCGTTCTTAAAGGCAATGAGAGATTGACCTGTCATTGGTTATGTCTGTGTTACACCCACAACACACCCACAAGTCCAACATTTTTGAACTTTGTGCCGGCGCGAAGTTCATTTTCTGCGCTGTGAAAATAGCAAAATCCCGCCGGCACGCCCCCAAAACCATATGCGCCATCCGCCAAACAACATTTGACATTGCGTCGTCAAAATAGGGCCCTTGGTATGAACTAGCTACTTAAAAGTCACACAAAGCCTTCCAGCACCCCCATAGCATCACTACTGTAAAGGTTTTTTTGTTGTTGTTGAAAGTTGATCGTCTTCACTTCTCCACACACTATTTCTCTCCATCAACATTGTAGAAGGGAAAGGGCCTGTGACAACTTCAATGTTAAATTGTTATGAAAATGACGCTCAAAATAAATAACAATTCAATCAGGAGCACTTTGTCAAGAAATAGATTTTTATTCACTATTGCATGAAATACATTTTTGGCGGAATGCTCTGCCCCCTGACCTTCCATGTTCAAACATGGCAAGCCCAAGGCAGGGAGAGTTGCAATAATCCTTTTTGTGGTACTTTTATTCACATTGCCACTGTGAATTTTAAATATGTAATAATACATATTAATACATAGAATATACATATTAATAATGGCATAATTTTTTTAATGTTTTTTTTTTTTTTTTTTTTAAATCATTAAAATGTTGTAGTGAGAGACCACCGATTACTTGACATATGCACTTATATAAAATGACATAAATTACTAACATTTCGATGCAACACTTTCCTTTGTTAATTAAAAATATTTATCTGCACTTGGCTGGGTGGGTCGTATCATCTTTGTCATAATTTGTCATAATTGATTTACACAAGGCTTCAGCTCAATGTACTGTAGATTAATGATGTCATTCATCAGAAATTCTTTGTGGGTTCCAGTTGACTATCCATTTGATTTTTAAAGAAATATAAGATCTGTCTTATCTTTGCAACTAGTTCTGCAGTCCTCATTAACGAGGTTCAAGGTTATTTGTCACATACCATGACTCACTGTTGTTGCTGTCAAACGATTAAAAAAGTAGTCTGATTAATCACAAAATTTTGCCATGATTAATTATGATTAATCACCTTTAATCAAAATTCTTTTCCTCCAGTTGCTAGGTAGGCTGCATCTTTACTTTGCCCTGGTAAGACCCTGATGCTAATTAGCTGTCTTTGTCCTTCTCAGATGGGGCAATGCCCACTATCCCCACGGATTCCCCAAACATCAAGTAATGTGACCATGACATCAAAAAAGAGTTTTGGACGAATTTAGTCCACTTTAATGCAGGTTTACTTCACCCTTGCTGTTGCTGGACATACAGAAGCGAGGCCCTAGTATATGACTTGATAGCCAAGCAATTTTCTTTCTCTTACTTGAAAAACCTTCGCTAAAGTCTTAACAAAGCAAAACACAGACAACACACGGTTATCCAAATAGTTAATTTTCTTATAAAAAGCACATTTTGTTAACAAAACACTGAGTCTGCATTTCAAAACTCTTCTCTCCATTATTATTTTCACCATAGGAAATGGTTTTTCCTCCTTTTCTCCTTCTGTTTAGTTTTTATCTGTTCAGTATGCCCATTCATTCAACAATCATATGAAACCATTGTTCTACTGTCAATTAAGGGTTATGTACTGTATTTAAGCTTTTTAACATTAGATTTCATGCGAAATTGCATTGCGACAGGTGCAAAATCAAGGGGTACATCTCAATACATAATTCCTCCGTCCTCCTTTCCTCACTTCCAACCTTTCCTCCGTCCTAGCCCCTCCTCACGTGAAGGAAACAAGGAAGGAACGATGGGAAGATTGAGGAATCAAGGGCAGACAGATATAAGACATGAGATGTCCTCCTGATTCATGCATCATTAGTATGAGACGTCCATTACAGATGACATCTCTGAAACAACTGACCGAAATAGATGCTATCAGGCTATAACAATCACCAAACATTGTTATTCATCTTAATGCAATGTAATGAAACTAAAACAATTCAGCAATCTGTTTCACATCAGTTTACTTTTGTCTTATAACCACGGACAATGCAGATCCTCATAACCTCAACTTTCTTGCTGAAAATGAATATGTTTTTTCTATTGTTTCTAATATGCTTTTCCTTTGGTCCAAACAGTCTTCTTGCAAATCGCAAACTTGTTTTTTTAATTGGAGTTGAAGTGATAGAATGGGAGGGCATTTAAACTGGGGGACTGCTCATTTGTATAGGTAAGGTGCAGTACTACCTGTGTCTTGTGCTAATTGACTTGCTGTGTAATTTCTGATGTACCTGGGTTGATTCAGAGGGCACTTGATCTCAGTGTCACCTGAAACCAATCAGGAAACAGTGAAGGACCATTAAGGTGCAATTGTCTATGGAAAGAGGCAATCACTGACCCCTCCCACAGGCTTTTGTTTCTGCATGATTCTCAGTGGGCGGTCTCAACCGGGTGCTATCAAGCAAACAGCTGCAATCAATTCATTTATAGCATAATAGTACCATTCACACTAAAGCGTCAGCCCTCGTGTTCAGCCCTTCTCGTGTGAAGACATTCTCGGGTAAAGACGTTTCATGTCTACCTGTGCATGTCCACCGATAAAAGGGCAGCTTAGATTCTTCCTCTTTTATTTGGTCAAATGTGTATTTCTGTCATCTCCACTCGGAGACAGTCTCATTTCTGTACACGTAACCTTGCAAACCTGCATTCTTTATATTACAACATGCCTCATCATCCACTGACATCTCAATTTCTATTGGGTTATGGAACTGTCAGTCTGCAGTCAACAAAGCTGATTTCATTAATGCTTATGCAAACCAGCTTTCTCTCAATATCCTGGCTCTCACTGAGACATGGATCAAACCTCACAACACTGCTACACCAACAGCTCTCTCCACCAACTTTGTTTTTTCCCACACCCCTCGAATTTGTGGACGAGGGGGTGGAACAGGGCTATTGGTTTGCAATGACTGGAAATTTACTCAACCGTTACCATCGGTCTCATACAACTCTTTCGAATACCATGCTATCTTGATAACTGCACCGGTTAAAATGTATGTAGTTGTTATTTATCGTCCACCAGGTCAAATGGGTGACTTTGTGGATGAGCTAGACACTCTGCTCTCTTCCATCCCAGAGCATGAATGTCCCATGCTCGTTCTTGGGGATATGAACATTCATCTAGACAGACCTACATCTGCAGACTTCCTAGCTCTGACCCACTCATTCGAGCTACAGCGAGTCTGCGGTCCTCCGACACACAAGGCAGGTAAGGAACTTGATCTAATTTTTACAAGACACTGCAACACAAACTCTTTGGAGGTCACTCCTCTACATCTTTCTGATCATTATTTCATTCAGTTCAAGGTGAGTCTACCTCAGCAACCCTCCACACCTGTTCCTACTGTTTCCTTCCGTCGCAACCTTTCTCCTGCTAACTTTTCATCCCTTGTAGCATCTACACTTCCGTCTCCTTCCGCTTTCTCTTCTCTCCAGGTCGATGAAGCCACAGAGTTACTCTGTGCTACTCTGAGCTCCTGTTTGGATCGCCTGTGTCCACTGACGACCAGACCAGCTCGATCCACTCAGTGTCACGCATGGCTAACTGACCCTCATCGTTCAATGCACACTAACCTCAGAGCCTCAGAGAGGAAATGGCGCAAGACTAAGGACCCTTCAGATCTAACACAATTCCAGGCATTGTTAGCATCCTTCTCATCCAGCATCACTTCTGCAAAAAAGGAATTCTACCAGGACAAGATCATCAATGCTACGGACACCAGGAAACTGTTCTCCACGTTCAAATCGCTACTGAACCCTCCACCACCGCCTCCTGCAACCAACCTCACAGCTAACACCTTTGCTGAATTCTTCACTGACAAAGTAGCAGCAATCAGCAGATTCTCAGACCCACCCATACAGATGACTTCACAAAGGCTTCCTCCTGCTTCACTTACTTCATTTGCTTCTCTATCAGAAAGTGATGTAATTAAGCTTCTCAAAGGCAGTCGTCCGACATCTTGGCAGTTGGACCCAATTCCAACCACTCTTCTACAGGACATTACTCCTACAATTGTGAAGGCAACCACTCACATTATCAATGCTTCTCTAACTTCAGGGACATTTCCCACCACCTTCAAACAAGCTCAGGTAAGACCACTGCTCAAAAAACCATCTCTCTCCCACGCAAGTGGAACACTACCGACCTGTCTCTCTTCTTCCTTTCCTATCAAAAACCATCGAAAGAACGGTCTTCAAACAAGTCATGGAATTTCTCACTCAGCATAACCTCCTGGATTACAAACAATCTGGCTTCAGAAGTGGACACTCAACGGAAACAGCACTCTTCTCAGTAACAGAAGCTCTTAAAGAAGCCAAAGCAGCAGGACAATCGTCAGTTCTCATTCTACTTGACCTATCAGCAGCGTTTGATACAGTCAACCACAGGATTCTTCTGGATAAACTCAGAAGCATGGGCGTCGGCAGCAAAGCGCACTCCTGGTTCGAATCCTACCTCACTGGACGATCATTCAATGTGTCATGGCTTGGCAAAACCTCAGCAAAGCACTACCTTACCACAGGAGTACCCCAAGGCTCAGTACTGGGGCCCCTCCTCTTCGCTGTGTACACAACAACACTGGGTCCAGTCATCCACTCGCATGGTTTTTCCTACCACTGCTATGCAGATGACACCCAGCTTTATCTATCTTTTCCTCCTGGCGATTCTACAGTAACAACTCAGATCTCTGACTGTCTCTCAGACATATCTGCATGGATGAAAGACAACCACCTTCAACTGAACCTCTCAAAAACGGAACTGCTGATCATCCCATCCCAGCACCCTGCACCACAACATCGGCATTAAGATAGACTCCCTATCTGTTGCTCCTACCAAGGCTGCAAGAAACCTAGGCGTAATAATGGATGACCAGCTGACCTTCACGGATCATGTTGCGGCTGTTGCTAGGTCGTGCCGTTTCTCTCTATTCAACATTAGGAAAATCAGGCCGTACCTTACTCAACATGCAACACAGCTCCTGGTTCAGACGCTGGTTATCTCTCGCCTCGACTATTGCAACGCTCTTCTAACAGGTCTACCAGCCTGTGCGGTAAAACCACTACTGATGATCCAGAAGGCTGCTGCACGCCTGGTCTTCAATCAGCCAAAGAGAGCACATGTCTCTCCACTGTTCAGGGAGCTCCACTGGCTGCCCCTGGCTGCTCGCATCAAATTCAAGTCACTAATGTTGGCTTACAGAGTACTGGATGGAACTGCTCCAGTCTACCTGACAGCGATCATCAAACCATATGCTAACCTCCAATCGCTCCGCTCAACCAAGGATCGCTGCTTAGAACGACCAACACCCCGCACAGGTCAATCTAGGCTCTTCTCATGCATTGTTCCTAACTGGTGGAATAGTCTTCCCAAGACTATGAGAACAACAGGCACTCTTTCTACTTTCAAGAGACTCTTGAAGACCCAGCTCTTTCAAGAGTATCTGTGGTCCTAGTTCCTTAAATTACCTGGAATACACTGACCAAGCACTTCTAAGCTCTTGCACTTGCTCTCCTATTAGCAAATGGCACTCCTGGTAGGCATTTACTTGTATCGTGTTGCAGTTTGATTTTTATCCCTCTTTTGTAAGTCGCTTTGGATAAAATGCATGCTAAATGCATAAATGTAAATGATTCTCGAATCAAGCCAATAAACGCACATTCCCGTTGTCCACGCTTCTGCGTTGTCTCCAAAGGATACACCTGGGCTTCCTCGCTTATCGGACCTTTCTCCTCTCTCCTCTGTCCTTGTTCCTCTCTCCTTCTCGTAGCAATTAGACAATTGAGACATCCTCGATGACGTTGAGCCTCAAACAATTTCCGGGGCATAAGGACGGAGGACAGAGGACGGAGTCTGAGGAAGCATATTGAAATGTACCCAAGGACGCACTATTGTAATTTATATGAAATGGTAAAATGGACCTCTTTGTCACTTAAGAGGCAAGGTCACATTCTCATGTTTACAGCTAAAGCATTGCTTGGTAAACTTCTTTCGTACATGTGTTGTTTGTTATCATATCAAACCGGTGCTTATAGCAGTAGGTCTGTAAACAAGTTATTCCTACACATTCCTTCAATACGTACAGAATTAGGCTTCTCTTAGTTCTTATGCTCCATCTGTTTGGAATGATTTTCAAAATAAATAGGCTCTTGAGGTCCTCCCCTCCATAAATATTTTTAAGAAACTCTTAAGAATTGTTTTAACAGAACAATGTCACTGTTTCTAGCTGTGGTGGAAAAATTGTTGGTCAACAACAGGTAGACCTTTACCAACTTCATCTGACCAGATTAGAACAGAAGGCAGACAAGGTTTGCATGGATGTACTCCACTTTCAGGGGAATTCAAGCCACTCCCATCTGGGGGTAGATACAGATACCCCTACAAAACCTCAACACAATTAAATTAGATGTGGGCAGAGGTAAGACTTGAAGAATATCTGTAGCACTGCCTAGTATTTTCCTCTATGACAGTAGGCCTTGGGGAAGTGCAGTATGCTTTTTACTCTTTACTGTGTTTTATATGAATGCAGTGCTATGTATGCAATGATCTTTCTTCTTTTAACTCATGTAATGTATGTATGACGGTAGGCCTTTGGGGGAGTGCAATAGACTACATAGTAACTTGTAGGCCTGCTTATTCATGACATGGGGCCATCTGGGGAAGTGCAATATTGGCTGCTATACATTATTTCTATTCACAGTAAGATATTGGGCCCTTGGGCAAGTGCAATATGCTCCTTTTTATTAGGCACTGATGTGCGCATGTGATGTGCTTGATGGTGTTGGGGTGTTGTGGGAAGTGCAGTGTGTGTTTGTTGATTGTGTTGTGTGTAACGGGTGAGTGATGCTGCGGATGTCTGGATGTCTGTTCCGTTTTTGTGTTTGTGTGTGTGCATGATGTCAATACGGTGCCATCTAGTGGTGTGGGGAGGCAATGCTTCACTGTCATACTACATGCAGTCACCTTGATTTGCAGAATAAACATGTGAGAATCAAGTCTAACAACTCTGTAATTGCCTGCCTGTAATTACAGCAGTACTGGTATCCTCACCTGCTATGAGGACAACAAGGTATAGACCTTCGCCATATCTTTGGCGTGAAATGACATTCA
>JAODXP020000003.1:7928924-8290254 GCA_027497455.2 Sardinella longiceps
ACGGAATGACCCTATATTTACATTTCCATGTCAAAGTCAATCAACTTTATTTGAAACATGTTTTGGATATAGGTGATATGAAATTCTAGTAAAAAGATAGCATTTTTAAATAGTAAGAATCCATAATATTAGCTTCATACGGTCAATAGTTTTTTTTATAAAAAATATTTCAAATGACATGCTTTTTGGTCACCATAATCTAAGGCCATTTTTAAACAGCAATATCTGGAAAACCATATCACCTATAGCCTTCAAATTTTCTACTGTCAATATGTGGTAGTTATAGCCTCCATACATGGAATATCAGGATTGTAGCTCATGATATAGGCACTCAAACTTCTACCAAAGTATGGCTTGGCAATATGAAATGGCAACTTTGAAGAGTTGTCAAGACCCAAGTTTTGGAGATAGAAGACCCATATTTTACAGGACGTATCTCACGTAACGGGTTAAACAATCTACAAAATATGGTCACTCTAAGATGAATAGATCCACAGGTATTAGGCCTAAAATATGGGGAAAAACACATTTTTGCCCAACTCCAGAGCCATATTCCAAAAAACTGAGTTAATGGATCAGGTCCATTTTTTTATTTTTGAAAGATCAAATTATTGTTAAACTTATATGAAAAAATTGGGAGGGTGTTTTGCCCCATTTCATCGCAATTAATTTTCAAACGTGGGCTATATGTGGGTGGGTGATTGTTTTTTCCTCTTGATTCCTAGGGATGTGTCCACCCTATTTCAGAGCCATATTCTAAAAAAACTGAGTTAATGGACCAGGTCCATTTTTTTACTTTGAAAGATCAAACTATTGTTAAACTTACATAAAACATTTGAGAGGGTGTTATGCCCCATTTTGTCACAATTAATTTTCAAACATGGGGTATATGTTGGGGTTTTCCTCTTGATCCCTAGGGGTGTGTCCACCCAACTCCAGAGCCATATTGCAAACATTGACTTACGTCTTATGACAATGTTTACCTTTACCACGTGTGACTATATATACATTGCCATGTCAAAGTCAATCAACTTTATTTGAAACATGTTTTGGATACTCCTCCTTTGCTTTTACCTTGGATCTGCCACCCTTCCCTACATGTTTCTGTTATCATTTCAAATACAGATACTTCTATGTGAAGTAATATCTGCATGCTGCATCTGAAAAAAGTAAACTCAACCAAATGCAGCAGCAATACAGTATTAACTTGCACAACTATGTATTTTTTTACTTTCCAGATTCAAATGTAAGATTTAGTTATCTTAAACATTTGCTTGCCTGGTTTAGACAGAAAAGATTTCAGACATAGCATTATTAAATTCATCCAGCCCAACCAAACAGACATGGCTTCTACATCATGGTGGTTGACAGACACACCCACAGATACAGCATGTGGTCAATCAAACCGTGATTACCCATACCCCACCACCATAACCAGTCGACTTACATTTATGATTTTTTAAATTTTATTTTCATATTTGTGCTAGTAATTAGCCTTTTGAAGCTCTACAAGCAAAAAGAGTGAAGGTGTAGTCGTCCTGTGATTTTATTGATTTTATTTTTTGGTAGCATATTGGGTCATTTCATGTCATTTCACCCAATGCCTCCTGCTTGACCATCTCAGAATTTCCTGAAAAAATTCTAGTAAAAAGATAGCATTTTTAATAGTAAGAATCCAAAATATTAGCTTCATACGGTCAATAGTTTTTTTATAAAAAATATTTCAAATGACATGCTTTTTGGTCACCATAATCTAAGGCCATCTTTAAACAGCAATATCTGGAAAACCATCTCACCTATAGCCTTCAAATTTTCTACTGTCAATATGTGGTAGTTATAGCCTCCATACATGGAATATCAGGATTGTAGCTCATGATATAGGCACTCAAACTTCTACCAAAGTATGGTTTGGCAATATGAAATGGCAACTTTGAAGAGTTGTCAAGACCCAAGTTTTAGAGATAGAAGACCCATATTTTACAGGAAGTATCTCACGTAACGGGTTAAACAATCTACAAAAAATGGTCACTCTAAGATAAATAGATCCACAGGTATTAGGCCTAAAATATGGGGAAAAACACATTTTTGCCCAACTCCAGAGCCATATTCCAAAAAACTGAGTTAATGGATCAGGTCCATTTTTTTTATTTTTGAAAGATCAAATTATTGTTAAACTTATAAGAAAAAATTGGGAGGGTGTTTTGCCCCATTTCATCACAATTAATTTTCAAACGTGGGCTATATATGGGTGGGTGATTGTTTTTTTCCTCTTGATTCCTAAGGGTGTGTCCACCCTATTTCAGAGCCATATTCCAAAAAAACTGAGTTAATGGATCAGGTCCAATTGTTTGTTTTTGAAAGATAAAATTATTGTTAAACTTATATAAAAAAGATTGGGAGGGTGTTTTGCCCCATTTTATCACAATTAATTTTCAAACATGGGCTATATGTGGGTGGGCGATTGTTTTTTTTCCTCTTGATTCCTAGGGGTGTGTTTACCTATGACTATGTTTACATAGCCATGTGTTTTGGAGACTGCTGTATTTGTATCCAACCATTTACTAAATATGTGAATTGATCTGATAAAAGATTCACCTCTCCCTTGTTGAGTTCTTTATAGTCATGTTTTGACCTTTTTATTCTCCATTGAAGAACATACAAATTCATGTTTTTACCTTATTTTCGTGTAATAAAAGTGCTTGGTGTTTGATCAACATTTTCAGAGTCAACAGTAGAATTTATGCTCATTGTAGTTGCATTGCATTAATGAAAACAATGACTGAAATCTCTCTTGATTACTGACTCTTCATAATTTGAAGTGAAATGTTTTTTTTTTTTTTTGAGAGAGAAAATAAAATGAACTCTCCTTTGAGTGATGCGCTCATTAAGAAATGACATTTAACTTCAACAATGTTTTAGGAGATTAACAATCACCATGTTAATCTGCATCTAAAAAATTTCTTCACTTTAAACAAATCTATGCCATTCTTTAGTATAAAGACGATCATTATTCATTTTCGGCAATGTTAACAGCACTGCAGTGTGAACATGATCCTTCCTTAAAAGTTCAATGTTGTCCAAGAACAAATTCAAACTTGGCTGAGATTCAAAAGCCATTTGTATGATCTTCCATGTTGTCTACATGAGGGTGGCTCTAGCGTTTTTCCAATATGCTACCAAAAAAAAAAAATCAATAAAATCACAGGACGACTACACCTTCACTCTTTTTGCTTGTAGAGCTTCAAAAGGCTAATTACTAGCACAAACATGAAAATAAAATTTAAAAAATCATAAATGTAAATCGACTGGTTATGGTGGTGGGGTATGGGTAATCACGGTTTGATTGCGCACATGCTGTATCTGTGGGTGTGTCTGTCAACCACCATGATGTAGAAGCCATGTCTGTTTGGTTGGGCTGGATGAATTTAAAAATGCTATGTCTGAAATCTTTTCTGTCTAAACCAGGCAAGCAAATGTTTAAGATAACTAAGTCTTACATTTGAATCTGGAAAATAACAAAATGAATAGTTGTGAAATGTAATACTGTATTGCTGCTGCATTTGGTTGAGTTTACTTCTTTCAGATGCAGTATGCAGATATTACTTCACATAGAAGCGTCTGTATTTGAAATGATAACAGAAACATGTAGGGAAGGGCGGAAGATCCAAGGTAAAAGCAAAGGAGGAGTTTCCAAAACATGTCTCAAATAAAGTTAATTGACTTTGACATGGCAATGTAAATATAGTCACACGTGGTAAAGGTAAACATTGTCAAACAAACAAACAGACAAAAGTCAATGTTTCCAATATGGCTCTGACACACCCCTAGGGATCAAGAGGAAAACCCCAACATATACCCCATGTTTGAAAATTAATTGTGACAAAATGGGGCATAACACCCTCTCAAATGTTTTATGTAAGTTTAACAATAGTTTTATCTTTCAAAAACAAACAATTGGACCTGATCCATTAACTCAGTTTCTTGGAATATGGCTCTAAAATTGGGTGGACGCACCCCAAGGAATCAAGAGGAAAAAAACAATCACCCACCCACATATAGCCCACGTTTGAAAATTAATTGTGATGAAATGGGGCAAAACACCCTCCCAATTTTTTCTTATAAGTTTAACAATAATTTGATCTTTCAAAAATAAAAAAAATGGACCTGATCCATTAACTCAGTTTTTGGAATATGGCTCTGAATTTGGGCACAAATGTGTTTTTCCCCATATTTGAGGCATAATACTTGTGGATCCATTCATCTTAGAGTGACCATGTTTTGTAGAGAGTTTGACCTGTTGCCAGATATACTTTCTGTAAAATATAAGTCTTCTTTGTCCAAAACTGGGGCCTTGACAACTCTTCAAAGTTACCATCTCATTTTGCCAAGCCATACTTTGGTAGAAGTTTGAGCGCCTGTGTCCTAAATTATGCTTGAGCTACAATCCTGATATTCCATGTCTGGAGGCTATAACTACCATATATTGACAGTAGAAAATTTGAAGGCTATAGGTGAGATAGTTTTCCAGATATCGCTGTTTAAAAACAGCCCTTAGATTATGATGCCAAAAAATGCCCGAAATGCATTCCAAATGAAATATTTCTTACTAAAAAACTATTGAGGTTATGAACCTAATATTTTGGATTATTACTATTAAAAATGGTATCTTTTTAGTAGAATTTTTCAGGAAATTCTGAGATGGTCAAGCGGGGAATTTTCCAGAATTTGGGTGAATTGACATGAAATGACCCGTATAGCATTGGCTAACGTTAGGTTAGTGGCTGGTCTGACCCGGTTCTGACCGTAGTTAGCCGAACGTTATTACACCGTATACTTTACAACTAAAGTGTATTTTTCACACGATAAAATACATACATACAAATAGTTGGTTTGTTTTACCACTTTTTAAGTGTGAATAGTGTTGTTACTTACCTCAGTAGACATGTTGTCGGTCTGTTGTAAACATTAGTTGTAAATCCAGCGTGAGCAGAGGCGATAGCAACAGCAGTGAAGCGTCCGGTGGGAAAGGATTTACGACAGTATGTCGTAGGGTCTCGCGTAATTACACGTAGCAGTGCCATCTACAGCTTTGGGGATGCACAGTGCATACACAAAAACGGAAAAAAACCCAGAGACTTGCTGAACGTGGCTTTAACGCAGCATGTTAACTCCGTTAACGGCCCACCACTAATAAATATATATAGGTCAGTTACCTTTTGGAACATTACAAATGTTAAACAAGTGAAAATAGGCTATTGTCATGTCATGTCATGAAAAGAGGGAGATTATAGTAGGGATAACCAAGTAGCTTAGATGTTAGACTCAAAAACAGGCTCAAAATCATGACAAAAATTGAGTTAATGGTTTAAAAAAAACAAAACAAAAAAACTAATGTGGCCAGTCACATGCTCTCACACACACACACACACAAACACACAGTAGGTTTTGCGTCCCACAGGTGACAGGAGGGCCTGCCAATACTATTGTAATGTGGCAATAGTACTTTGCAAACTATACTTTTTGGTGTGAAATCAAATGAAATTAGGTAAGCCATTGAATTAATTGCTTTAGCAACCTGGTAAAATGCACCAGAATTAAGGAAATTGCATGAAAATGCTTAGAAAATCCATGGGAGTAGCTTACCCCCAGACGCCTATAGGCTTTGTATGAAGACAAGCATTATTGTTGGATATATTTAGATAGGGGATTTAGAGTTTTATTTTTCAAAATACAATATTCTCCACCCCTAATTAGCCATTACTTGTAATTAGAGTTGGCATGTTGCTTGTCAATTTTGTTCAATGTGCCCCTTTTAAATTTCAGCCCCTGCCCCTCCAAAGGTCTTTGCACGACCCTGAAGCACTGAGAAGCAGGCACGGACTGACCAGTCTGGCATTTGGGCACATGCCAGAAGGGCCGCGGCTCTTTAAATACTCATCGCGGCCCTTCCAATACTCGTTGCGGCCCCATAATCATACGTTCGAGAACTATGAATGCAAATATTACACTGCCTGCGTTCAAAGTTCTATTCAGATTGCATTCCTCTAACACCGTTTCGCTATTTATACCACTGACACTGCCATACATTACACACGGACGGTGGCATCTTGATGGGTGGGTCTCATTATGTTTCATGTTGTATTTTTCCTGAATATATATTCCAATGATGTAAAAGTGTTCAAAATAATAAAAAAAATCTATACCTATTTATATTTTGCTTTTGTTTGAGACAACTGTAGTAAAGCATTGCTTTGTGGGATTTTTATTTTCATTTACGTTCGGTTCCCGCCAAAAGAAAAAGAACGTAAAAGATTCATCAACATTCTGAAGCTTGTTGTAGAGAAAAACTGACGGTAGGCTAGATGTCGCGAATGGACAATTATAGCTATTAAGAAAAATGAATCAAGGTCCAGGAAGAGGAGGAATTAAACGAAATTGTTAATAAAGCACATTTGACTTGACTTGTGGTGTTTGGTGGTCACTAAGCGGTGAGATGCTGCCATCTTGTGGTCTTTTCAGGTATTTTCTTAATCAGTTCAGTCCTCCGTTTCCCTAGTGACTGACGATACACTTCCTGTGAGCACTACGGTGTATGGCGGACAACAAATAGAAGTGTCCCATAAATTCAAGGTTGTTGTCACTGAAAACACGGTGTTCTGTTCGAATCTATACCGTAGTATCTATTATGCCGGCTTCTTGGCTTGCTTGGAAGAAGACCATGAAGAAGTGTGTTGTTTTGTCTCTGCAATCGCCAAGAAATCACAAGGCCATTCACACATGGAATAGCACGCAGAGCTCTCTCGCCCACACAAATATGGATATTAGAAGATGTGTTGCACCGCCCAACGCTACGAATAAGACCAGGTAGGGGCTGAAGGATTTCCATTAATAATCATTGTTTGTGTCCGCCGTGACATTTTTTTTTATTTCACGTAAGGTCGCGTTTCTACTGTCATAAGCCAGTCCGTGGCTAGTCTCGCTACTAGCCTAGGTGATGTGATCTGTAAACCTTTTTAGCTTGTGGTAATCTGGGGGCTGTTGTAGTTTTTCTTATTCGTACTGTATTCTTAACTTCATGACTTGGTAATGGGCTCTCGAATTGGTGGCTTGTCTTGCTGAAATACATTTTAGTAGCCATATCGATGTAGACCTACGGTATGTTGTTTTGCGTTCAGCTCTGGACTGGTTAGCATAGAAGTTGGACTGACTCCCACTCATAGTCTTGTCATCGGGAGCAAAGCGGACATCAAAAGTGGTTGGTTCATTGATTGTAACGTTATAGTGTGTGTGTGTTGGCACGTTGATGCTTGCCTGGTGCCTGTTGTTTAAAGGTCGGTTTCTGAAACTTCAGTGTTTACTAGGCCTACTATTTTATTGTACTGGGGGGTCTTGGGGCCGCGCTGTGGGTCAAAATGCCAGGGCCGTTTCTCTATCCCAGTCCGTCACTACTGAGAAGACATGCATGCAAGTAGGCCTGACCTTAACACCTGATCCAGTTATACCAATTCTGTCAACAGGAATGGGCCAAACTTTCAGCCATTGCAACGGATAAGTTAGTGAAGTCAAGTTCATTTGAGCCTATCAATGTCTACATTTTTTATATTTGGGTTGTATTTATAGAATCACAAGGAGCACCAAAGTGCAGTAAGGACAAGGGAAACTAGTTATTCAGGAAATGTCTAAAATGTCTAACCCTATGGGGTACATATCAATATGCTTCCTCGGGCTCGGTCCTCTGTCCTCCGTACTTGTGCCCCGGAAATTAAGCTCGTTCGTGTTCAGAGTCGGTACAGCTACAGGCTGTAGCCAGAGCCAGCGAGATCTACGGAAATACGTCGGTGGGAGTGGAAAAGCATGGGGGACAAGGTGGACAACACAGCTGCAGCTGGCTGAAGCCATACAACACGTGAACATGGACGTGATGTCAGGAGATATCGCGGAAGTTTGTTTGCACTGAAAACAGCTTGAATCCCCTCATTTCACCATTAACATAAACGTGATAACTGGCGAAATAAATCATATAATGTTGCTTAATAAATTATTGTTGCAATGCAAGAGGAACAGAGTTGTGTTTGAAGGTGTTTTGTTAAAAATAGTAATGTGGTATGAAATGCTTATTTGAGATGGCAAACCAAGCCATGCTGGAGAGCAATAAGGCTATTTCATTGGGCAAAACTTGCATACTGCTTAGCAGAAGCTCATTCAAATAAGCCCATTTTCAGTGAGTACAACGTGGTTGGTGTCATATTTGTCATGAGGAGTTTCAAACCAATCGGAATAATGAGTTACGTCATGGGGGTGGGATGCATCCTCTTGCAGCCGAGAAAAAGGAGATGCGGGGTTCGGCTGCAGCCGCCTTGTTACCGCGAGTTTTGAGTGACGTGCTGTGGGCGTATTTTGGTGACGCATTCACAAGCTTGGTGAAGTCAGCCGGAAGTCGGACACCGCGTCTAACCACAATGCATCGCTTGGCTGCAGCCGGCTGAAGGCGGCTGTAGGCGGCTTTACATCTCAAACACGCCTATTGTTTGAGGCTTGACGTCATTGAGGATGTCTCAATTGTCTAATTGCTACGAGAAGGAGAGAGGAACGAGGACGGAGGAGAGAGGAGAAAGGTCCGATAAGCGAAGAAGCATAGGTGAAAAGCGGAGAAAACGCGGAAGCGCGAACAGCGGGAACGTGCGTTCATTGGCTTAATTCGAGAGTCTAAAAAGTTTAAATGCCCTCCCATTCTGTTCAACATCCAATTAAAAAAAGAAGTTTGCTATTTGCGAAAAGGGAGTTCAAATGACTGGAGCAAGGGAAAAGCATATTAGAAATAACAAAAAAAAATCTTCAACTTCAGCAAGAAAGTTGATTGTTTAGTCGAGTTTATTTTGATCTGCATTGTCCGTGGTTATAAGACAAAAGTAAACTGATGCAAAACAGATCGTGGTTTAATTGTCTTGGTTTAATTACATCGCATTATGATGAATAACAATGTTTGGTGTGATGTGATCTGTAATGGATGTCTCATACTAGTGATGCATGAATCAGGAGGACATCTCATTTCTTATATCTGTCTGCCCCGATCGTCCCTTGTTTCTTTCACGGGAGGAGGGGCTAAGTCAGAGGAAAGGTTGGAAGTGAGGAAAGGAGAGCGGAGGAATCATATATTGAGATGTACCCCTATGACTCTCAGAGAAGAGCCAGTTAAGAAATCCTCCTGATGCAAAATGTGAAGGTATTGCACCCGTCTCTAATACAAGCATCACATCTGAAAACAATCCCCATTGACTTTTCAATGAGATCAACCGTGAAGAAATTCAGAAAACAGTCTAAACAACATACTTGGTGGTTGATGTACCGTACACAGAAACAAGAAACAAAAAAAACAAGGTCAAATGGTATTATTTAAAGCTACAAGGTGTGACGCTTTTATTGTTCAATATGATATTTTTGAACGATATAAATGCATGACACTAGTCTTTAAAATGTGAACTGGATTCCTCATTTCAGCTCTGGATGACTGTAAAAACTGTAAAAAATAAACTACAGTGTACACATGTAAAACATAAAATACAGTGAACATATTTTATTAATTGCGTTTGCACATTTTTTTATCAGGGTTCGTACACCTTTTTCAATATGAAATTGAAGTACTTGTCAAGCACATTAAGGGTTAATTTCCAAACTTTCCCAGCACCTATATTTCACACATATCTGGCAAAAACGAGCTGAGTTTGTTGAGTTTGTTGATGGTGATCGAGCTAAATAGGTTACTGCTCAAATGTTTGCCAAAGATCAGGGAGCCAGAAACTATCTGACCATCACCCTGACACGCAGGCACCACCTCCAGTGTGCTTTGCTTGATGTAGCTGCTTACAGTATTAAGCACTGAATACTGGTTTTAACAGGGGGTGTGACTGGTGAAGCATACTGTACTACAGAGCATGGGGCCACAACTTCACATGTAACAATGAGCAACACCCATTTGTACTCATTCTGTCACCTAAAAGCAACACAAGACTAGAGACTACAAAAGAAATTAACCAGCCCTAGTAACGACACAACTCAAGGGAAGTTTAAAATTAGATGTAATGTATTGTGACGTTCACAAAACAAACACCAGCTTGGATCTCATTGGCTTTCTGCCATTTATTATCACAGTTGCATTTTAGTTCAAACATGACATTCAGCGGGAAAATGACATAGACTAGAACCAGCCATTAGACTTCATGCCCACGGTGGGCTTAACACTAAACCCCACAAATGGCTCACTTAGCTAAGGCATAATCTACAGGCACTAAAACCTGTTACAACTACATGCATACTAGTAGGCTAAGAACCATAAAAGTAGTAGTTCTTCTCCCCATATCTAACAATGGCAAGAACTCCCATGATGCCCCAGTACATCAGAGTCAAACTACACTACAGTATTAAAGCACAAAAGAAAATAAATAAATCAGGATAAAATGTCTCTCAGTGCATGTAAAAACAATAGGACAAAATTACATTACATTATAGGCTAGGGAGTAAAGGTATGTTTTGAGATAGGATTTGAAAAGAGATAGAGAAGGGGCCATTCTAATATGGAGAGGAAGTTTGTTCCAAAGTTTAGGGGCTACAGTTGCAAAAGCACGATCACCACGGCATTTATATTTAGATTTGGTGATCGTAAGTAACGACTGCTCTGTGGATCTAAGGGTTTGTGAAGGTGTGTACCTATGCAGAAGATCCGAAAGATAGGGGCTTTACCATTTAAAGATTTAAAAGTTAAAAGTAAGATTTTATAATTAATTCTGTATTGCACAGGAAGCCAATGAAGGGACGCTAGGATAGGGGAGGTGTGTTCACTCTTGTGTGTACCCGTCAAAAGGCGGGCAGCAGCATTCTGAATTAATTGTAGGCGTGAAAGCTCTGATTAAGGCCTACATAGAGAGAGTTACAATAATCTAATCTAGAGGTAATGAATGCATGGATCACTTTTTCAAAATCATTAAAGGAAAGAAAGGGCTTAAAAGTCTCAGCTGAAAGAAGCTAGATTTAACTACAGAGTTAATCTGTTTGTCAAATGTTAATTCCCTATCCATAATCATGCCCAAATTCTTCACACTAGGTTTTACATAAAGACTCAAGGAGCATAGGTCTATAGTGGAAGCATTACAAGCGCCCAGGTCCAACTAATAAGACTTCAGTCTTGTTTTCATTAAAATTTAAGAAATTCAAGGTCATCCAGGCTTTGATGTCCTCTAGACAATCTAAAATTGACTTCAATGCAGGAGTATCAGTGCGTTTTAAAGGAAGATAGATCTGTGTGTCATCAGCGTAGCAGTGGAAAGAAATCCCATATTTCCTAAGGATAGATCATAAAGGGAGCAAGTAGAGGGCAAATAAGATCGGAGCTAAAATAAATCCCTGGGGAACTCCACAGTGGAGAGGTGCTGAAGAGGATTCAAAGTCTCCAAGGCTGACAGAAAAACTTCTACCAGACAAGTAAGATCTGAACCACTCCAGAGGAACACCATTGATACCAACACAGTGATGAAGACGGTTGAGGAGGATATTATGATCAACTGTGTCAAAAGCAGCTGTGAGGTCAAGGAGGATAAGAATAACAGAATCACCAGCATCAGTAGCTAGGAGAATATCATTATAAACTTTGAGTAATGCTGTTTCTGTGCTATAGAGGGCTTTAAAGCCTGATTGAAACACCTCAAAAATATCTAGGTGAGACTGAAGTTGAGATAAAACTACTTTTTCCAAAACTTTAGATAAAGTTGGAAGTTTGGAAATGGGTCTGTAATTAGAGAGAACAGAGGTGTCTAGGTTTGCCTTTTTAATCAGAGGCTTTACTATGGCATGCTTAAATGAGTGCATTCGAGGCATACGCAAAGAGGCTCCAGACGAAGCCGGAGCCAGAGACATAACAGAAAAATAATAGAGTGTATTCTTTAGCTGGCAAGTTTATTGATGAGCGCGCGCTCTTGCTCTTCATACTACTGTTTTACGCACATTTAATACACATTTCTCTTTGATTTGGGGCATTATCGTTGGGAAGCCGTACACTACACAGGTAAAGGCTGGAGATGATGTTTTGATAAAAGATATCAAAACATGGCGCTTGGTTCCATATCATAAGTGATATTCAAGCGCAAAACACCATAAACGAGTCCTTATTCATTTCTCTTGCGAATTCCAAAATAGAATAATGAATGAACGAAAAAGTACACGGACCATTAAACTAGGCCTATTCATAATCATTAGGGAGGGGATGGCACATGATAGAATATAGCCTTATAAAACCAAAAACATGAATTTAAGAAAGAAGAAACATTTGAAAAAATTATGTCATTATGAAAAAATGACAATAAAATAAAATAAAATGAAAATATTCTGTCTGTGTCTGAGTATTCCACGCATAAGTCTGTAACTATTCGTCCAACTGACCTCAAATTTGGTATACATCTTGCTAATGACACGAGTGAGTGCAGTTAATTAACATGCTAATTAAGATAACACAATACCCACATAACTCAGCTGAGTTGACAAGCAGCAATTAGCATATATGCTAATTAACATGCAAACTATGCTATGCTGGTGGTTGCTAGGTTAAGCATGTGGGTTGCTACGTTGATTGCTAGGCCATTGCTAGGGTAGTTGAGATAGTTGCTGCTATCTATCTCTGATGGTTGTTGCTAGGGTTCCAGGGGTGGTTTCTAGGGTGGTTGCTAGGTTATTCAGTTGCTATGGGTTCTAACTGTGGAAGTGGTTGCAAGGCCGTTTCTAGGGTAGTTGACGTTGTTGCTAGGGAGGGTATGGTGGTTGCTTTGTTGGAACTGGAGAAGTGGTTGCTAGGCTGTTGCTAGGGTAGTTGAGGTGGTTGCTAGGATGTTGCTAGGGTAGGTATGGTGGTTGCTAGGTTAAGCATGTAGGTTGCTGTGTTGGTTGCAACTGTGGTTGCTAGGTGTACTGATCTCCCTGCGCGTTAGGTACTTCGTACGTTATCACAGTTTACCAGCCAGCCGAACTACACTTGAGCCAGGATTCGGAGCGCCCTGCTCCCTTTATTTCCTTTCACAAAAGTTGCAATACCATGAGTGAAACTGTAAACGGAAACAATAAAAACTCTTAGTTTCTTATTACAGTATGTCGCTAATAAACAGTATAAAATAATGCTATTTTCAAAGTAATTCACAAGAACTACGCGCCAAAAGTGAGCCCTTATGTAAACAGGCTAATACACAAACTCCGCTAGCATATAACGTAGTTACATTAGCTCACTTAGTACTTCAACTTAGTGCATGACTTTCCAGTCGCTAAACTTCAAACTTACAATGTCTAACATTACATTGCCTATTCACTCATAAACTCATTCAAAATAAACTTACAGCCATTGCTTTCGTGAGCTTGAGAGGAGAAGATTCATGGAATGACCAAACAAACTGTTACCGTCTTTCTTACTGCTGGCTTCTACGTGCCTCCAGTTTGCATTTTCATGCACTCTTAATTTCCCTGAAATTACATTTTCTAGTTTCAGTGTGATATTAGACAACTACATAGGGTACTTACACAGATTTACCATCTAAACAACTACTCAACAACAGCTATTACTTTTTTTTTCTTGCAAAGTGCGAATCTAGTTTTGGTTTGCTGTGTAACGTCCTGAAAAAAAATTTAGGTTATGCCAACCAGGAAGCACTGATAAGGAAGTTGAGACTATAAATAGTGAAAATTCAGTCAAGTACAGACTAAAGAGACTCCAAGACAGTGACGACAAGAGTTCAAGTACCACAAAAACATAAAATCTCTGGTGAGCCATAATCAATTCTCATTTATCTTGTGCTTGTTCTTCTTCTTCTATTACAGTTTTTCTCAATTGGTTTGGCTCATTTCTTGAAACAGAAATTACATTTTCAAAACTATGGTCATTTGGCATAACACTCTTAAAGGAATAGTTCACCTCTTTATGAAAATTGGTTATTCACCCCCTTACCTGGAGTTATACATGTGGGTAAAAGCATTTTGGTGTCAGTGCTTGTGTTTTCCTAATATGGCATCCCCAATTTTCCCAATTTTTAGCTTAAGCTTAGCATAGGCACTGGAATGTAATGTTGCCAGATAGCAACTCTTTGGCAACTTTACTTTCCAGCACCTATGCTAAGCTAAAGGTAAAAATGTGATTGTTAGACTAGGACAATGCATGCACTGAGACCAAAATGCTCTTATCCACATATGTAACAGCAGGTAAGGGGGTGAATAACCAATTTTCATAAAGAGGTGAACTATTCCTTTAACTGTAACTTTCCAACTTTACATAACTCTAACTGTGACTTTCCAACATTCTACAATCTGATATTTTTGATAATGGACAGGGATGTTTGATGGATAGGGCCAATGAAAGTTGCATTGCCAAAAGATTTTGGTCATATTTAAAGGAGAAATCCATCCATCCAATCCATAGCCCTGTGGTTTGAACTTGTGTCGGTAGGTAAAGAAGAACAATATAATACAACAGCCTACAATACTGAACCTGAGTTAACACTGATTGGGGACCTCAGGGTTAAAGGACAGATTTTTCCTTTAACTATGGCAATTTTTTTAGTGAGTTACCAACCCTGACACAGTCTTGTCATATAATCTCCAGACAAAATACTCAAAAGAGCATACTTAAATAGTGGCTGACATAATTCCCCTTATTTATTAAGAGTCAGTTTCTGTGAGTGTCGTACGGTTTTCAATAGGGGCTCTCAATGAAAAATTGAGAAAGATCTCAATGAAAAAAATTTCATAGGTAAACATATGGGATAGATAGTTAAACATAACAATTTAAATATGTTGGACCTTTCCAATAAAAAAAACTAGGGACTATTGAAATGACTCATAGGAAATGTGGACATTTGATGATTTTCAAAGTGTACAACTTTGCCTGTCCATATTTCAGAGTGCTTTCAAGACAGCACTATATTTGGAAAAATCAAAGCATGGGTCCAACACTTTTGAAATATATTTTTATGATGGTCACTAGCTCAACTGACAGCCATTAGATGGTCATTCAAAACTCTACTTTTCTGTTTTGGAGCCTTGATTTGGGCCCTCTCACTGCTTGTGCAAACATGTAACCTTGCTCAATCATAAATACATGAGCACATTGGGACATCCTGTTTTGAAAAATAATTGGTTGAGGTTGAGCTGAGCTTCATTTTCAAGTACTGATAGAGAGGATGTTTTTTTGGGGCAAATATGAAATCTTGAAATTAGAGGATCATATCTTTGTGCGCCATTAGTAAAAAAGGTTGCCAGAATTTTTATTATGTTGACATCTATCTGTTATATTTCAGACTATCTTTCAGGCTTTTAGCTTTATTAAGAGTCAGTTTCTGTAAGAATCATGCCGGGTGTTGATACAAACCCCCTTAATTTTCCTTTCAAATTTTGAATGTCAGTAGATGCATGCCTAGAAAGAACCAATCTATATTTTTAAACATTGATTTTGTTCCCAGCAAAAGTTAGGGCTTCCTAAAATTTCAGCATAATTCATAGCTCTGTGCGCCATCACTCAAAACAGTTGAAATTTGCCTTACTTTGTTCGTCAGCACTCATATTATCTGTGGTCCAAATATCTAGGTGGCTTTTTGTTTTATCACTGAGTAAATTAATTTTAATTAGAGCAGATTTGCACTAGGGTTTAATATTTTTCCCGAAAATTACATCAAATTACATCAAATCCCAGGATATGGCGACCCATTTCCCGTTTCAGTAGTGCTTGATAATGGTATTGTGTTAGAAACATGACAAGGCAGAAACTATGTCTTTATTTAAAATAATAATACGACTAAACACTGCTGCAATATCAGCACTGAACTCTTGATCTTAGTGTAGGCATATTTCTCTTTTAAACACATAGCCTACAAGTTCAATAAATTACAGAATGCTGAGATTCTGAGATAATGTGCACTTAAGCACTTAATAACCCGGGCATACAACATACGCGTAGCTTTGAGTCATTCTCCAGTTTGAGATTTCCTCTATATAAAACTGTCCGAAGACCCAAGTGTAATGAGCAGATGTGGCCTACTGCTGCAGTAGTCTGTTTAAGAGTCTGTTTTTGTAAGAATCATGCGGGTGGTGATGCAAACCCTCTTAATTTTCCCTTCAAATTTTGAATACCAGTGGACACATGCCTAAGAAGGACAAAACTGTATTATTAAACATTGAGAATGTTCCTAGTAAAAGTTAGGGCTTCCCAAAATTCCAGCATTATTTTGAGGTGCTGAAAATTCTGTTTTTTGCCTTCAAATATCTACCATCCTGAAATTTTGACACATAAATGTTGGGAAGTAAACTTTTGAGTGATGCTGTCACTTGTGTGGCAAATTGAAGGCACTGTCCTTAAAAATTGGACCTTTTACATTTTTGTACTATTTCCGTGTGGCTCTCGCAGTTCATATGACACTCAAAACCTTTTTAGTTGTATACAGTATGTATCTACACTTTGGAACCTCCTCTTTTAGAATTTGAATAGAAATATGTGCATGAGTTGGTTCTGTTAAGCTAGAGGTAATTATTTAAGGCAAATATGAAATGAAGTGGCACTTTAGATGCTCATAGCTCTGTGCGCCATCACTCAAAACAGTTGAAATTCGCCTTACTTTGTTCATCTGCACTCATATTATCTGTGGTCCAAATATCTAGGTGGCTTTTTGTTCTATCATCAACTAAACAAATTTTGTTTAGAGCAGATTTACACCTATGATAACTGCAATGGTTGTGCTGACAAACCAGATAAGCCAAAGAGGTAACCCTGTTTTGAGCCTTCTTTAGAATGAGGATGTAGTGGCTCAGTGGTCATGTCTCAGACTAAGAATCAGTAGCCCGGGATTTAATTCCCATGTAGTCCATTTATGTCTTGCTTTGGGTAAGCAAAATAATTGGCAACATTACTTGATTAGATGAAGAAGGCTTCCTCTCAAATATATTGCAAACAATACAAAAGTATCAAAACTAAGTGTCTTGCTCAGGGGAGTAAAGGGACAGTCAACCCCCATCTTATCAGGTTACAAGTGTGCTGCTGTTTCTTTACCCATTGTGTTATCATTACTCACTAGAAGCTGCATATACTTTTCTTCTTTGAAGATTTATTCTTTCATTCCCAAATGGAAGAATTTTGATTTGGAAATATGAAAAGACACTTGTGTGGTTTTATAAAATCACTTGTGTATCTTTATAAGTGTGTGCTAAACCTATTGGGAATGGTCTCCTTTGGGGTAGTAGACTAAAGGTAAACGATATGAAATCAAATGTCTGTAAATTTATCAGTTTGTTTGAAACAAAAACGTTGAATACACCCCTCAGACATTCAGTTTAGATACAGAGACAGATACAGAGATTGTATACTTAGAACAAAGTTTTCTTGAACAAAATATTACACCCTGAATTCTAATGATGTGGCCTTTGAAGCGAGGCTACGAACGAGATTCCGAGCATAAAGGGGCGTTCCTCAAGGAACCTCAGTTCGAGGTCTGTCTCCTATCCTTAAAACGCACGTCAGTGGCTCATTTCGAGTGTTGCTCGTTTTGAGTTGACGTTAGGTGTTTGTGAGAGGCAGGTTGTGCTTGCGTTGGCTTGTGATGCTGGTTGCAAACGTAGCTTAATAAATGAGAAATACTTAGACAACATTTCATAGCCTACTAATGATTGCACATTTGTAGTGTAATGTCAGATTGATTGGTGGATCGTATTAATGACAACTAAAGCCTACGAAAATCTCTGAATAGAATGTTTGAACTCCCAGGCTAGGTAGAGCTGAGAATTCAATCAAAATATTTCTATGGTGTTATCAGTATTTTCAGCCCATTATTTAATTCATTAAACATGGTATACACAAAATAAATATGTTCAAAAGGGAAATTAAAAGTTTTGTTTTGTTTTTTTTGCCGGAGGTTCTTACAAATCCAAATCTTATGCTCGTAATCGAGCTTATATTGAGCATTCTGAAGTGCAATTTACCGTGCTGTTCGCGGCATTGGTTTCTGTAGGCCTCTGAGTTTATTCAGTGTTCCCATTTGTGGTCTTAGAGCGCCCTCCTGTGGCCAAGCTTTGTAACAACAGTTTTTTTTTTTAGTCACAATAGCAGAGCATTACAGAAGGTTCCAGGCATGGACTGGCCATAGGGCGTAGCGGGCAATGAACGCATATTTTGGGCATGTCATAATTTAATTTAAAAAATAGTTATTTTTTTTTTTTCGACCGAGATGGTTTTTCAATCGCAAAATGCGGCCATTGGTAGAATTTCTCGAAGGACATTGGGCTAGTCCAATGAAATCTCTCAGCTCTGGCCCGGCCCGCCCCTCCCTTCACTTACTCAAGTTATCAATTTTTGCCACTTGAGTTGGACAGGGGCAGTGACGGACTGGGATAGAGAAACGGCCCTGGCATTTTGACCCACAGCGCGGCCCCAAGACCCCCCAGTACAATAAAATAGTAGGCCTAGTAAACACTGAAGTTTCAGAAACCAACCTTTAAACAACAGGCACCAGGCAAGCATCAACGTGCCAACACACACACACTATAACGTTACAATCAATGAACCAACCACTTTTGATGTCCGCTTTGCTCCCGATGACAAGACTATGAGTGGGAGTCAGTCCAACTTCTATGCTAACCAGTCCAGAGCTGAACGCAAAACAACATACCGTAGGTCTACATCGATATGGCTACTAAAATGTATTTCAGCAAGACAAGCCACCAATTCGAGAGCCCATTACCAAGTCATGAAGTTAAGAATACAGTACGAATAAGAAAAACTACAACAGCCCCCAGATTACCACAAGCTAAAAAGGTTTACAGATCACATCACCTAGGCTAGTAGCGAGACTAGCCACGGACTGGCTTATGACAGTAGAAACGCGACCTTACGTGAAATAAAAAAAAGTGTCACGGCGGACACAAACAATGATTATTAATGGAAATCCTTCAGCCCCTACCTGGTCTTATTCGTAGCGTTGGGCGGTGCAACACATCTTCTAATATCCATATTTGTGTGGGCGAGAGAGCTCTGCGTGCTATTCCATGTGTGAATGGCCTTGTGATTTCTTGGCGATTGCAGAGACAAAACAACACACTTCTTCATGGTCTTCTTCCAAGCAAGCCAAGAAGCCGGCATAATAGATACTACGGTATAGATTCGAACAGAACACCGTGTTTTCAGTGACAACAACCTTGAATTTATGGGACACTTCTATTTGTTGTCCGCCATACACCGTAGTGCTCACAGGAAGTGTATCGTCAGTCACTAGGGAAACGGAGGACTGAACTGATTAAGAAAATACCTGAAAAGACCACAAGATGGCAGCATCTCACCGCTTAGTGACCACCAAACACCACAAGTCAAGTCAAATGTGCTTTATTAACAATTTCGTTTAATTCCTCCTCTTCCTGGACCTTGATTCATTTTTCTTAATAGCTATAATTGTCCATTCGCGACATCTAGCCTACCGTCAGTTTTTCTCTACAACAAGCTTCAGAATGTTGATGAATCTTTTACGTTCTTTTTCTTTTGGCGGGAACCGAACGTAAATGAAAATAAAAATCCCACAAAGCAATGCTTTACTACAGTTGTCTCAAACAAAAGCAAAATATAAATAGGTATAGATTTTTTTTATTATTTTGAACACTTTTACATCATTGGAATATATATTCAGGAAAAATACAACATGAAACATAATGAGACCCACCCATCAAGATGCCACCGTCCGTGTGTAATGTATGGCAGTGTCAGTGGTATAAATAGCGAAACGGTGTTAGAGGAATGCAATCTGAATAGACCTTTTAACGCAGGCAGTGTAATATTTGCATCCATAGTTCTCGAACGTATGATTATGGGGCCGCAACGAGTATTGGAAGGGCCGCGATGAGTATTTAAGAGTCAGTTTCTGTAAGAATCATGCGGGTGGTGATACAAACCCTCTTCATATTCCCTTCAAATTTTGAATACCAGTAGACATGTGCCTAAGAAGGACAAAACTGTATTTTTAAACATTGAGAATGTTCCTAACAAAAGTTAGGGCTTCCCAAAATTTCAGCATAATTTTGAGGTACTGAAAATTCCAGTTTTTGCCTTCAAATATCTCATTGCGCCTTGATCTTACCATCCTGAAATTTTGGCACATAAATGTTGGGGAAATAAACCTTTGAGTAATGATGTCACTTCTGTGGCAAATTGAAGGCACTGTCCTTAAGGGCCTCTTCAAAATTGGACCTTTTACATTTTTGTCCCATTTTCGTGTGCCTCTCACAGTTCATATGACACTCAAAACCTTATTAGTTTGTTATATGTATTCACTTTGGAACCTCCTCTTTTAGAATTTGAATAAAATATATGGGCATGAATTGGTGATGTTAAGCTAGAGGCAATTATTTTAGGGAAATATGAAATGAAGTGCCATTTTAGATGCTCATAGCTCTGTGCGCCATCACTCAAAACAGTTGAAATCTGCCTTACTTTGTTCGTCTGCACTCATATTATCTGTGGTCCAAATATCTAGGTGGCTTTTTGTTCTATCACCGAGTAAATTAATTTTATTTACAGCAGATTTGCACCTATGATAACTTCTATGGAGGGTTGTGCTGACTAACCAGAGACGCCAAAGCTCTAATCTTGTTTGAGCCATCATCAGACTGTAGATGTGGTGGCACAGTGGTTATGTCACAGACTACCAATCAGCAGACCAGGGTTCAATTCCCAAGCATCACGTAATTTATTTATTGCTTTGAGTAAGCAAATTATTAGGCAACATTACTTGATTAGATAAAGAAGGCTACCACTAAAATATATTGCAAACAATACAAAAGTATCAGTGTCTTGCTCAGGGGAGTAAGAGGACAATCAAGTATAGAACCACCAGCTTTTCAGCTTACAAGTGTGCTAGGCTGTTTCTTTACACGTTGTGCTATCAACAGTCAATTGATGCTGCGTATACTTTTATTCTTTGAAGATGTAGTCTTTTAATCCAAAATTTTGATATGAAATATGAAAAGACACTTGTGCATTTTTATAAAATCACTTGTGTGTCTTTATAACTGTTTGCTAAACCTATTATTCTTGGGAATGGTCTCCTTTGGGGCATTACTAAAGGTAATTGACCAATATCAAATCAATTGTCTGTAAATGTATCACTTTGTTTGAAACAAAAAAAGGTGAATACACCCCTCAGACAATCTAACTATTCAGCTTGGACATTGCTCACAGAATCTATTTCAAGATTCAGAACATGAGGATAACACATCCCTCTTCAGATCTAATGACTGTAAACTTAGATAAAATTTTTCTTGAACATCACATTAGACTTAGAACACTTGTGAAAAAGTGTTGCTTCCCACTATAAACAGTGTTTTTGACAAGTTTAAGAGGAGCCAGAGTCAAGGCCATGGTAACAGTCAAGTACACAAGAATATTGTCTGTGCTGCCAATCAATTAGCAGTCACACCCTCCAGTGAAGGGTGAGTCTGACCATGTGTGTAGAACTACACTTCTCTGTAATGGTGACTCAAAATGTCAATTACCCATAACCACCAGTGGCATCAAGGTAACCCTTATTGAGTTGCTTAGAGTGAGACATAGTGTTCAGACATCAACTACACTAAGTGTTTGTAAACCAGCAACCTCCAATCTTGTGCAATTAAAAACAGCAACAATCTTCTTGTTGAATACAATCACTTGACAGTTAGAAATCATTATTGTCTTGTCACACACCTGTTCCTACCAATCTGTGGGAAAGTTCAAAATTCATCTGCTTTCAGTACATGGCAGATAATGCTGGCGGTTTTCCCCCACTATTTAGATTCAGTGTTTAATAGCAAGTCATATAATTTCTCACTCTTTCCTGGACATTATACACTGGCAGTTCTTTAGGGTTAGACATTGCATGTTACAGAGCACTGTGTGTTTTACTTGATCACAATAAAAATAAATACACATGATGAAAAGACTATGCAGAGTGTATGTCATTCAATTTGGTCTATTTGTGAGTGACTTTTTGGCACCTATTCTGTCTCAAAAAAATATTTGTCATAGCAATTTGGCCCAAAATAGATGAATGTCTTTCCTAAATGTGCACTTTTGATTATGTAGCCACACATCTCAAGGGAAGGTGTGCAAAATTATACCTCAATATCTCAAATATTTCTAAGAAAACTATGCCTTCGAATGAACCCACTCCCTATTCCAAAAAAATATTTGGAAACTTCAAACAATAATACAACCAAAACTCTTGGAGACTCAAGCATGCCTTTGTATGTTTGTCAGGTGCCTCCAACATGGCTTCAGTACTGCCGTTTTTTTTTTTTTTTTTTGTTTTTTTTTCCAGCTTTGTCCACATGATGGTGCTGTTTTCAATTTCACGTATTTCTAGAGGGCCTATCGATGTATGTAATTTATGCAGTTAATAAATGGCATTTAATGGTTAATAAAGCAAAATGCCTCCAAGATATTTAGAATACAAATAGATTAGATACATGTCAACATAATAAAAATTGTTTCAACCTTTTTTACTGATGGCGCACAAAGATATGGTTGTCTAATTTCAATTTCAATTTCATATTTGCCAAATGAAACATCCTCTCTATCAGTACTTGAAAATTTTGCAATCTTCATCCAATTATATTTCAAAACAGGACCTCCCAATGTGCTCATATCTTTATGAATGAGCAAGGTTACGTGTTTGCACAAGCAGTGAGAGGCCCCAAAACAAGGCTCCAAAACTGAAAAGTTGAGTTTTCAATGGCCACCTAATGGCTGTAAGTTGAACTAGTGACCATCATAAAAATATGTTTCAAAACTGTTGGACCCATGCTCTGATTTTGCCAAATGTCAGAGTGCTGTCTTAAAAGCCCACTGAAATATGGACAGGCAAAGTTGTGCATTTTGAAAAGCATCAAATTTCCACCTTTGCCATGTGTCATTTCAAAAGTCCCTAGTTTTTTTTAGGAAAGGTCCAAAACATTTCAATTGTTATTTTTAAATATCTATCCCATATATGTATCTATGATAATTTTTTCATTGAGATCTGAAGAGGGTTTGTATCAGCCCCTATGGAAATCCGCATGAGTCTTACAGAAACTGACTCTTAAAGAGCCGCGGCCCTTCTGGCATGTGCCCAAATGCCAGACTGGTCAGTCCGTGCCTGCTTGTGCCCCGGAAATTGTTCGAGGCACGACGTCATCGAGGATGTCTCAATTCTCTAATTGCTACGAGGAGGAGAGAGGAACGAGGACGGAGGAGAGAGGAGAAAGGTCCGATAAGCGAGGAAGCACAGGTGTATCCTTTGCGGAGAAAACGCGGAAGCGCGAACAGCGGGAACGTGCGTTCATTGGCTTGAATCGAAAGTCTAAAAAGTTTTAATGCCCTCCCATTCTGTCACCTCAACATCCAATTAAAAAAAACGAGTTTGCTATTTGCGAAAAGGGAGTTCATATGACTGTTTGGAGTAAGGGAAAAGCATATTAGAAATAATAAAAAACATCTTCAACTTCAGCAAGAAAGTTGATTGTTTAGTCGAGTTTATTATGATGTGCATTGTCCGTGGTTATAAGACAAAAGTGAACTGATGCAAAACAGATCGTGGTTTAATTGTCTTGGTTTGATTACATTGCATTATGAATAAAATTGTTTGGTGGTTGTTATAGCCTATATTTGATGAAGATAGCATTTATTTTGGTCAGTTGTTTCAGAGATGTCATCTGTAATGGACGTCTCATACTAGTGATGCATGAATCAGGAGGACATCTCATTTCTTATATCTGTCTGCCCTCGATTCCTCCATCCTCCGATCGTTGCTTCCTTGCTTCCTTCACGGGAGGAGGGGCTAGGTCGGAGGAAAGGTTGGAAGTGAGGAAAGGAGGTCGGAGGAAGTATGTATTGAGATGTACCCTAAATGTGTCGGGCTTCTCAGTCATGGTTGCCTTTCTCAGCCACACCTGGCTATAATTGAGGTCAATTACCCATAATTCAAAAACCTAGACTGGTGATGTTCAAACCACCCAAGGTTTGTGTTATGTGTTATGGTAATTTTCACTTTAATGCTTTATTTCAACAAAAGGGAAAATGATGTGTGTAGGCTATCTTTGTTAGGGAATGTGAGCATGAACACATGGAGTATGGTAAGATTGCATGTTCAAACCCTTACTGAGTACAGCAGGAAATGATATGCCACAGCATGTGAAACATTTGCTGAGAAGTGAATTATGCTTGTCATTCAATGTTGCTATAGGGTCATTTCATGTCATTTCACCCAATGCCTCCCGCTTGACCATCTCAGAATTTTCTGAAAAAATTCTAGTAAAAAGATAGCATTTTTAATAGTAAGAAATCCAAAATATTAGCTTCATACGGTCAATAGTTTTTTTCATAAAAATATTTCAAATTACATGCTTTTTGGACACCATAATCTGAAAGGCCATTTTTAAACAGCAATATCTGGAAAACCATCCCACCTATAGCCTTCAAATTTTCTACTGTCAATATGTGGTAGTTATAGCCTCCATACATGGAATATCAGGATTGTAGCTCATGATAGAGGCACTCAAACCTCTACCAAAGTATGGCTTGGCAATATGAAATGGCAACTTTGAAGAGTTGTCAATACCCAAGATTTGGAGATAGAAGATTCATATTTTACAGGAAGTATCTCTGGTAACGGGTTAAACAATCTACAAAAAATGGTCACTCTGAGATGAATAGATCCACAGGTATTAAGCTTGAAATATGAGGAAAAACACGTTTTTGCCCAACTTCAGAGCCAGATTCCAAAAAACTGAGTTAATGGATCAGGTCCATTTTTTTGTTTTTGAAAGATCAAATTATTGTTAAACTTATATTAAAAAACTGGGAGGGTGTTTTGCCCCATTTCATCAAAATTAATTTTCAAACATGGGCTATATGTGGGTGGGTGATTGTTTTTTCCTCTTGATTCCTAGGGGTGTGTCCACCCTATTTCAGAGCCATATTCCAAAAAACTGAGTTAATGGACCAGGTCCATTTTTTTACTTTGAAAGATCAAATTATTGTGAAAATTATATAAAAACTTTGAGAGGGTGTTATGCCCCATTTTGTCACAATTAATTTTCAAACATGGGGTATATGTTGGGCTGATTGTTTTTTCCTCTTGAAAACTAGGGGTGTGTCCACCCAACTCCAGAGCCATATTCCAAAAATTGACTTATTATAACAGGTCCACACTTACTTAAAAAAAAAAAAGATGTGTCTAATGACATTGTTTACCTTTACCATGTGTGACTATATTTACATTGCCATGTCAAAGTCAATCAACTTTATGACACATGTTTTGGATACTCCTCCTGTGTGTTTACCTTGGATCTGTCCTTCCCTATATAAGAGCCCAGAAGATATGTGTATGTGTGTGTGTGTGTGTGTGTGTGTGTGTGTGTGTGTGTGTGTGTGTGTGTGTGTGTGCGCGCGTGCGTAAATCCCTACCCTACCTCAAAAGTTGGAGACTCAGTCATCTTCGCTTGCGATGGACTGCCAATGTGCTGCCAATGTGTGTGTGTGTGGATCAGGTTTCACTGAGATTTTGGAAGATGTCCTTCACTCATCATTCTTCATACATTCATCTTTGTTAATTTCTTTTTTTGTTTTTATTAGAAAAAAAATTGACAGGATGTTCTTAAACTGTTATCATTTCAAATACAGATGCTACCATGTGAAATAATACCTGCATGGTGAGTAAACTCAACCAAATGCAGCAGCAATACAGTATTACATTGCACAACTACGTATTTTTCACTTTCCAGATTCAAATGTAAGACTTCTTTATCTTGAACATTTGCTTGACTGGTTTAGACAGAAAAGATTTCAGACATAGCATAATTAAATTCATCCAGCCCAACCAAACAGACATGGCTTCTACATCATGGTGGTTGACAGAGACACACCCACAGATACATGTGCGCAATCAAACCGTGATTACCCATACCCCACCACCATCACCAGTCGATTTACATTTATGATTTTTTAAATTTTATTTTCATATTTGTGCTAGTAATTAGTCTTTTGAAGCTCTACAAGCAAAAAGAGTGCAGGTGTAGTCGTCCTGTGATTTTATTGATTTTTTTTTGGTAGCATATTGGAAAAACGCTAGAGCCACCCTCATGTAGACAACATGCAAGATCATACAAATGGCTTCTGAATCTAATCTAATTTTGTATTTGTTCTTGATTCTTGATCAACATTGAACTTTTAAGGAAGGATCATATTCACATTGCAGTGCTGTTAGCATTGCAGAAAATGAATAATGATCATTTCTATGCCAAAGAATGGCATAGATTTGTTTAAAGTGAAGAAATATAGAGATGAAAATTTGCATGGTGATTGTTAATCTCCTAAAACATTGTTGAAGTTCAATGTAATTCTGTAATGAGTGCAACTCTCAAAGGAGAGTTCATGTTATTCTTTCAAAAAAAAAAAAAAATGCATTTCACAAGTTATATCTTTTGTGTTTTTGTGTATTTCGTAAGGACTTTGCTTCATATTCATAAATTCATATTAAAATTATGAAGAGTCAGTAATCAAGAGAGATTTCAGTCATTGTTTTCATAAAATGCAATGCAACTACAATGAGCAAAAAATCTACTGTTGACTGAAAATGTTGATCAAACACCAATCGCTTTTATTACACGAAATTAAGGTAAAAACATGAATTTGTATGTTTTTCAATGGAGAATAAAAAGGTCAAAACATGACTATAAAGAACTCAACAAGGAAGAGGTGAATCTTTTATCAGACCAATTCACATACAAATACAGCAGTCTCCAAAACACATGGCTATGTAAACATAGTCATAGGTAAACACACCCCTAGGAATCAAGAGGGGAAAAAAACAATCACCCACCCACATATTGCCCATGTTTGAAAACGAATTGTGACAAAATGGGGCAAAACACCCACCCAATTTTTCTTTATATAAGTTTAACAATAATTTTATCTTTCAAAAACAAACAATTGGACCTGATCCATTAACTCAGTTTCTTGGAATATGGCTCTAAAATTGGGTGGACGCACCCCTAGGAATCAAGAGGAAAAAACAATCACCCACCCACATATAGCCCATGTTTGAAAATTAATTGTGACAAAATGGGGCAAAACACCCTCCCAATTTTTTTATATAAGTTAAACAATAATTTGATCTGTCAAAAACAAAAAAATGGACCTGATCCATTAACTCAGTTTTTTTTAAATATGGCTCTGAATTTGGGCACAAATGTGTTTTTCCCTGTATTTGAGGCATAATACCTGTGGATCCATTCATCTTAGAGTGACCATGTTTTGTAGAGTGTTTGACCTGTTGCCAGATATACTTCCTGTAAAATATAAGTCTTCTATGTCCAAAACTGGGGCCTTGACAACTCTTCAAAGTTACCATCTCATTTTGCCAAGCCATACTTTGGTAGAAGTTTGAGCGCCTGTATCCTAAGTTATGCTTGAGCTACAATCCTGATATTCCATGTTTGGAGGCTAGAACTACCATATATTGACAGTAGAAAATTTGAAGGCTATAGGTGAGACAGTTTTCCAGATATTGCTGTTTAAAACAGCCTTTAGATTATGATGCCAAAAAATGCCCGAAATGCATTCCAAATGAAATATTTCTTATTAAAAAACTATTGAGGTTATGAACCTAATATTTTGGATTATTACTATTAAAAATGCTATCTTTTTAGTAGATTTTTTTTCAGAAAATTCTGAGATGGTCAAGCGGGGAATTTTCCAGAATTTGGGTGAATTGACATGAAATGACCCTATATTGCAAATCATTGATTGGGACACCTGCTTACTGGAAGTCTGTGTTCCTTGTCAAATGACATATTTATCATCATCAATGCTGCTGTTTCAAAATCAATGGCATTTATGCAAAGAAAGTGATAATCTCAAAACATAGGCCTATTGAACACTTCTTTATACTTGGTTCCTTTATAATGGTTCCTTTGAAATTCAGAATGATTAGGATTTCATAGGAGAGTGGATGTCATATTAGCATCCCTGCTTTCATGAAAGATAAACTTTTGAAGTTGGATAAAAGAAAGAGCTCTCTAGTTTTTTTTGTGTGTGTGTGTGGATAGGCCTGTTCCTTCCTTCTATGTTCATATTTGACAGTTTACAATGTTCAAATAATCAATATTTATGTGTAAATAATTGTGAAAAAATCAGTCAGGAACAAGATATTGAATAAATCAGACACAATGATCCAGAGCACATGGCTACATAAACAAACCAGCACATGGTGGGCAGGGTTTCTCAAAGTTATAATACATAAATAATAAATAATTGACCATAGACAATGCTAAACACCACTAAACAGAGATTCATTCTTTCAAAACAATGTAAAGTTTTAACAGTTTCACAGGCATTATCAGAAATGGGCCGCCAGAAATATTTTCGCGGGCTGCCATTGGCCCCCGGGCCACAGTTAGAGAACCTATAGTGTAAGGAAACACCCAAACCACAGGAAATTGACAATCACCAAAGGTATGTTTGATGACTTTAGAAAATCATGAATTGGGTAACGAGACAGAACACATCTCTGAAATTTTGATATGTTTCTGAAAAAAAGTCAATCTTTCTCAGAAAAAAAAATTAAAGGGATGCGACATTTCCCTTTATGAAATAAAATGGTCTAAAGATGGGCACAAAATGTCTTTTTTAGTCAGAGGCCATGTTTGAGCTACTGTATCTTGCTTATAATTGCATGCAAACATGTTCTACTCATAGTATTTTAAGAATGTGAGTAACACTGCATTCTCTGAAAGTTTTGTATCAAAATGTTGAAAATTCAATGACATATTAATTTGGAAATATGAACATTAGACACTTCAGTGTCAGCATTAATTTTCCACCATAGCTCGCCATGTTCTACATAAAACAAGCTAAATTCAGACTAGAAATCATCGTTAGGCTGATACCTTGGCTTGGTGAAAATTACAGCTTTGTCGAGTAAAATTTATTTATTTGGCAAGGGTTAATGTAGGGAGGTGGTCTTGCCTGTACTGGCATATTTCAACATTTTATATATAAAAAAGTGTTTGGTGTACAACTCTGAGATTTGGCATGATGACACTACTTATACTGAAGAATATATGTGATTTTTTTCAAGAAAATCTATGACATGAACTGGGAGACACTAGGTGAGTTGGCATGGAATGACCCACATCCTAGAAGAGATGCCAAAAAAATGTCAAACAGGAAGTGAATTTTTGAAAAAATGTAAAATGGCCGACCATTCAATTGGCTCTTAAGAGTCAGTTTCTGTAAGAATCATGCGGGTGGTGATACAAACCCTCTTCATATTCCCTTCAAATTTTGAATACCAATAGACATGTGCCTAAGAAGGACAAAACTGTATTTTTAAACATTGAGAATGTTCCTAACAAAAGTTAGGGCTTCCCAAAATTTCAGCATAATTTTGAGGTACTAAAAATTCCAGTTTTTGCCTTCAAATATCTCATTGCGCCTTGTTCTTACCATCCTGAAATTTTGGCACATAAATGTTGGGGAAATAAACCTTTGAGTAATGATGTCACTTCTGTGGCAAATTGAAGGCACTGTCCTTAAGGGCCTCTTCAAAATTGGACCTTTTACATTTTTGTACCATTTTCGTGTGCCTCTCACAGTTCATATGACACTCAAAACCTTATTAGTTTGTTATATATATTCACTTTGGAACCTCCTCTTTTAGAATTTGAATAAAATATATGGGCATGAATTGGTGATGTTAAGCTAGAGGCAATTATTTTAGGGAAATATGAAATGAAGTGCCATTTTAGGTGCTCATAGCTCTGTGCGCCATCACTCAAAACAGTTGAAATTTGCCTTACTTTGTTCGTCTGCACTCATATTATCTGTGGTCCAAATATCTAGGTGGCTTTTTGTTCTATCACCGAGTAAATTCATTTTATTTACAGCAGATTTGCACCTATGATAACTTCTATGGAGGGTTGTGCTGACTAACCAGAGACGCCAAAGCTCTAACCCTGTTTGAGCCATTATCAGACTGTAGATGTGGTGGCACAGTGGTTATGTCACAGACTACCAATCAGCAGACCAGGGTTCAATTCTCAAGCATCACATTATTTATTTATTGCTTTGAGTAAGCAAATTATTAGGCAACATTACTTGATTAGATAAAGAAGGCTACCACTCAAATATATTGCAAACAATACAAAAGTATCAACATTAAGTGTCTTGCTCAGGGGAGTAAGAGGACAGTCAAGTATAGAACCACGTGTGCTAGGCTGTTTCTTTACACGTTGTGCTATCAACACTCAATTGATGCTGCGTATACTTTTATTCTTTGAAGATGTAGTCTTTAAATCCAAAATTTTGATTTGAAATATGAAAAGACACTTGTGCGCTTTTATAAAATCACTTGTGTGTCTTTATAACTGTTTGCTAAACCTATTATTCTTGGGAATGGTCTCCTTTGGGGCATTACTAAAGGTAATTGACCAATATCAAATCAATTGTCTGTAAATGTATCACTTTGTTTGAAACAAAAAAGTTGAATACACCCGTCAGACAATCTAACTATTCAGCTTGGACATTGCTCACAGAATCTATTTCAAGACTCAGAACATGAGGATAACACATCCCCCTTCAGATCTAATGAATGTAACCTTAGGTCAAATTTTTCTTGAACATCAGATTAGACTCAGAACACTTATGCAAAAGTGTCCTTTCCTACTACAAGGGGTGCTTTTGACAAGTTTAAGAGGAACCAGAGTTAAGGCAATGATAAATGTCAAGCACTCAAGAACATTATCTGTGATGCCAGTCAGTTAGCAAACACACCCTACAGTGAAGGGTGAGTCTGACCATGTGTGTAGAACTACACTTCTCTGTAATGGTGACTCAAAATGTCAATTACCCATAACCACCAGTGGCATCAAGGTAACCCTTATTGAGTTGCTTAGAGTGAGACATAGTGTTCAGACATCAACTATGCTAAGTGTTTGTAAATCAGAAACCTCCATTCTTGTGCAATTGAAAACAGCAACAATCCTGTTGTTGAACACAATCACTTGGCAGTTAGAAATTGTTATTGTCTTGTCACACATCTATTCTTACCAATCTGTGGGAAAATTCAAAATTCATCTGATTTCAGTACAAGGCAGATAATGCTGGCGGTTTTTCCCCATTATTTAGATTCAGTATTTATTAGAAAGTCCTGTAATTTCTCACTCTTTCCTGGTAATTATACACTGGCAGTTCTTTAGGGTTAGACATTGCATTTTACAGAGCACTGTGTGTTTTACTAGATCACAATAAAAATAAATACACATGATGAAAAGACTATGCAGAGCGTATGTCATTCAATTTGGTCTATTTGTGAGTGACTTTTTGGCACCTAAAAAAAAAATATTTGTCATAGCAATTTGGCCCAAAATAGATGAATGTCTTTCCTAAATGTGCACTTTTGATTATGTAGCCAAACATCTCAAGGGAAGGTGTGCAAAATTATACCTCAATATCTCAAATATTTCTAAGAAAACTATGCCGTCGAATGAACCCACTCCCTATTCCAAAAAAATATTTGGAAACTTCAAACTATAATACCACCAAAACTCTTGGAGACTCAAGCATGCCTTTGTATGTTTGTCAGGTGCCTCCAACATGGCTTCAATACTGCCGTTTTTTTTTTTTTTTTTCAGCTTTGTCCACATGATGGTGCTGTTTTCAATTTCACGTATTTCTAGAGGGCCTATCGATGTATGTAATTTATGCAGTTAATAAATGGCATTTAATGGTTAATAAAGCAAAATGCCTCCAAGATATTTAGAATACAAATAGATTAGATACATGTCAACATAATAAAAATTGTTTCAACCTTTTTTACTGATGGCGCACAAAGATATGGTCGTCTAATTTCAATTTCAATTTCATATTTGCCAAATGAAACATCCTCTCTATCAGTACTTGAAAATTTTGCAATCTTCAGCCAATTGTATTTCAAAACAAGACCTCCCAATGTGCTCATATCTTTATGAATGAGCAAGGTTACGTGTTTGCACAAGCAGTGAGAGGCCCCAAAACAAGGCTCCAAAACTGAAAAGTTGAGTTTTCAATGGCCACCTAATGGCTGTATGTTGACCTAGTGACCATCATAAAAATATGTTTCAAAACTGTTGGACCCATGCTCTGATTTTGCCAAATGTCAGAGTGCTGTCTTAAAAGCCCACTGAAATATGGACAGGCAAAGTTGTGCATTTTGAAAAGCATCAAATTTCCACCTTTGCCATGTGTCATTTCAAAAGTCCCTAGTTTTTTTTAGGAAAGGTCCAAAACATTTAAATTGTTATTTTTAAATATCTATCCCATATATGTATCTATGAGAATTTTTTCATTGAGATCTGAAGAGGGTTTGTATCAGCCCCTATGGAAATCCGCATGAGTCTTACAGAAACTGACTCTTAATTCAAGACACACCAAAGACAACCTCATAAAAGCATGAAATTTGGTATATATGTCCACTTAGTGATCCAAAGACATCCCAGAAGGGGTACCTACATTTTTTTAAAAGGGAAGTGAATTTTTGAAAAATTAAAAATATCCAACCATTCAATTGGCTGTTGATTCAAAATACACCAAGTCAACCTCATAAAAGCATGCAATTTGGTATGCATGTCCCTTAGGTGATCCTATGACATCCTAGAAGGGGTGCCTAACAAAATTTCAAACAGGAAGTGAATTTTTTGAAAAAAATCAAAAGAGCCGATTCAATTGGCTGTTTATTTAAGACACACCAAAGACACCTCATAAAAGCCTGAAATTTGGTGTATATGTCCACTGGGTGATCCCAAGGCATCCTAGAAGGGGTGCCTACAAGAAATTCAAGCAGGAATTGATTTTTTGAAAAATTCACAATAGGCTAGCCGACTATTCAATTGCCTGTTAATTCCAAATACATCAAGACAACCACATAAACGTATGCAATTTGGTATGTATGCATCTTAGGCGATCCTGAAACATCCTAGAAGGGGTGCCTACAAAAAACAGGAAGTGATTTTTTGAAAAATTCAAAATAGCCGATCATTCAGTTGGCTGTTGATTTTTGAATACACCAAGACAACCTCATAAAAGCATGCAATTTCGTATGTACGTCCCTTGGGTGATCCTAAGACATCCTAGAAGGGGTGCTTAACAAAATTTCAAATAGGAAGTGAGTTTAAAAACTTTTCAAAATGGCCAACCATTCACTTGGTTGTTCACTCAAAACACCAAATACGACCTCATAAAAGCATGACATTCGTTATATGCTCTTTTGGTGACCCTAAGACATCCTAGAAGGGGTGCATAAACCCTTATAGCCTAATTGGCAGCTGATTCAAAACCAACTAGATGCATGAGCAGGGGCGCCGACAGGGGGAAAGGTCAGGACGATTCTAAGGGCCCAGCACTGACAAGGGGCCCTTTCAGAGCTGTTAGTATTACTTCAAACAGTATTGGCTTGAGAATACTTTTGAAATGAAATATTTCATTGTATTTGTTCAATTAAGCAAATTGAACATTGTTGTGATATTCTATAATATTTCCCACAAATTATTTTTGAAATAGTCGTTTCACCCCTCTCCCTTTTTACCAAATGGTATTGTCCGAATCGTTCAGCGGTACACCTTCTAATGCTTCTGCTTCTAATGCTTCTGCTCCGACAAGGCTGCTCAACTGCAAGTCAGTTGCAACTGCTGGTGAGCATTGTTTGCCAAGTGTGGAAACAAGTTGCTAAATTAGACTAATGGTGTTGATGAACTATGAAGCCTTGTTACCCCAAACACGAAAGGACAAACAGCAGCAATTAGAGTGAACGGCACACGCATTTTAAAATGAGATGCGATCTCGCGGTGGGTGCGCATATGTCCAAATTCACCAGTAGCCTACTTCTCGATTTAAGAGTCAGTTTCTGTAAGACTCATGCGGATTTCCATAGGGGCTGATACAAACCCTCTTCAGATCTCAATGAAAAAATTCTCATAGATACATATATGGAATAGATATTTAAAAATAACAATTTAAATGTTTTGGACCTTTCCTAAAAAAAACTAGGGACTTTTGAAATGACACATGGCAAAGGTGGAAATTTGATGCTTTTCAAAATGCACAACTTTGCCTGTCCATATTTCAGTGGGCTTTTAAGACAGCACTCTGACATTTGGCAAAATCAGAGCATGGGTCCAACAGTTTTGAAAAATATTTTTATGATGGTCACTAGTTCAGAATCGAGTCAGAATAGGTGCCAAAAAGTCACTCACAAATAGACAAAATTGAATGACATACACTCTGCATAGTCTTTTCATCATGTGTATTTATTTTTATTGTGATCTAGTAAAACACACAGTTCTCTGTAAAATGCAATGTCTAACCCTAAAGAACTGCCAGTGTATAATGTCCAGCAATGAGTGAGAAATTACATGACTTGCTAATAAACACTGAATCTAAGTAATGGGGAATAACCGCCAGCATTATCTGCCATGTGCTGAAATCAGATGAATTTTGAATTTTCCCACAGATTGGTAGGAATAGATGTGTGTCAAGACAACAATGATTTGTAACTGCCACGTGATTGTTTTCAACAAGAGGATTGTTGCTGTTTTTAATTGCACAAGATTGGAGATTGCTGGTTTGCAAACACTTAGTGCAGTTGATGTCTGAACACTATGTCTCACTCTAAGCAACTCAATAAGGGTTACCTTGATGCCACTGGTGGTTATGGGTAATTGACATTTTGAGTCACCATTACAGAGAAGTGTAGTTCTACACACATGGTCAGACTCACCCTTCACTGGAGGGTGTGTCTGTTAATTTATTGGCAGCACAGATAATGTTCTTGTCTACATGACTTTTACCATGGCCTTGACTCTGGCTCCTCTTGAGCTTGTCAAAAGCATTGCTTATAGTTGGAAGCAACACTTCTGCACAAGTGTTTGAAGTCTAATGTAATGATCAAGAAAAATTTGATTTAAGTTTACAGTCATTAGATCTGAAGAGGGATGTATTATCCTCATGGTCTGAGTCTTAAAATAGATTCTGTGAGCAATGTCCAAGCTGAATAGTTAGATTGTCTGAGGGGTCTATTCAACTTTTTTTGTTTCAAACAAAGTGATACATTTACAGACAATTGATTTGATATTGGTCAACTACCTTTAGTAATGCCCAAAAGGAGACCATTCCCAAGAATAATAGGTTTAGCAAACAGTTATAATGACACACAAGTGATTTTATAAAAACGCACAAGTGTCTTTTCATATTTCAAATCAAAATTTTGGATTTAAAGACTACATTTTCAAAGAAAAAAAGTATATGCAGCATCAATTGAGTTGAGCACAACGTGTAAAGAAACAGCCTAGCACCCTTGTAAGCTGATAAGCTGGTGGTTCTATACTTAACTGTCCTCTTACTCCCCTGAGCAAGACACTTAGTTTTGATACTTTTGTATTGTTTGCAATATATTTGAGTGGTAGCCTTCTTTATCTAATCAAGTAATGTTGCCTAATAATTTGCTTACTCAAAGCAATAAATAAATAATGTGATGTTTGGGAATTGAACCCTGGTCTGCTGATTGGTAGTCTGTGACATAACCACTGTGCCACCACATCTACAGTCTAATAATGGCTCAAACAGGATTAGAGCTTTGGCGTCTCTGGTTAGTCAGCACAACCCTCCATAGAAGTTATCATAGGTGCAAATCTGCTGTAAATAAAATTAATTTACTTGGTGATAGAACAAAAAGCCACCTAGATATTTGGACCACAGATAATATGAGTGCAGACGAACAAAGTAAGGCAGATTTCAACTGTTTTGAGTGATGGCGCACAGAGCTATGAGCATCTAAAATGGCACTTCATTTCATATTTCCCTAAAATAATTGCCTCTAGCTTAACATCACCAATTCATGCCCATATATTTTATTCAAATTCTAAAAGAGGAGGTTCCAAAGTGAATATATATAATAAACTAATAAGGTTTTGAGTGTCATATGAACTGTGAGAGGCACACGAAAACGGCACAAAAATGTAAAAGGTCCAATTTTGAAGAGGCCCTTAAGGACAGTGCCTTCAATTTGCCACAAAAGTGACATCATTACTCAAAGGTTTATTTCCCCAACATTTATGTGCCAAAATTTCAGGATGGTAAGATCAAGGCGCAATGAGATATTTGAAGGCAAAAACTGGAATTCTCAGTACCTCAAAATTATGCTGAAATTTTGGGAAGCCCTAACTTTTGTTAGGAACATTCTCAATGTTTAAAAATACAGTTTTGTCCTTCTTAGGCACATGTCTACTGGTATTAAAAATTTGAAGGGAATATGAAGAGGGTTTGTATCACCACCCGCAAGATTCTTACAGAAACTGACTCTTAATAACTCGGAGAGTTTCTCTCTCTCAAATGTTGTACAGATATCATTTTAAAGTACTTTACACGGGCTACATAACTGTGGTGGTTAGGCTACTAGTTGCGGTAATAAACGGTTTACAAATGAATTAATTGTGAAGACAGTTGTACTGTGGAAACAGCTCTACATTGTGATCATGCTGTCTAATACCTACATTTCTAAAACTGTGGAAGCCATAGGCATATCTATTTATCTGTAAGCCTAGATAGTGAGGTTTTTTTGCAACTAATAACACCACTGCACCAGTTACAGCTGTTTTTGCAGTCAAGTTGATGTAGCTTGTAGACAGATTTGTGAAATGTTGGTCAGAGAATTCCCTGTGCTATTTAGGCTACTCCTGCAGATTATGCATTACAAGTTGGTGCTATGTCTTGCAATGATTAAGACATAGGCTACTTCCCACAAAACAATTTACATAACAACTGAAATTGAAAATGTATGCCTCATTTTACAGAGGTGTGCAGTGAAACAAGTCTCAAATTTTAAAATTGACTGCATATTGGGTTCAATTGTTAAAAAAACTGACAACTAACCAACTTGGATAAAAACATCTGCTGAATGCATAAATATTAATGAAAATGTAAACTACAACAGTTGGTCAGGGTCATTGTCAGTATAATTGTCAGTATTAGCCTACCTCATGGAGCACTGTAATGACATGCAATGGAATTAGCTAAGCCATTGAAATAATAGGCTATGTGATCTTACAAAATATTAAAATGCACCAGAATGCAGGGAACAGTTATGAGTTCTTAAAAGGAAGGGAACCATGGATTATTCTTTGTAGTAGCCTTTAGGTTAATTTTCACAATTGATGATTTAAAATGTTAACATGTAGTTCATCACATGCAGCATACTTAGTGATGTAAGTTATACTACAGGAAAGAAAGTGCCATCAGGTCAATACAAACGTTGAGTGCTAGCCAGAAATCTTCACTTGCGCTTGAAAATTTTACTATTACACAAATCGCTAGATAGTTGGTGAGGGGGCCCTAAATTCTAATCTTTCATGGGGCCCAAAATTTCTGGCGGCGCCCCTGTGCATGAGTAATAGCCTCCTGACATAGCCCGACTGCTGTTCATCCGTATTCATGGTCTGGAGGTTCTTTAACCTGATGCGATTATAGGGCGGAGGGGAGGGCATTCACTTCTGGTTTGAAACGATTGGACAGCTCATCTAATCAGCTTTGCTTATTGGCCGGTAGTCTCTCTACCGATGTAAACCCACCCATGAAGACCGTCCCCAGACCATGGATACGGATGAACATTCGTATTATGGGTGGGCTATGGCAGGCTACATGAGTATATACTTGGAGTAAATACTCTTTTGATGACCCCACGACACCTCAAATAGGAAGTGAATCTTTGAAGAAATTCAATATGGTCATCAATACCCTTTGCAGCTGTTTCAAAATCCAAAACAGAAAATATGTATTAAAGGAAAATACCGGAGTAAGTTTAAGCCCTGCTGCACGAGCCTTCTAACAGCAATATATTTAGCATGAAATGAAAGAATTTCGAACAGCATAGACCTAACACAAACGCGAAACACTTTACATTGAGTCAATGTAACCTCAGATCTTACTATCGTTTTCCAAGAGTCAGGTCCCATTGATTCATTGTAAAGTGTCTGTTAGCTTCTGCATTCACGTTCGGTCTGTGCTGTACCAAATTATTTTGTTCCACTCGCTAACTAGCGCATTTAGCAAGCTCTTTCAACAGGGCTATGCTTGAATTCACTCCGGTATTTTCCTTTAAAGATAGAAATCATGCATATTGTTTAGTTTGCATAAGGTTTCTTCCTAAAAATTAATTATTAGTATTAGTAAGCGAAGGGAGTTTTTCCTTGCCCCTGTAATTCATAGGTGCTCTCCGTACTGTCTGTAAAGCGCTCTACCAATAAATTGAAAATAAATTAGTGCTGGCAAAATTAACTGATTAATCACGTGATTAATCCAAAAAATTTAACTCGGATTAAAAAAAATAACTCAGATTAATCCTGATGGATATGGTTCCACTTTCATGGCATGTATTATGTTCAATTTCAGATAGAAAATTGATCAGTTATCAAGTCAAACTATACAAAGATTATGGCCTAGCTCCTGACTGTCCAACAACATGTTTGGGGAATCCTTGGTGTGAATTGCCCCATTTGAGACGAACAAAGCCAACTATTTAGTATCAGGGCCTTTACAAGGCAAAATAAGGATCCAATATACCCTAGCATCCAAATTCTTACTGGAGGAAATGAGTTGTGATTAAAAGTGATTAATCACGATTAATCTTTAAAAAAATTAATCTGATTAATCACAAAATTTTTCAATCGTTTGACAGCACTAAAATAAATGTATTTATATAATGGAATATTTCTTTATGGATAACATTAAATATATAGACATAATAAGTCGACATACAGTAGGCTATACATATAGTGGTTGCAATTATTTCTTGATTTAACCACCTGTAGTATAAATTAGATAATACATAAATTAAATGACAATATTATCTATCTATAAATCATGTAAACCTGCAAATTGCCTCTTCACTGTGCAGTGCAGTTCTCAAACCAATTTTTACTCATAACACATCTGTACTACTGTAGCTGGCTCCCATCACCCAAAGTATTGACCAATTATTATTCTTATTTAAAAAATTATTATGAATCAACCAGTTGCCTTGTTGTTTCACATTGCTGAGTGCTGCCGATGGAGATCAACCATGTTACTTGTAGTTAATGGAAAATGAAATGGAGTGCGGGTTCTCCCAGGCTAGTCCCTCCCTGTTCTAGGATTGGAACCCGAAAGCATGGCTCCAGATTGGTCATCATGGTGGTTTGCAGAATGAAATGAAATGGAGCATGCAAAGGAGCATATTGAGAGTTAATAATAGGTTCATGACGTAGGTAGGGGCCTTACCATGCAATGCTTTATAGACCAACAGAGGGGCTTTGATAAAGAGTTACAATAGTCTGATATGATAAAGGCATGGATGACTATGTCTAGATCCTTAATGACAGAAGTAACCTGACTCCGCCAGATGGACTTGCTCCCGCAATTCCATCTTGGAACCATCCGTTGATGTACTGTAGTTTTGGTTTGTTAGTTTCGTTTTTGTTAGTTTAGTTTTGGCTGATTGGATAAGGCATCGGTCTATTACCACCTATGTTGGTGATAGACGGGCCAAATCAACCAATCAGACCAATGAAGCATATGACGTACTAACATACGTACATGTTCTTTAGACCTGCTTCTCATTGCACCACACCTCAACCTGCCTCAAAGGCAACGCTTATTGGTTTGTTTGTTTGGCAACCTGCTCCAGATTCTCGTCAATGGAGAGTAGCCAGACTGAGCTGTGAGTGAAGATCCGAAGCTCGCGAGATCAGTTTGGTCTCACGAGGCTATGACAGTTTTATCATTATTTAGCTGGAGAAAGTTATTAGTCATCCAGCAGTTGATGTAAAGGCTGCATGGAATCTACGGGTTGTTTCACTCCGGATAATTTCTTTAAAGATGCAGGCTTGCTAGCATGAACAAAGAATCCGATGGGAGCTAGCATAACTGTTTAAACATCAAGAGGGGATTTAATCATAACACATATGTACTAGCTGGCTACCATTATTCATAGTATTAATCAGATTATTGGTCAGTATAATTTTTGTCCATTTAGTTGTCCTTTTAGTTATATTATCAATGGCCTATAATTCTCAATTTACTGTGTGTGTGTGTATGTGTGTGTGTGTGTGTGTGTGCTGATGGAGGTAGTGTCAGGGTGGGACTTGGGTGGCTGTTAGAGTAAGAAAAACTTAACTAGACATCATCATTTCACACTGAATCTACATTGGGTAATGCTAATGCTAATATTTGCTTAGTATTTTGTCAATGGGTTGCGTCCTGATTTAAGGCTTCATCCATGCTGACATTGACATTTTTTAAATAAACTACTCTTTCAGAGTTCAAGTATAGTTCCTGTGAAAGTTTTTAAGCTACTTATGTATGTGTTACACAAATATTTCCAGACTTAAATGAAGATCCATTTGAAAGGTCATGTCATTATAATCGCTTTTTTTTAGTATTTTTTTCTCTTTAAAGCTGTATAAAAGGCCTTAAACAATATTTAATGGTAGATATTGCACATATTATTTGAGGGCAGTCTATGTACATCATATCCAAAAACACTTGATGACCAAATAAGTCATAGTGTCCAAGCTATGCAACATTTTAATGATCTTGGGTCATTTTTGGCGGCCATCTTGGATTTTCCCTTTTAAAAGGACCTAAATGGACTTAAATTTTTGGGCACCCCTTCTGAAATGATGAGATACATCCTAAAGAGTATATATACCAATTTTGGCCCTTCTATCCACCGCGTAACGATTTGGCTCTTTTTTGTTGATAACTTCCCTACTAATATAAAAAGGAAGTCCTTAAAACAGCTAAAAATAGAGTGAGAAGTTTAGAACGCCAGTCCCTCTTAGAAAATAAGACTTCAGGACAGAAGAGAGGAGAGGATCTGAGAGGGTCTTTTTCTCTACTAGATTCAGTACAGAATCTCACCGCATTAAAAACATCATCAAGAAAAATTGGAGTCTACTGCCCCCTGTATTTAGCTTTAAACGTGCACCTACTCTAAGTGATAAACTTGTTCATAGCTATCTACCAGCAATTCCAAAAACTACTTGGCTATCTGTTAAACCGTGTGGTAGTTTTAAATGTGGTCAGTGTAACCATTGCTCTACTGTGTCTAAATGCAATACTTTTTATGACACACATGGAGAGAGAACTTATGAGATTAAACACTTTATTAATTGTAAAACCACTTTTGTGATATACAAATTAGAGTGTCCAGCTTGCAATGTGTTCTATATTGGCAGAACTAAACGCCGTTTACAAGATAGAGTCTCTGAGCATAAATATGCTATTAAAACTAAAAATGACAATTATCCCATGGCTCGCCACTTTAAGGAAAAACACAATAGTGATCCCTCTTTTTTAAGAGCTATTGGCATAGATCACATACCACAAACTATAAGAGGTGGTAATAGGCTAAACAGTTGAACCAGCGTGAGACTTTTTGGATTTTTAGATTAAACTGTTTTTCCAGGTCTCAATGAAGATATAGAATATTGCCATTTTCTTTAAAGGAATATTACTGTCTTTGTGATATATAATGTGTCCATTGTTTATGATTGCCAATTTGTGCTGGACTGACATGGGGCCCACTGTTGGCCACCCTTGTGTTTTGCTGTTTTTTCAGCTATGATATTCTGACTCTGTCTGTCATTTGTTGATTGACGACCCATTACACACACACCTGATAACTCACCCATTTTGTGGTTTTTAGCAAGAACTGGCTCAGAAGGAGAGTACACACTTCCTGACGAAGGCGTCTCTAGCCGAAACGCGTTGAAGTGTTTTTTTTAACTATGTTTTGCCCATAGTAATAAAGGCATTTTAACTTTTTCAATGGATGAGTGCATTGGTGTAATCTTTTGAATGAACTTTCGTATTATATTGCATTACCCCAACAGGAAGTTAGGTAATAAGGAGTGTAAAAATTTGGACACACAGTGAACTTTAACGTACTCGTCGGACACGGTATGTCAGATTGAAGTGAAATTTGGTGTACATGACCTCTAGATGCTGATGATGCCAAATTGCGAACGGATTTTGCGTACTATGTTGAAATAACAATTTTGAATAACAATGAAATGGTATGATTTTCATAGCTCCTCGCAAAACAGGAAGTGTGTCATAAAATCACACTGCATTAACCATTTGGTCTGAAACTTCACAGGTTCATAGATGGTATGACTGTGATGATATCTAGACACCGCGTGGGTGTGCCTGTTATAGCGCCACCACCTGGTCAAGCAGGAAATATGCCAGAAATTGACAATGCTTTACTCGATTGATCTGAAACTTCACTGGTTCAGAGAACTATTTAACCAAAATAGGTATATCGACTCCAAACTGTGTTCTGACCACGGATTACCATTAACTGAAACTCTCTGGCGCCCCCTAGTGGTCAAATATTGGAAACGGTTTGACGTAGCTTATCCAGACTTAGTATATGGACTCCTGACCTTGCTCTGACTACGCATAACCATGAATCGAAAGTCTCTAGTGCCCCCTTGTGGTCAAACATTATAACTTGGAAACGGTTTGACCTATCATAGCCAAAGTTGGTACACAGACTGTGGACCATCTTCTGATCATGCAGTATGTCTTATATGACACTCTGTAGCGCCCCTACTAAGGGAAAGAGATTAAAAGGCAGACTGAGTGAGTGTGTGATAGAAAGCGTGAGTGTGTGCAAGTGTAAAAATGAGGGTGAGACAAAGAGAGCACAGCTGTTCCGAGTGAAAGTGCATTCACTGTGCACCATTCTTGCTGTATGCACTCTTTGCGGTGCACCTGATGCGAGGGCCCGTCATCGCCGCTTGTGGCTTTAATTTTTCTGTTTGTAACCGGGACTTCAATGTTGGGGATAGTCATCTGTTTGATGGTTGGTGAAATCATCAATATTCATACACATTCATTGATACTTTGACACATTGACTGTAACATGTATAGCCTTTAGACATTTAAAAAAAGATACTTCAAGCACGGAATAATACGTGATTACTTCATTGTCTAATTCATTCTCTTGATCAGTCTTTAGAACTACCAATCGACTTTTCAAAGGCTTATATCAGTAAAATTAGTTGAAGTTCTTAGTTGAGACACTTGGCTAGTAACTTAAGATTGTGTAAATAACTTTCCGCTTTATTCTACTTTTGTTTCTTTTTTTCACTTTTTAAAATGTTGGCATGCACTGTGTTATTCCTTGTAATTGCAAATCTTGGAATTGGTAAATTGGAATTGGTAAAAATATTGTTTTTTTTTTTTTAGATAAGGCATGGGATCATCATTGTCATCGATGGGATCGTCAGCAGGTAAGCCTATGTTTGGCTCTATTTATAATTTGTACTAAGTTGTGAAAAAAAACAAGCATGCAGTTCTCTGTAAGTTTCCTTTAATGGACATTGAAGTGTCACATGGTTTAATGTTAAAGTCAATTTCTCAAAATGAAATGGTTGATCAAGTCCAGTCCAGTCTGTTTTTTTTTTTTTTTTTTTTTTTTAATTATTATTGTTATTCCAATCACATACAGTAAAAGTGAGACAAAATACTGTTTCACCATGGATCAAGTTGTGCTACATTTAAACTTTAAACAAAAGACATAATAATAACTTCACAATGACAACAGAACATTAAGTTTGGTTCATAGTGAGGTGGAGGTAGATTGTATAAATGTATGACTTAAGAATTTAGAAGCAGAGAAGAGAAAGTGCAGGAGTGCATTCTGGGTCAGCGAGAGAGGGTTCTGCAGCAAGTTTTGTTGGTCAGCAGTCTGGCTGCTTGGGGGAAGAAGCTCTTCTGGTGCGACACTTTCTACCTGATGGCAGTAGGAATAAGAGTGCATGGGATGGATCTGTTGTGTCGTTCACAATGCACATGGCTTTGTGCAGACAGTTAGTGTTGTAGATATCAGAGAGAGATGGAAGAGATGCTCAGCTGTCCTAACGATGTGCTGCAGGGTCTTTCGCCAAACCTAGGGCTGTAGCAACAGGACAACCAGGCAATTGCCTGGGGTCCCAGGCTGAAAGGGGCCCACAAGAATGACTATTCATTTCAGTAGGTGGTGTTTTTCAAGAAAATGACTTTAGGCTGGAGTTAGACAACTGTAAGTTCAACACAAATAATATTAGAGTGAAGGTTTGGAGTAATTCAAGCATAGTCTGCTGACTGAACTATATAGCGATTGGAATGAAAGAATTTGTAACAACATACAGTAGACCGCATGTAAATGCAAAAGCAAACAAGCAATGTAAGTTGAGTCAATAAACAAAAGAAGAAGGTCGGATGACCGAAACGTTGTATTAAAGTTTGTTTGGTGGAATGGACAGTGTGCAGGATTTTTTAACTCTTGAATGATAACCCCACTGGGATAATATCCTACGCACCTGGGTGGATGACAAATAAGCCTGAAAAAAGGATTTTTAAAAAACTTCAAATATCATCCCTAAAAAGTGTTTCTATGTGTTGCTGGGAGTCTAAACTTAACCAATACGTAAATATTTTAAAATTTTTTAATTAAAATAAGTATTTATATATGAATTTGTCAAGGTAGTGCCTAAAACTGTCATATGGTGTGACACTAAAAGAATTTGATATAAAATAATAATTAAGTACTTTTTTCTTCTTTAATTTACGTCAATGTTCTTTTTAATCATGTTTGATTTGATATGCAACATTCGCTTGTGAATATTTAGGATAAAAACTTAACATTTGACAAGTTATTATGTCAAGCAGGAGAATGGTCTGAAGTCTAACCAGATATTTTAGCGTATTTCTGAGATTCTTTGTCAAAAGTTGCTCAAAATTCTTGAGATTCTTGCAGATGTCATTTCCTTTCTACACTATTGATTTTGTCATGATTTGTCAGTTAGAAAGTCTTTTTTTATGACGTTTTCTATGATTATTTGATGTCACACCAAATGACATGGTGTCACACCATATGATGAAATGCACCAAACCACAATGTGTCGGCAAAAAAAAAAAAGGTATTTCATGAAAATTAAATCATTAACAGTCCACTGACAAGACATTTAGGAATAACATCTATTTTTTTAACTGCATATTACATGTGAAACATGGTGACATGGGGGAAAAAATGGGAAAGGGAAATATAAATTGTACAGATCTTATCCTTATCACAGATTTAATATATTTCATATATGATTTTTAAATTGAACTTGTGTTTTTACATATATTTCAATATAAAAATGCAATTTGGTCATAGAGTGTGACAGAAATGTCATATAGTGTGACTGAAAAAATAACACATGTACAATGTCCCAATGTAATAACAATGTAATAACAATGTCACTCCATATGACATAGTGTCACTCAATATGACATTTTGACAGTTTATCTAATTTATTAGACAACTAAATACAGCTAGATATTATTTAGCATGCAACTGACCACATGGCAGCAATGCTTTCTAAGAATTCATAAAGAAGATTTGTGAAAAATAATTATTTTTATTGCAAATGATGTCACACCATAAGACACCTATTTTTGGCCACTACTGATGATCTCGGCTATGGAGCTTTTTATACAAAAATCTAGAAGGCAGACCTGACCTCCTGACCATGCCAATCACTCCTGACATGCTATTGTAACTTCCTGATTAAGCAGGGTCCGTGACATGGCAGTGATGTCCAAATTAATGCCAGTCGAAAATATAAAATATGGTGTCACGCCATATGACATCCACTGTAAGGACAAAATATATTTGATTAGAACTTAGTTGTACGTTATGCATGGGCATCGAAACTTTCTGTGGTTATAGAAAACATCCAATTATTTTATTTGCCTGGTAAAATTTTTAAGTATTTATACTTTATATGGATATATACTCTAATTAGGAAAATCACACGCATAGTGGACAGTCACACCATATGACATTTGTTATGTTTGGATCATTGTTTTATGTCAAAATTTAACTACAACACCAACAATTTTAGTATGCAGGAAGTTGATCCTATCAGACCAACAACATTTCCATATAATTTATTAACAATTACCATTTTTTATACCTTTGTGACAAAAGGACAGTCTGAATTTTGCTATCTGTCATCCACCCACCTGCCAAACTACTGAGGTGTGCAAAAGCGTCATTTGGAAGAGTCAATAAACAAAAAAATTAACTTTTAGTTTTGAATGTATGTTACTCCATGTAAAGTGCTTGTTCACATTTGCGTTCACTTTCGGTCTATGTTATTCCAAATTATTTTGTTTAACTTGGTATGTAGTGCTGGCAGCAGGCTTGTACAACAGGACTATGCTTGAACTACACCGAACCTTCACTTTAATGAAAGTGTTTGTATAAGCCCAGCTTAGTCAGAAACCACATTACCTTCCACTTGATGTGTGATGTGTTAACTAAACGTCTTGAGCTGCATTTAGCCAAATCCATACTCCCAGTTATGCTGGTGAGAGCAACTTTAAAGTAATGCAACAGTAGTGTAATGCCTTACATTTTCAAAACAGCAATATTATAATGTAAGGGATTACTTTAATACTCAATAACAAGTAATAAATAACGCATACAGTTTTGGGTAGCACTGTATAATAACCATCCTCTATAAATGGTTATAAAATAGCTTATTAACATCAGTAAGTAGTAATGTAACTGTTAATAGAACAGTTAACAGTTAGGTAACGGTTATTAACAGACATAGTACAGCATATAAGCATATATATAACAGACATAGTAACAGACATATTTACATTTAAGTTAGTTTACGGTTTGTTATTGCTAAATTAAAAAATGGTAAAACTTAATGGAATTTATTCATCTCATTGACTGAAACCACCAACTTTCCAACTAACATCTTAATGATGTTAATAATCTATTTAATATCCACTTATATAAGACGGTTATTATTAAGTGCTACCCAGTTTGATAGTAACTTGTCCAACACTGTTCCCTCAATAGCAGAGACGAAAACTTGAATTTTGCAGACCATATTCCAAAATCTTCCTTTTCATGTTCAAACACTACTGACCCTGTTACAGTATCCTGTCATGACCAGTGACGGACTGGGATAGAGAAACGGCCCTGGCATTTTGACCCACAGCGCGGCCCCAAGACCCCCCAGTACAATAAAATAGTAGGCCTAGTAAACACTGAAGTTTCAGAAACCGACCTTTAAACAACAGGCACCAGGCAAGCATCAACGTGCCAACACACACACACTATAACGTTACAATCAATGAACCAACCACTTTTGATGTCCGCTTTGCTCCCGATGACAAGACTATGAGTGGGAGTCAGTCCAACTTCTATGCTAACCAGTCCAGAGCTGAACGCAAAACAACATACCGTAGGTCTACATCGATATGGCTACTAAAATGTATTTCAGCAAGACAAGCCACCAATTCGAGAGCCCATTACCAAGTCATGAAGTTAAGAATACAGTACGAATAAGAAAAACTACAACAGCCCCCAGATTACCACAAGCTAAAAAGGTTTACAGATCACATCACCTAGGCTAGTAGCGAGACTAGCCACGGACTGGCTTATGACAGTAGAAACGCGACCTTACGTGAAATAAAAAAAAGTGTCACGGCGGACACAAACAATGATTATTAATGGAAATCCTTCAGCCCCTACCTGGTCTTATTCGTAGCGTTGGGCGGTGCAACACATCTTCTAATATCCATATTTGTGTGGGCGAGAGAGCTCTGCGTGCTATTCCATGTGTGAATGGCCTTGTGATTTCTTGGCGATTGCAGAGACAAAACAACACACTTCTTCATGGTCTTCTTCCAAGCAAGCCAAGAAGCCGGCATAATAGATACTACGGTATAGATTCGAACAGAACACCGTGTTTTCAGTGACAACAACCTTGAATTTATGGGACACTTCTATTTGTTGTCCGCCATACACCGTAGTGCTCACAGGAAGTGTATCGTCAGTCACTAGGGAAACGGAGGACTGAACTGATTAAGAAAATACCTGAAAAGACCACAAGATGGCAGCATCTCACCGCTTAGTGACCACCAAACACCACAAGTCAAGTCAAGTGTGCTTTATTAACAATTTCGTTTAATTCCTCCTCTTCCTGGACCTTGATTCATTTTTCTTAATAGCTATAATTGTCCATTCGCGACATCTAGCCTACCGTCAGTTTTTCTCTACAACAAGCTTCAGAATGTTGATGAATCTTTTACGTTCTTTTTCTTTTGGCGGGAACCGAACGTAAATGAAAATAAAAATCCCACAAAGCAATGCTTTACTACAGTTGTCTCAAACAAAAGCAAAATATAAATAGGTATAGATTTTTTTTTATTATTTTGAACACTTTTACATCATTGGAATATATATTCAGGAAAAATACAACATGAAACATAATGAGACCCACCCATCAAGATGCCACCGTCCGTGTGTAATGTATGGCAGTGTCAGTGGTATAAATAGCGAAACGGTGTTAGAGGAATGCAATCTGAATAGAACTTTGAACGCAGGCAGTGTAATATTTGCATCCATAGTTCTCGAACGTATGATTATGGGGCCGCAACGAGCATTGGAAGGGCCGCGATGAGTATTTGAAGAGCCGCGGCCCTTCTGGCATGTGCCCAAATGCCAGACTGGTCAGTCCGTGCCTGGTCATGACCCATGAGCCTTACAATAGCCTTAATGAGGAAGATTTTGGAATATGGTTCACGTCTGCAAAATTCAAGTTTTTCGTCCCTGCCATTGAGGGAGTAAAGCAGAATTGACTTGGATTAGACTTTGATTCTAATTATTTTACTATTGTTCAACTATTTAACTGTTCAACGAATCCAACTGTCATTTGTCATCAACTATGACACCCGCCAACTAGGGATGGGTATTGATAGGATTTTATAAATATCAATGCCATTTTCAATTCTGCCTATCAATCCTATTCCTTATCAATACTCTTATCGATTCCTGAGTAGCCTAGTTCATGCCAAAAAAGGCCGTCTTTATAGGCTTGAGAGCAGCTATGTGTCTGTCTCCTCAATATGGTAGACTGTGAATCACTGGCATTAATGTGTTAGCTTGCTATGAAAATTGCACCGCGACGTGTGGGCAGAGAAACTAAAGAATTGATAAGAGAATTGATAACGCTTGGAGACGTACAATATCGATGGAATTGATAATTTTGAACCGGTTCTGAATTGGAATTGGTTCTCGATACCCAACCCTACCGCCAACTGTGTCCCAACTGTTTGAAAAGTCCTCACTGGCCTAGAATAACTGATTTTGAATGATTTTATACTATTCATACTACTCAACTATTTAACTGTGTGTTAAAAAGTATAAAAGTTACAAAAAAATTACAGAGCAATAATGGCCCAAGTATGACCTTTGTAATGCAGTTTGAATTAAGTTTCTATGTTAAGCCCTTTAAGCCACATGAATTGTGTTGAAGTCACTCTATTAAGAAGACTATTTCATGCACTCTAAAAGTGGACATTTTCATGCACTCTAAAAATGTAGTCCTTCTTTCAGATCTGCAACTACCCACAATGCTTACAGAGTACGCATTGCTAGATGTAAGCACGTTTTTATACATTTAGACTAGTGGTGGGCCGTTAACGGCGTTAACGTGCTGCATTGACACCAGACTTTTATCGGGCAATAAACACCGTTAATCTACTCTCAAAGTTGTCTTTATTGCATCGCGAAAGAAACCAATTCACTTGATGGAATAGCGAATACATATACTGCTGATAATCCGCTCTGGATTTTGCATTACCAACAACAAGAGCTAAGTGATGAGAGTTGGCAGTCGGCAGTAGGAAGTGCAGGCCGCCCAAAACTGGAGAAGTGAACACCAGCACCATCGTCACCTCACAATTGTATGTCTTCAAAATTAACTCAGGCCATGTTAAAGTTCGATTAAACAATAAAGTAGTGTATTATGGTAAGCTTAGCCTACTGGTAGCCTAGGTCTATTCTTGGTTAGAGTTGTCAACTTTCAGGAATCATAATAAGCAGTTATGGGCTGATATGAATGAAATGCATCTCAGAAAAGTGCAGAGCTTAATTTTGTGCTCAACCTAGCCTACTTTATAAGTACAAATTTAAGTCAGCATTTATTTTTGTGTTATGAAGGCTGCAAGGTGCCATGCTTGCTCATTGTGTGGAGTTATTTAGAAATAATCGTAATTGAATCAAAACAGTAGCCCACTACATAGATTTAAAACTAGAGTCTGCTATCTACAAGAAACAACAAAACCCACTCTCAAAGACTTCCTTTCAGTCTCTATTTAAGTAGCACTCAAATTCCATGAATGCCTTCGTCATAATTCAAATGAGCCATTTTATGTTGATCTAGATTAATCTAGATTACTCTAGATCTAATTACTGTGAGATTAATCTAGATTAAAAAAAAAAAAAAAAACTATGCCCACCACTAATTTAGACAATTGATTTTTGGCCTTCACATTCACAGACATGCTTGTGATGTGCCATATCACCTAAGTAAACATGTTAAGTTTCTAAATCATAGTTTCATTTCTCTGCCACACCTGGGGGGTTATTTCACAAAATCAAGGTAGGGGATTTAGACAGGCTTACTGGGTTATCCTGGATAAACATTGCCTTGACTTGGTTTCACAGAAGAAATTGCACATACTGTATGCAAGTTACCATGGGGATTTACACTTGGAAGCTAGCTTGGTCCTTCAAATAAAGTGTTACCGAAAAACGTTGCCATAGTATAAATGTGGGACATATTGCCAAGGTATTTGCTGCAGATTCACTGAGAAAGGCAATGTAAAGTTATCTACAGTTTCAGCAGCGTGCTTTTAAAACCCAAGTTGAGAACGTAATCACACGTGGGTGCATACGTATTTGTGCACTGAGATGTTGATTAATTGATATCTCAATTAAATGTTGATTTGGAAATATGAACATTATTCCAGCATCAGCATTCACTTTCCACTATAATCCCATACATAAAACAAGCAAAAGTCCCACTAGAAATCAAATATTGGCTTAGTAAAAATTACAGCTTTATCTAGTAAAATATCGTTATTTGGCGTAATATATATTGTGTACAGCTCTGAGATTTGGTACGATTACACTACTTCTATTGGATTATTTTTCAAGAAAATCTGACATGAACTGGGAGACACTAGGTAAGTTGCCGTGGAATGACCCCATTGCTATTAAACACCTAGTAGCCATCATCACACACACCAAAAACTACTGTAAATGGTGCTATTTATTTATTTTTTTAAGTTATTTCCTATGATATTTCATTTATCCCATGGGGGTTCTTTGTATTTCTTGAAATACTACATTTCATCCAAAATATTACAATACTTTACTAATTAATATGCTTTATATCATATATGTTTTAGTTTTCATCTTTTGCTTTATGAACAAACACAGTTTTTACAATTACATCCATTTTGCAGACATATGTCAAAAATGACCGACATCTCCTTTAGAATATAATGCATGGCTGCTTGTTTCTTTATCATACCTTTTGAAAAAAAAACTTCCAGATGTCCTTGAAATGTCATGATTGTGATTACTAGGCTACATGCCATGCATTAAATCCTACAGGAAATGATTGTGTGATTTTTTACCCATGTTGCGCATTAGAGGGGGTTTCTTGTAGCCTGGCTAATAAGCAGACTGTTGACTCCGTCATACAGTCTGGAACAATACATTTGAAACATGTTTCTGTTTGGATATGACGTATTCTCTCACCTGGCTCTCACGCCTCCAACTTCCGTGTTCAGTAGTAACAGATCGCTGGCTCATTCCGATATATTTTGACCCCGTAGTGGCAATAAGTCCTCAGGAACATGGATGTTAAAGGGCAACCAGTCATTTTCAACAAGGGTTCTATTGCGCAAGCTACTTGTGATTAGTCAATACTGAAGAGGCAAGACATTTTGGTCCAACCATATAGGTTTCCTTGAGCAGAGAATAATCACTTACAACTGGCCCAATGGGGCAGAATTTTTAATTGTATTTTTTACATCTTAACATATTCCAAATGTCACCACAAAAACTATGAAGTATCAACAGACACCTTACAACACAGAACTGTATTGTGTATGACTACAAATGGCTGAGAGTGTTAAAACTATGTGTTTATGCAAGCAGCCAAACATTGTTTGTTTACAAAACGGTTTTGTAAACACTGCATAAAACACTATTTTAAGAGTCAGTTTCTGTAAGAATCATGCGGGTGGTGATACAAACCCTCTTCATATTCCCTTCAAATTTTGAATACCAGTAGACATGTGCCTAAGAAGGTCAAAACTGTATTTTTAAACATTGAGAATGTTCCTAACAAAAGTTAGGGCTTCCCAAAATTTCAGCATAATTTTGAGGTACTGAAAATTCCAGTTTTTGACTTCAAATATCTCATTGCGCCTTGATATTACCATCCTGAAATTTTGGCACATAAATGTTGGGGAAATAAACCTTTGAGCAATGCTGTCACTTCTGTGGCAAATTGAAGGCACTGTCCTTAAGGGCCTCTTCAAAATTGGACCTTTTACATTTTTGTACCATTTTCGTGTGCCTCTCACAGTTCATATGACACTCAAAACCTTATTAGTTTGTTATATATATTCACTTTGGAACCTCCTCTTTTAGAATTTGAATAAAATATATGGGCATGAATTGGTGATGTTAAGCTAGAGGCAATTATTTTAGGGAAATATGAAATGAAGTGCCATTTTAGGTGCTCATAGCTCTGTGCGCCATCACTCAAAACAGTTGAAATTTGCCTTACTTTGTTCGTCTGCACTCATATTATCTGTGGTCCAAATATCTAGGTGGCTTTTTGTTCTATCACCGAGTAAATTAATTTTATTTACAGCAGATTTGCACCTATGATAACTTCTATGGAGGGTTGTGCTGACTAACCAGAGACGCCAAAGCTCTAACCCTGTTTGAGCCCTTATCAGACTATAGATGTGGTGGCACAGTGGTTATGTCTCAGACTGCCAATCAGCAGACCTGGGTTCAATTCCCAAGCATCACATTATTTATTTATTGCTTTGAGTAAGCAAATTATTAGGCAACATTACTTGATTAGATAAAGAAGGCTACCACTCAAATATATTGCAAACAATACAAAAGTATCAACATTAAGTGTCTTGCTCAGGGGAGTAAGAGGACAGTCAAGTATAGAACCACCAGCTTATCAGCTTACAAGTGTGCTAGGCTGTTTCTTTACACATTGTGCTATCAACACTCAATTGATCCTGTGTATACTTTTATTCTTTGAAGATGTAGTCTTTAAATCCAAAATTTTGATTTGAAATATGAAAAGACACTTGTGCGCTTTTATAAAATCACTTGTGTGTCTTTATAACTGTTTGCTAAACCTATTATTCTTGGGAATGGTCTCCTTTGGGGCATTACTAAAGGTAATTGACAAATATCAAATCAATTGTCTGTAAATGTATCGCTTTGTTTGAAACAAAAAAAGTTGAATACACCCGTCAGCCAATCTAACTATTCAGCTTGGACATTGCTCACTGAATCTATTTTAAGACTCAGAACATGAGGATAACACATCTCTCTTCAGATCTAATGACTGTAAACTTAGATCAAATTTTTCTTGAACATCACGTTAGACTCAAAACACTTGTGCAGAAGTGTTCCATCCTACTACAAGGGGTGCTTTTGACAAGCTTAAGAGGAGCCAGAGTTGAGGCCATGGTAACTGTCAAGTACACAAGAAGTGTAATTTTTTTTGTCTGTGCTGCCAATCAGATAATAGACACACTCTACAGTGAAGGGTGAGTCTGACCATGTGTGTAGAACTACACTTCTCTGTAATGGTGACTCAAAATGTCAATTACCCATAACCACCAGTGGCATCAAGGTAACCCTTATTGAGTTGCTTAGAGTGAGACATAGTGTTCAGACATCAACTATGCTAAGTATTTGTAAACCAGAAACCACCTTTCTTGTGCAATTGAAAACAGCAACAATCCTGTTGTTGAACACAATCACTTGGCATTTAGAAATCATTATTGTCTTGTCACACATCTATTCCTACCCATCTGTGGGAAAATTCAAAATTCGTCTGATTTCAGTACATGGCAGATAATGCTGGCGGTTTTTCCCCACTATTTAGATTCAGTGTTTATTAGCAAGTCATTTAATTTCTCACTCTTTCCTGGTCATTATACACTGGCAGTTCTTTAGGGTTAGACATTGCATTTTACAGAGAACTGTGTGTTTTACTACATCACAATAAAAATAAATACACATGATGAAAAGACTATGCAGAGTGTATGTCATTCAATTTGGTCTATTTGTGAGTGACTTTTTGGCACCTATTCTGTCTCAAAAAAATATTTGTCATAGCAATTTGGCCCAAAATAGATGAATGTCTTTCCTAAATGTGCACTTTTGATTATGTAGCCACACATCTCAAGGGAAGGTGTGCAAAATTATACCTCAATATCTCAAATATTTCTAAGAAAACTATGCCTTCGAATGAACCCACTCCCTATTCCAAAAAAATATTTGGAAACTTCAAACTATAATACAACCAAAACTCTTGGAGACTGAAGCATGCCTTTCTATGTTTGTCAGGTGCCTCCAACTGGCTTCAGTACTGACGTTTTTTTTTTTTTTTTTTCAGCTTTGTCCACATGATGGTGCTGTTTTCAATTTCACGTATTTCTAGAGGGCCTATCGATGTAGGTAATTTATGCAGTTAATAAATGGCATTTAATGGTTAATAAAGCAAAATGCCTCCAAGATATTTAGAATACAAATAGATTAGATACATGTCAACATAATAAAAATTGTTTCAACCTTTTTTACTGATGGCGCACAAAGATATGGTCGTCTAATTTCAATTTCAATTTCATATTTGCCAAATGAAACATCCTCTCTATCAGTACTTGAAAATTTTGCAATCTTCAACCAATTATATTTCAAAACAGGACCTCCCAATGTGCTCATATCTTTATGAATGAGCAAGGTTACGTGTTTGCACAAGCAGTGAGAGGCCCCAAAACAAGGCTCCAAAACTGAAAAGTTGAGTTTTCAATGGCCACCTAATGGCTGTAAGTTGAACTAGTGACCATCATAAAAATATGTTTCAAAACTGTTGGACGCATGCTCTGATTTTGCCAAATGTCAGAGTGCTGTCTTAAAAGCCCACTGAAATATGGACAGGCAAAGTTGTGCATTTTGAAAAGCATCAAATTTCCACCTTTGCCATGTGTCATTTCAAAAGTCCCTAGTTTTTTTTAGGAAAGGTCCAAAACATTTAAATTGTTATTTTTAAATATCTATCCCATATATGTATCTATGAGATTTTTTTCATTGAGATCTGAAGAGGGTTTGTATCAGCCCCTATGGAAATCCGCATGAGTCTTACAGAAACTGACTCTTAACCACTTTGTCAGACATTTGTAGTCATAAACACTACAGTGGTGTGTTTTAATGTGTCTGATATTGCATAGCTTTTGGGGTGATATTTGGAGCATATTTAGATGTTGAAAATACAGTTTTAAATTCTGCCCCATTGGGCTAGTTGTAAGTGATTATTCTCTGTTCAAGGAAGCCTATATGGTTGGACCAAAATGTCTTGCGTCTTCAGTATTGGCTAATCTCAAGTAGCTTAAGTGAAAGTGACAGAAGTTGCCCTTTAATGTCATGTGCCAATTTTGTAAAGGCAATTCGAAAGTAGGGGGGAGAATAACAAACGTGTTCCTACAGCCAAGTTCAGAGACATCACTCTAAACTGTGTGCTGATTGGCTAAACCATACGCAAAGCGAGCAGGCAGGTTGGGCCAGACTACTGTACGAGCCAAAATCTTTAGGTGGAAGTACATATGGCAGGCTAGGTTTCTTGGGCTTGCACATTAAATTAAACTATCTCTTATTCTGTCTGTAATGTATTGTGTTACCGACATGGTACTAGATTTCCATGTGCACTTTAATCATAGTTCAGATCTAATAATAACAACATGAGGTTAATTGTGTATGTATTCTGTGATGATGTCAATATAATCCACTATCTCGAGTCTCATTTATTCTTGTTGATCTTGTTATATAAAATATGATTAGCTGACTCATAGGCAAAACCATCATTAGTTCACTTTTCAAACTAGTATTATAATTAATTTTATGATTGAAATTTAGTTAGGATTAATAAGCAGTTACATTATATGGATCAGAGTTGTGGAATTTTGGGAAATGCATTAATACCAATGGTGGTCAAGCAGAGCAAGATATTTCATGGTTGTTAGAGAGCAAGTTTGGATCACCACCGGTGTGCAAAGATAGACCTGTTGATGACGTACTAAATAGCAAAGCTGTTCAAAATGCTACAATTTTTAGAGTGTAGCATATCAGGATCACATGGCACGCTGAAATATTTCCATAGCTGCCTAGTCAGAATTGAAAGGGAAGAAGATATTTTTTTCAGAGGAACAGAGGAAGACATGCACACATCCATCAGTTTCTTGGAGATTGGATACACACATGGTAAGTTTTTTTTTTTGATTGTTTGTTTTTTTCTCACACTACCCAACATAACCAGGGGGTGTTCCTGCAAAGTCGCTAATGATATCGGTGTTTATGTGATTAAGCCTGGTTTGAAGTAGCATGAACTTAGACATGAGGCTGAAGCCATTCCATCAACGAAAGTTATCCGCACCTGGGTCTCGTTAACTTAAACAAGCGTGCACGCGTGCACTAAGCTCAACACTAGTTAATAGGTGATATGAATATCGGATGAACTGTCGTAAAATTAAGGCAGAACTAAAATATTATAATAACAAACTTCGATATGCATACGTCATGTTTTGGATTTTGTGTGAAAAACTGAAGATCACATTTTTAGTAGGCTGGCAATGCAGAAAGTGGAGAAGATTGAAATAATATTTTTAATCATCATTTTGAATAATTGCTTGTTGGAACATATTGCCTGTCTCATTGTTTTGTCACAGCAGCCTTGCACCTGCGACTCAAATCGGGGTCAGCTCTATGTTCCCACAACCCTATGTTCCCACAGCTCTATGTTCCCACAGCCCTATGTTCCCACAGCTCTATGTTCCCACATTTGTTAGGACTTTTTATTTTTCACAGAATTTTTGGAAATTAGGTCCTATGTTCCCACAAACCTATGTTCCCACAACCCTATGTTCCCACATTTCTTAGGAAATTTGGGAAATTGGGCCCTATGTTCCCACAGCCCCATGCTCACACATTATAAAGATTTTTTTTTTTTTTTTAAATAGACCCTATAGACCAATTTACCATCACATCACACGCTCTTCCGGGTGGCAAAAGGCAAAAGTTGTCAACGAAACACTAGTCAAAAGCATACATCCTATTTCACCAAATATGCATTTTCTGGTTACAAAGCCTTCACCTCACTCACGTCAGATCATGCACTACGTAACTTTCGTAAGACACTTCCGCGCAACGATCTGATGTCGAAGCCCTTCAGAGCCATTTCAAGCCAATTATTCTCTAACCGGACCAATCAGGGCTGCTGGCTGCTGTAGAGGGTGTGACATAGCGAAGAAGCAACTGTTTTGAATCCAACCAATCCAACAAACGTAACCAGCGTCATCGGTTGGTTTCGATGTGGTTGGCTGAAGTGTACGTCAATTAATATGATGGACAAGCCGTTTGTCCAGTTAGATTCAAGGATTTCTGGCTCCTGAAATAAATCGTCTATCGCTGAGGATCAGATGTTCGCGCGTAGCGCTACATCTGACGTGAGTGAGGTAAAGAAAACCTGGACCTTTCATATTCAACAGTCATTTCTATCGCATTTCTCGTATCCTTTTTACTAAACAAAAATGCAGAACTTATTAATTTATGACCGAGTTTACCGGAACATCTCTTCCTAACCTGGCCGTATGGCAAGCATGGTAGACCGGCGCCGGTCTGTTTGCTACCTCGGTAGTACTTGGGTGTTAACGGGCATGGAGTATGGATATATATCACAACGGGTGTATTTTCTGGTCACAAAACCTACGTGTTCAGAATGAATGGCCATCATTTCTTCTCTCTTTTTAACTAAATAAAAAGTCATAAACGCCAGACTCATTGATTTCAGGCAAGTTTTCCCTGCTTGATCTGTTAAGATAACCTAGCATTGTAGCTAGCTAGCTAAACCAGCGCCGACGTCCCTGTTTATAACGGTTAGCCTAATTTGGTTGCTAAGTGGGTAACTGGTGTAGATCGTATAACATAAGTTTATTTTCTGGATATAAAACCGATGTCTTTAGATTTAACAGTTAACAGTTCTTATCTCGTGTTGCAAAATATTAATTCATAAAGGCAAATTTATTCATGTAAGGCCAGGTTTCCCCGTTGAATGCATTCACGTCAATGGGGTACCGGTTGCTTTCTGCCACCTGGAAGTATTTCGGCACCCCTTGTTTACAAACATTCTGGAAAGGCCTATTTTCCCACAGCAATATGTCACGATAAGGCAATGTTCACACCGACACAGGTAATATTTAGCCGTTCAAATTAGAATGGAAGATTCTGAAAATGAAAATGAAAATGATTACGAAAATGATTGCTGTGGTCGATTTCAAAAATGATCGCTGAGGTGGATGAATATAAAATAGTTGTGGAATGTGGCTGCAAAATGTTCTGAAAACAAGAGTGGATGAAGATCGTTTTCATTGCAAATATAAATCTAGGCAGCACTACATAAAAGAACCCTACCCTAAATCTAACCTCACTACCTGGAAGGCACCATTGAGGGCAAATAATACCAAAGATCGAATCTTGCTTGAACTTACATAGGGGGTCTACCAGGCAGGGGTAGAAATGTGGGACTATAGTACCTGACTGAAGAAAGAAAGAAAATCAAACTCTTAGAAATGTGAGAATATAGGGCTGTGGGAATATAGGGCTGTGGGAACATAGAGCTGAAGGAACATAGACACACTCCCCTGAAATCAATCAATCATTCAATTAAGACGTAGCCTACAACTCAAGCCACCACGTGAAGGGCCGGCATGTGACACGTCTTTGATGATGTATGCATTTGTTTTTAAAATTATTCCTAATAGATACTTCGAAATATAAATAGTTGTTTAGTAAATGTAGGAATTCATGCATGTTCACAGTGTTTGCAAAATCTATCAATCTTTATTTAGTGGTAAAGATTATAAAGCAGGTATAAGGAACCTTTTTGGTGACGTGTTTCTGACTGATTGTATTTTCTGAGACACTGCTTTATTAAGCCTTGCAGTTAACCTTCCACGGAGCTGGTTAGTTTGGGAGCATATGTTACCCAAGCAACTCAGCTGAGATTACTGTTAGCGAGAGTAATGGAACAGAACATATTAAAGCTAGCGCGGCTTGTCGAAGTTAGCGCAGCTTAGCGAATAGCTCCCTTGACGGAATACCCCCCAGGCAACTGATTTGTCATGGCAATGTTACCATTGCAACCCATTCATAAGTTGTAACTATTTGTCCCTAAATTCCTCTTCTTAATTTAAGACAAGACCTTTGCTCTCCTGTCTAATATGTTAATTTCACCGATATTGATGCTTAGAAACACGTACTCCAGTCTTCGTTAAACCGGTTATACTCCCAATGTAAGAAAATAATTGAGTTTACACAAACATCTAAAATGGCTGACAAAGGCAGTGACAATCAACCACCACATCATAGTTTTATCAAAGATCTTTGAAAGTAGCAACATAGTGGCAGATGCTGCCCTATGATTTTGGGCATAAGCAGGGATGTGCAGGGATGTCACATTACACCAAAGCACATCTCTTCAGAAATTATAAAATTATATGAATGTATGTGTGCCATAATATTGCTTGTGATCATTTATGATATCAACAAATGACAATTCAATCGCACCTCTGCAAAACAAGGTGTCTCGATCAGACCCGACCAACTTTCTGATCGCTGCCAGTAGAATAACCAGTAGAGCGTGCAGCTCGGACTGCTGCATTGTGAGCCCGACACACAAGGGAATCAGTCTTATGACAGCCTTTGACTGGGCACTTGGGATTAGCAGTCACCCACACCGGCCCTAGAGAAGTAAACTGGCTGCCATGTCACGTTCGATAGGCGGCATGTCACCCAGGCGGGAGCCTGTCTCAAACTGGATTTTGAGGGAAAATAGGCACAACTACATTTAGATCTCTGAAGCATAAAGGGGAAGCTAGAATTCACCCTATATCCCATATATGTTCTGAAAGCTTATACCCTCAGGATGTGAAATAACATGGCAAGGTGTGACAGTGAGGCATGCCCCATCCTCCTCATTTCAAGAAAGCCCAAAAATTAAGAAATGTGATTTTTTTCAAAATGGGCTGTTTTTGATGACATTTAGGCTAGTGGCATTTAAAGAAAACATATTAGACCCCATAAACTATTTTCTGAGAGCTTCTGTCCTCAGAATTTCACTAAATAAGTTTTTTTTTCACCTCCCACCCCCCTCCTTATTTTCTGGCTTATGCCTATTTTGGGGGAAAATGACAAATTAGGTGCATTTTTCATACAGAAGTGCCTATGGGGTGTAGGAAAAAGTAATTAACCTTGATAAGTCATACCTTTTTGGAAAGCAGCAGGCCTCAGGATATCAGAAAACATAAATTAAGACAGGTTCCACTCCCCTCCTCCCTTTGATATCCATTTATAGATCACTTGGTTCTGGTGATTTTGGGGTATAGCCAATGCATTTGCACCTAGGACACTATGAAGAAAACTGATCTACCCTGTATAGTACACCTTTTCTGATAGCATACTCCCACAGGGTGTCATATGATATAAATTGAGACAGGTCTCAATATCTTCAGTACCAATGAATACAACAATTTTGTAATAGTAATACAGGTACAGTATAGCTCATTTGCACACTACAATTAATTTACAGAAAAACTTTTCATGGATACTTTCACTGTATAAAGTTTTATTTTGATTGGACTACAGGAAAAAAATAGCCCCATTGAGATGTAGGCTTATTGTTTTATATTGGCCATTTTTTAAACTTCAATATGGCCGCCATATAGCCTAGACTCTAGACGTACCCCTAGCGGTAGCAAATTTGAATTTGCACAGAGGATACGTCTAGAGGCCACTGATAGAAACCCGTTGTATCCTTCCTCTGGCGGCGGATAACCAATCACAGCGCGGTATGTGTACAGGAAATCGTAAGGCGGGCTTTATACGATGACGACAGCCCTGCTCAAATCAGAGTGGAATCGTCTTTGACTTTAGTTTTGGACGAATTGCACTTGTCATTTTCTTTGAAAGTGAAACAAGAAAGTGCACTGAAGTTTTTCGTTCTGAAAAAGATGTCTTTGCCGTGTTACCGACGGGCTACGGGGGAAAGTTTGATATACCAGCTGGTACCACTGGCCGGAACGCTAGCCTATTACGTGGAGAGGCAGTTTGAAAGACAACGCAATCACCCGCCCCTCCATTGAGGTACAGTCTATCAGTTGTCTTCAGACTATACATTCTTATGATATAGTCTGGCGTGTCAGGCTAGCCGCCATATAGACATCTGAGCAAATGCAAACATTGATTTTCTGATTCCTTAGACAATAACCTTAATAGACTATTTGGACTATTTCTTTCTTTATCTCTCCAAAAATGTACTATAGCACGTTCACAGCAATATCAAGCATAGGTTTGGTCTTGCGTGTTGCAGTTTAGCCATATCTTTTGTCATCTAAATGATCTCGTACATAACTACGAAAGAACAATACACAGACACAGTATACATTCCAGATCATGTTCTGGATCACCGATCGCCACCAAAATCAGTTCTTGCTTGTCCCAATATACACATTGTCCGAAAATTTCATCCAAATCCGTGCAGTACTTTTCGAGTTATCCTGCTGACAGACAGACAGACAGACAGACAGACAAACCAACACGACCGAAAACATAACCTCCTTAGCGGAGGTAACAATGTCTGGCAAAAAGTCAAGCACATGCCATTTCCTAAATAGGGTTTTTTACAAATGTGTTTTGTATTTATCACCATAATGTGTAACTGACAGTAATATTGTCTGATCTTTGGAAGACTGTGTTAACAAAATGAAACAAAATGGTGTTTTTATAATTGTGTGTTTTGACTGAAGTGTGTATGTTTTGACTGAAGTGTGTAATTTTGCAAACAATCTAGGAGTTATGGAAATTTAGTGTGGTGTTTGGTTAATTGTGTGCATTTTTTGAAAAAGAAATCTTGTTTTCAAAATTGTGTGTAAAAAATTGGAAAAAAAAACTAATACAGTTGTTATCTATTGGTTTGGCTCATTTTCTGAAACAGAAATTACATTCTCAAAACTCTAAGGTCATTTGGCATAACACTCTTATACGATTCTGCACAACATTAACCTGCAAAAGCACATATGGGCCATTCCGTGTGAAATCAACAAATGCATTCCGCCTGACCCTCTTGGATTTTCTTCAAACTTTAGGTGCCTAATGCCATCATACCCATCAGCAATTGTGCAAAATATTAACCTTGTATCTACTTTACTTTCTGAGATATTGGCCCTTAAAAAACAGGGTCTTGATCAGGGAAAAATTCATTTTTTTTAACTTTGTTAAGTTCTGTTGGCCATTACTTACACATACTTCATGTTAAAAAATTGAAAATTTAAGGCGTTGTTGCATACATGTAGACGTTCTGAATTGTCAAATATTTCAGCTTAGAGTAAGACAAATGCCAAGTTATGGATTCCTGAAAATGGTATGAACACAAAATGATGGCCACTTTTGATGACAATATTTCCATACTGAAGCATATGAGATCTCCGATAATTAAATATGTATCACTTCAGTAGTCATGTTTTATTGAACTGGAGGAATAATTCGGAAATAATTCAAACTTATTGATTTATGGCACTTCAAAATTGACAAAGATAATATTGGATCCAACTTTTAAGTGCATTTACAATTTTACTGGTAGAGTCAACCATAAAAACAAAAACATCAACTTAAAGAAAAGTTTCTAGACTCTGAATGCACCGAATTTCAAAGTGGTATCCAAAAGAAAAGTACATAAAAGAGTCTGTCAAAGACAGCTTTCAAGGCATGGGGTGATTGATTTATTTCTGCCTTTCTAACCATGTTCTGTTTTGTTTATGTAGCCATGTGCTTTTGGTACCTTTGCCACAGTCCCTCCCCCTCACAGAACTAAGTCTCCACCCTTTACCCAATTCTAGCAGCAATGACATCAACTATCGACTCTAATAACAAGAACAACATTATTTTTTATATACTACTACTACTACTACTAGAGCTTGAAACGGGCCTTAAAACTAAGACCCGAACCGGCCCCAGCCCGAGAGAACTCCACCCGAGCCCGCCCCGGCCCGTATGATTGACAGCTTCATAGAGCCCGAACCCGTTTGCAACCCGACATTTTTCAATTGTGCGCATATCAAAGCAGTCAACAATGAGTCATTTTTAGACATAGACGTTTGGCTTTGATCAGTCAGCACGTTTACAGCTTCGCTCAACATGCCTGTTTAGGGAAGAATTACCAGTTGTCTTGCTGTCATACTTTAACATCACGTCGCACTTCTTGCATTTGAAATACCCCACTGCCTCGTTTTTCTCATTGTGAACGTGCTCAAAATGTTTCCACACCTCCGACCTCGCATTTACTGGCTCGACCAACATGAATTCGCCAAGGGGTAATCTCCGTTTAACTTCTTCTACATACATTTTGCATCTACTAACGCATGCCTGTAGATCGAACGTTAGGCGTATCATGTGATCGCATATTTGCCGAGCATCGGCTTTCAGCCCGAGCCCGAGCCGGGCCCGCTTGGAATAATGAAATTAGACCCCGAACCGGCCCGAACCCGGCAGGTCCTGTTGGGCCCCGTCGGGTTCGGGCAAATATTTCCAGCTCTAACTACTACTACTACTACTACTACTACTACTAATAATAATAATAATAAAATAAAATACAATTATTATTATTATTATTATTATTATTATTATTATTATTATTATTACTGATAATAGTAATAACCTCTTCTAGTACCCCAGGGAAAAGTGGAATAATCAGTGTATTTAGTTGTCTAAAGCAATTTCTTTAGAATTTATTTTCATTTTATTTTTATTTTATTTCCTCAATAAACATATGAGGAGTGGGATACAGATGTGGAAGATCTAAACGTTTGTGAGCACACTTGCTTTGATTTATATGGAAAGTATTTTATCAGTGAGTAAGTCAAACATAAAACATTGAATAGATTAAAATTATAAACATTGCTGATAAGTCAATTCACTATACTAAACTGCAAAGGCAGTAATGCTACAAAAAGTTGCAAAATACTATAAAATATATACCATTTATTAATTATCTATCAATTAAACTATCTATCAATCAATTTGCAAATATTTGAAGAGATTGCAATGCTGGTCCTTTTAGGCCCGTGACAATAAATCTGAATTTTCTGTCACCTGCCGATTTATGCTCCATTTTAGCGATCAGTCATAAGAAGTTTTAGTTTCTTACAATTATAAGCCATCTCATATTAATTCTCAGGATCACAGACTGCATTTCCTTTGAGCATATTAAAGTTACAGCTATACATTCAATGTATGGTAATGTGGTATTTGAAGTAGCCTATCTTTAGAGATTGTGCACAAAAAGCAATTTGTGATAATCCACCGTGATGACCAGGAAACCAACAATAATCATGATCAACAATAGCAGGCAAAATGCTCATTAATAATAAAAAGAAGCCTTTAAAAGAAGAAACCTCATTGGCTAAACATACAAGGAATAGGCAGACACCAAACACCCAATGAAAAGCCTAATTGATGAATAAAGGGAGGGGCAGAACCTAGGCCCAGAAGCACATGGCTATGTGGGCAAAGTAGTCCATAGCAACCAAGGGACCAAATAAACAAACACACCTAGCAACGAAGGCAGAAAAACCAATCACCAAGACTGTGAAAGCCATCTTTGATATAGTAATTTATGTGGTTTGGCTAAAGGTACCATTTCAATATCTTGAGCATTTGCAAAATAAAACATGGGCTTTGTGGTGGTAACTTTGATTTTAAGGTACACTCAACCAGTAATTTGGAAAATATGCTTAAACTATAGGTCTTAATTCATTTATATCATCTTTAATGTCTCAAAACTCAAAAGCTGTTATTAATATCAAATATTTACCTACTTGAAGATAATGTACAATAACTTGTGTGAACTACATAGAAATACTAAAGATCTGATGTCATTCATGTACAAGATACAGTACTTTGAAATAGATAGGAAAAAATGAACATGTAATTTTTTTGCCATTTTCAGCAAAGCATTACTCAGCAAATGTGCATACTGTGAAAGGTGTACTTCATAGTGTAAAGACACATACTACTTTAGAATATGTCCTGAAAGTTTCATAAATGTAGCATGAAAACTCCAAGAGTAACGCTTTGTGGAACATGGATATTTTCTCAGAGCTCCACTTTCTTGACACACGACTCCCTTTTTTAAGACCCCATATATCAACAACTATACAAGATACAATGGTAATATTTCACATAATAGGTCCTGGGTATGGTAACATTATTCACATAAAGTTTGAAGCAAATCCAAGATGGTCAGGCGGAATTTTTGTCTCAGATTTGTTGATTTGGCACGGAATGACCCATATGTCTCCCAAAACTGTTCACCCATGCTTCATACCTAATTATGACCGCCGCTACATAATCATATAATGATTGTCAAAGTTTTTTTTTTTTAGTTTTTTTTATTCTCCCGTCATCTACTTCCTGAATTTTTGGTCAACGACTCCTGGGACACCGTAACACCGGGGCACATGAAACTTGGTGGAAATGTAGCCCCAGTTTGGTCCCCGGGGGCCACTCCATCTTTGAGCTGCCCCCCCCCCCCCCACTTTGCAAAAAGTATCAAAGAGTGTGGAGAACGTCCGGTCTGTTTTGAGAAATGGGCCGAAGCAATTGAGAAAGATCTTTGCAGTTTGGGTGGGGCTGATTCTTTACATGGCAAAGAAATTAGATCTGAAGCGTGGGTGAACAGTTTGGGGAGAGATACAGTATGTGCTCTTGCAAGTTAGCTACTCCTCTGAGACAGCTCATCAGATTTACAGTATGTTAAATCTGACCTACCTGATGTCAAGATGTTGGTGATGCAAATCAAAAACATCAGCTAAGGGGAAATAATTACATTTTATGAATTTTGATGATCTTGCCACATAAACGGGAAGTGTGTTATAAAGTAACAATGGATTATCAATTGTTTGGTTTGAAATTGACAATTCTTTAACCGATTGATCTAAAATGTATTGTAAAAAAAAAATTGATGGTCCAAGTGTCTAATAACTTATCTTGGCTTGGGGGAATAGTTGATTGACAATGAAGTGAAGTAAAAAAAATATTGGGTGAGAAAATGCCTACTTTTTGCATTAAATGGATGCAAATTCATATGTAAAATTGTAAATGTATTTTCAGAGTTTGTTTTCCAGTGGATGTTGACAGCACATGTGTTCTGGGTCCGTGTACTTTTTCATTCCTTCATTATTCTATTTTGGAATGAAAGATGAAATTGAAAAAAGGGTGCAACTTCTTGTCTTGTTTAAAGCCATACACGCAGGAATGGCTGTATTTGGTTTTCTGCATGTGTTGCCTCATACCATAATAGTATTATAAGAAATTACAACATTTTTGATCGTTTTTCAATGTGTGATATTTGTTTATTCATTTATTGAAATTCATTTGACTGACCCTTCCGTTTACCCGGAAGGAAAGTTTGCAGCCTGAGTCGCACCAGAAAAGGTCTAGATAGCGACCATACGAGGCATACGCAAAGACGCTCCAGACGTAGCCGGAGCCAGAGACATAACAGAAAAATAATAGAGTGTATTCTTTAGCTGGCAAGTTTATTAATGAGCTGAAGCGCACACTCTTGCTCTTCATACCACTGTTTTACGCACGTTTAATACACATTTCTTTTTTATATATTTGTGACATTGTCGTTGGGAAGCCATGTGTCCATGTAGACTACATAGGTAAAGGCTGGAGATGAGCTGGGAAGCTGATGGAAGATGCTGATAATCAGAGCTGTCAAAATCCTTTCTCAATCACAGTTGGTCTACCCTTCCCGTCCTCTGTCCCTACTCAATATTGTGGTGGCGCTTGCATGCACTTACTTGTGGCACTATGGATATACGCAACCATCTCACGAGGTTGTGAGCATCACAAAATATTATTCGCACACTCATCACAGATCAACCACATCTTTTGAAGTGTAGCAACAATCCGGAATAGTGTTGCAACAATGCTTGCAAAGTCGGTATTTGCCTCCAAATAAACCATGTAATAAAAACTCAACCACCTACTTCCAGAATTACTTCCAGGTCATCCAAATTCTGGGTGCTTAACGAACCAAAGACGCAATTCAGATGGACGTTTTTCTTTATTGATCTTTTCTTTTTTCTAGGAGTCAGCTTTTTTTCAGTTCCTAAAAGATATCAAAACAAGGTGCTTGGTTCCATTTCATAAGTGATATTCAAGCGTAAAACACCATAAACGAGTCCTTCTCATTCATTTCTCGTGCAACTTCCAAAATAGAATAATGAATGAACGAAAAAGTACACGGACCCAAAGCGTTACATGGACCCTGTAAAATACATTATTGTCTCTTTCAATTTAATTACAGTGTAATATCTACTCAAAAAATGGAAATACATCAAATAAAAGTGGATCAGTTTACTATGATGGAAATATGACAAGACCATGCCAAACCAAACACAAACCATGAGAAGTAAACAGTAATGAATTTTGCAAATTTAATAAACATAAATGAACTGTAGATCATAAAATGGCATAGGGCTGAGAGCTGCTAGTTAGCCCATGTTTGATCATTTACTAAACAATCAAACCATCAAACACCTCAACATAAAGATGCAGAAGTACCTACAGTACACTAATTACTCAGCAAACCAATGTTGCTACACATTTTGCTGAGTGCTCCCATTGTCTGGTGTCAATGACAGAGACGGTTCTATACTTTTTGCTGCCCTAGGCCAGATTTCAGTTTTTCACCCTCTTTTCTAGACATACACGTGAAAAACAGAATAAATGTATTGTGATGCCCCCCTGATATTTGGTGCCCTAGGCGATCGCCTAGTTTGTCTATGCCTAGAACCGGCCCTGGTCAATGATATAATTTAAGCAGACATGTGGTGTGAGGCATGGCATAAGATTAGCTTTTGGCCACTTCCTTAGTGAGTAAGCTACAAGGAAATAGAAATGGGTATCAAAATAAAAGATCCATCCATATTATACTGTTATTGATAATACATGGTGATTGTTATTATGGCAGTTGAAAATGATTAAGGTTGTATAGATTATTACGACTGTAATGTGCTAAATTATCAACTTCTAATTTTGTGTTTTGTTTCAAAGAGTAAGAACTAAGGCCCCACTATACCTATTTTGACACCTCTCCCTTTCCAGCTCCACTTCCTCTGTCCTGCCTGCACAAAACAGATAATGGCTAGGCTAGACAAAAATCATTGTGTAGGCAGTGGACATGAAATAACTCTGTCTGACTTAGAGAATGAGAATCACTGTCAAACTGACCAAAATGGTGATATAAACAAAGTTTTCAGGGTAGAGCTGCTTGTTTGTAGATATGGGGTTCCTGTTTGTGGATTTGGCTATGTTGGCTATGCTAATTAGCATTATTTTGGCATGATCCTGTAAACTAGATATTTTCTCTATTAATGTCAAAATTGTATGTGCATGTTTGGGTTATTATGGTTTTATCATGTTGTCTTATCATGTTTCCATCACAGTAAATGGAGCCCATTCAAGCTCCAATGTAATTTGAACCATTGTCATTTACACTAGCAATTACACTGTAATCAAATGAAACAGGCCAAAATTTATTTTACAGCCCTGATTATGTGTAATTCTATGAAATTGGACACGGGTAATTACTTGGTAGTTTCTAGAAAACAATGCATGATCTTACCATCACAATAAATGGATCCCATCCAAGATCCAATGTAATTTAATTCATTGTCATTCTTGGCGTAACAATTACACTGTAATGAATTGAAACAGAAAAAATGCATTTTACAGCCCTGATTCTGTGTAATTTCCATGAAAATAGTTAATAGAAATGAATACATATTTCATTTCATTTCATTTCATTACTTTATATAATCAAATCTCACCATACCATACAAGTAATTCCTTGTAATTACCATTTGGTTACTGACTTATTACCACAACAAATAGCAGGCTGTTGTTTAGTAATAACAGTTATATCAGTTATTATTCAGTTGTTACTCAGGGATGCGAGTAATTATGAGTTGTTTGGTTGAGGTGCGCACAACCACAGAAACAATAATCCAGGTTCCGGACAAAAGTGATAGACAATGAGATTGATCGGTCCGCACACTGGGTATACGCTCCAAAAATACACTTTTTTTAACATAAAAACGGCAACTTTTCAATCCACCACTGGGATCTTTAAGATTTTTATGTTAAAATAAAGTGTATTTATGGAGCGTATACCCAGTGTGTGGACCGATCAATCTCATAATTATGAGTTGTTATCACAAATTACCAGCTCATAACCACAAAACTACCCATTTATTACTGAGCTGTAATGTAAAGTGTTTCCGAAAATTATTTTTCCCACTTGACCATATTTCTAAAATGCCTTTCAGAGATAGATCTGCTAACCCAATCTCTCTCAAATCTCTGATCAACTCTTGTCTCTGGGAATCATAATTTATACAAGACATTATGACATGATGTCTCCAGCTGCTGACAAATTCTCGAACCATTCTGATGTTTTACTATTTTCTAAATACTTAAGTTCAGTTCAGTGGTTTATTTGTCACATACATAAGACAACCAAAAACAGCCACCTCCCTTGTCCGGAGGTCGGACAGCCACGTCCAGCATCCCCGCAAATGAGGGCTGGATTTCCACATTGCATTTGCTGGAATCCGCGTTGAAAAACAGCCGCCTTCTTGTCCGGGGAAGAACTCAAACTTTCGAAATGAACTCAAATAATGAAAAGCTGAAATCAAACAAAATGTAAACGAAAATGACTACTGCAAAGTATGCTAATCACAACAGGCAAAATTACACATTGAACACTGAGGTTGGTTATTAACTAATTCAGCATACAAATATGGCCTCATGGAGACTGACTGGTAGGGCAGGGGTCGGACAGCCACACTGGCATTCGCTGGAATCCACATTAAAACAAACAAACAAAGCTCAAACTTTCGAAATTAACTCAATTAATTTAAGCTTAAAGGTTATTAAATAATTCAGCATACAAATATATTCATGGAGACATGTAAATGAAAATGACGAAAATGAAAATTACACATTGAACACAGAAGTTGGTCATGAAATAATTCAGCATACAAATATATTCATGGAGACTGGCCGGTAGAGCTGATTTGGTCATGCCGTGCCAAATCAACCAATCTGAGACAAAAATTCCGCCTGACCATCTTGGATTTGCTTCAAACTTTATGTGAATAATGTTACCCAGGACCTATTATGTGAAATATTACCATTGTATCTTGTATAGTTGTTGAGATATGGGGTCTTAAAAAAAGGGGTCGTGTGTCAAGAAAGTGGAGCTCTGAGAAAATATCCATGTTCCACAAAGCGTTACTCTTGGAGTTTTCATGCTACATTTATGAAACTTTCAGGACATATTCTAAAGTAGTATGTGTCTTTACACTGTGAAGTACACCTACCTAGCACATTTGCTGAGTAATGCTTTGCTGAAAATGGCAAAAAAATTACATGTTCATTTTTTCATATCTATTTCAAAGTACTGTATCTTGTACATGAATGACATCAGATCTTTAGTATTTCTATGTAGTTCACACAAGTTATTGCACATTATCTTCAAGTAGGTAAATATTTTATATTAATAACAGCTTTTGAGTTTTGAGACATTAAAGTTACCACCACAAAGCCCATGTTTTATTTTGCAAATGCTCAAGATATTGAAATGGTACCTTTAGCCAAACCACATAAATTACTATATCAAAGATGGCTTTCACAGTCTTGGTGATTGTTTTTTCTGCCTTCGTTGCTAGGTGTGTTTGTTTATTTGGTCCCTTGGTTGCTATGGACTACTTTGCCCACATAGCCATGTGCTTCTGGGCCTAGGTTCTGCCCCTCCCTTTATTCATCAATTAGGCTTTTCATTGGGTGTTTGGTGTCTGCCTATTCCTTGTATGTTTAGCCAATGAGGTTTCTTCTTTTAAAGGCTTGTTTTTATTAAATGAGCATTTTGCCTGCTATTGTTGATCATGATTATTGTTGGTTTCCTGGTCATCACGGCTTCATGGTGGATTATCACAAATTGCTTTTTGTGCACAATCTCTAAAGATAGGCTACTTCAAATACCACATTACCATACATTTTAATATGCTCAAAGGAAATGCAGTCTGTGATCCTGAGAATTAATATGAGATGGCTTATAATTGTAAGAAACTAAAACTTCTTATGACTGATCACTAAAATGGAGAATAAATCGGCAGGTGACAGAAAATTCAGATTTATTGTCACAGGGATAAAAGGACCAGCATTGCAATCTCTTCAATTTCAGTTTAATTGATAGATGATTAATAAATGGTAGATATTTTATCACAGTATTTTGCAACTTTTTTCTAGCATTACTGCCTTTGCGTTTTAGTATAGTGAATTGACTTATGAGCAATGTTAATAATGTTAATGATTATACCTAGGGTTAAATCCAAAATAATAATAATAATTTTATTTTATTTTATTTTATTTTATTTTATTTTATTTTATTTTATTTTTATTATTATTATTATTATTAGTAGTAGTAGTATATAAAAAATAATGTTGTTCTTGTTATTAGAGTCGATAGTTGATGTCAGTGCTGCTAAAATTGGGTAAAGGGTGGAGACTTAGTTCTGTGAGGGGGAGGGACTGTGGCAAAGGTACCAAAAGCACATGGCTACGTAAACAAAACAGAACATGGTTAGAAAGGCAGAAATAAATCAATCACCCCATGCCTTGAAAGCTGTGTTTGACAGACTCTTTTATGTCCTTTTCTTTTGGGTACCACTTTGAAATTCGGTGCATTCAGAGTCTAGAAACTTTTCTTTAAGTTGATGTTTTTGTTTTTATGGTTGACTCTACCAGTAAAATTGTAACTGCACTTAAAAGTTGGATCCAATATTATCTTTGTCAATTTTGAAGTGCCATAAATCAATAAGTTTGAATTCTTTCCGAATTATTCCTCCAGTTCAATAAAACATGACTACTGAAGTGATCTCATATGCTTCAGTGTGGAAATATTGTCATCAAAAGTGGGCATCATTTTGTGTTCATACCATTTCAGGAATCCATAACTTGGCAATTGTCTTACTCTAAGCTAAAATATTTGACAATTCAGAACGTCTACATGTATGCAACAACGCCTGACATTTTCAATTTTTTTAACATGAAGTATGTGTAAGTAATGGCCAACAGAACAAAGTTAAAAAAATGAATTTTTCCCTGATCAAGACCCTGTTTTTTTAAGGCCCAATATCTCAGAAAGTAAAGTAGATACAAGGTTAATATTTTGCACAATTGCTGTTGGGTATGATGGCATTAGGCACCTAAAGTTTGAGGAAAATCCAAGAGGGTCAGGCGGAATGCATTTGTTGATTTCACACGGAATGTCCCTATTTTATTATAACAAATACTAAATCAAATGGACGAAAAGACTGCATGGTGGACGAACTGGCGCTGACAAAACCCGCATGGACGAATCGCCCTGCTCCCTTCATCCGCCAGTTACATAAGCTTTCATATCCTACTGTAGGCCTGCATCATATTTAAAACGAACAGGCTATAAAAATTAAAGCATCATTTTAGAAGCTGACTAGGAATTAAAGTCCATTACAGACCGTTTTTTATACCGTTAAATTTATAGAGAAATGGATTTATTTATGGTGCATTTACACATTTGTAAAATGGCTGTAGTTCGACCTCAACTTAAAGCATTAAGTCAGAATAACTTGCATTAAGTTTAGTGTTGCACCTTCAAAATGTACATTTTGTTGAATTGACTTATAAACTAAATTTGAAACATTGAAAACTCATATGATATTAAGTGGAAAAAGCATGAATTATGTTTGTGAGTTATTGTAAGTTAAAATGATATTTCACTTGAACTTTTTGACCGTATCATTTTTTTCCAGTGTAGACAAGCACATATATATATATATATATATATAAAAATGACGACGCCATTTACAAACAAGGGGGGAACACTTAACAAATCAATTAACACACAAAGAACAAAGAGACACTAAGACATGAGCAAAAGTTTCCTCAACAAAGCATTTAAAAGATTTAACACAAAGGTGGTTTGATCAAGGCTACCTCAGTCATCCCCATGGCCAATAGCTTGATGAACTAATCCAATTAAGCATGGAACCAATAAATACAACATTGTTTCCTGTCGGCACCCTTTTGCTGCCAGACAGAAACTTCCAAACTGAAGACCGCAACAACTCACCACTAAAATGGTAATCACCAAACAATAATCATTTTATGCCAAATACTATTTTGAACCATTTACAAACAAGGGGGAACACTTAACAAATCAATTAATACTCAAAGAACAAAGAGACACTAAGACATGAGCACAAGTTTCCTCAAATAGAGATAAACAGATTTTATAAATAAATCTCAACAAAACATTTCATCCTAGCACACGAAAAGATTTAACAAAACGGTGGTTTGATCAAGGCCACCTCAGTCATCCCCATGGCCAATAGCTAGATGAACTAATCCAATTAAGCATGGAACCAGTAAATACAACATTGTTTCCTGTCGGCACCCTTTTGCTGCCAGACAGAAGCTTCCAAACTGAAGACCGCAACAACTCACCACTAAAATGGTAATCAGCAAACAATAGTCATTGTATGCCAAATACTATTTTGAACCCAAGTTGTCGACTCACTTAAGTTCAATAAACATTACAGATCAAAGAAGTAGTCTTGTGTGTTTCTGTTCACAACAATACATTTGATCAACAACTCATGTTCATTCAATAAGCACATATGAATACAAATGTAAAAAAAAAAAAAAAAACTAATGAACTTCTGCAAGTGTACTTATAGAATTCACTACAAATTATGTAATTATTAATGTACATTTCTAGCTATGATTATTTATTTTACTTTTTTATTCTTTACTATTTATCTTTAACTACAGTATTTGGAGTGCCATGATTATATGTGAGAAATAAATTTGAACTTGAACTTGGAACTTGGACAAGTGTACAGGAATGTGTGTAGACCAGTCTCTTGAGTGTTTTCATGTGCGGTTGCTTCATGACCATCACAACTATGTATGATTGTATGTGACAAATAGATTTTTATTTGGTTTAACCACTCTTTAAGTAGTTTGATGTCATACACACTAGAATTCTGTGCTGTAAGGTGTTGAATGATATTGAAATGAGATTTGGAGCAGCTTAAGATGTTAAAATCACAGTTTAAAAGTCTACCCCCATGGCTTAGTGGTTGGTGCTAATTCTCCAGTCAAGGAAAAGTAGCAGGTTGGACCAAAAAATCTCGGGTCTTCGGTATTGACAGGTTTCAAGTAGCTTGTTGAAATTGACTGAAGTTATCCTTTAATTATTCATCTTCTTATTCACTATTTTCACAACATCATTTGGCTTTTTAGAGGTGGTTCCCATGGGCAAAAAAATAATCAAATTTGACATACAAGTTTGTTGTTGCTCCTGCTACTCAGCCACAGAGGCTTGACCATGGGTGTGGCCCACAGACTCCATAGCACCCCCTAATGTTACTATGCATGAAGGGATGAATGAATTCTGTTAATTTTTACAAATGTAATTTTTTTTTTATTAGCTACAAACATGGCAGTGCTGTAATTTACTGCCCAGTTGGTTTCATATAATTTCAGTGTGATCTTATATGGTACATTTGTCTGATGATTTGTATTTGTTTATCCATCCATTATGTCATTGTGTTTCTGTCTCCACAATAGTCTCCCGCGTCCGTGGCTCCTGTTGCTCTGCCTATTCCCAATTAAGTTGTAAATACACTGGTGAGATTCAGGAATTTTGTTTTCCTTTGAGTGACTACCTGAATATTTTTATATTATTGTTCTATATATTTGCAGCAAAATTTGTGAAATAATTAAATATTACTTAATTACTATTTGAATAGCATCCTGAAAAACCAACATAAGAAGTGCTTGAGATTTTTTTTTTTTTTAATTTTGTTTTCGCCCAACCATTTAGCTCAATCAATTTGGTCAAAATTCTGCTAGGTCAACGATCAGGCAGTAGACCTTTGATATTTTCCTCGCAGGTCACAAAAATTTAGGCAAAAATTCCATCATATTATGCCTTGTGGTCACTTGGTTTTACCTACACACCTTCTCACTTGAATCAGCAGTAGATCCATTCAATAGGTCAATGATGTCACACTCATTTCTTTGTTGGTACTTAGTTTAGAAACATTTAAAATAGTATTTTAAAATAACAGGACACATTACTTCCAAATATCTTTGTCTTCTAAGCCCAACCTTAAAATATCTGGTTTTATTCCACTTTGATGTATCAGTAGGAGATTAATGTCAAAACTGTTCATATGGTGCACCCAATAAATATTAAAACATTACACTTGCTGAAGAAAGCGTGAAATTCTCTCCAAAGTACTCTTTACAATAGTTTCCATGATCTTACATGTCCCCTTTAATATTAAATAAATGTAATGGAACACCATTAATACTCAGTGGCGTAAGGGTCATTCTGTCTCAATTCATCCGAATTGGAAAATTCCTAGCTCAGAATTCCCTGAAAAAAATCTAGTAAAAAGATACAGTTTTTAATAGAATGAATCAAAAATATAAGGCTCATACCGTTAATAGTTTTTTTTATAACAAATATTTCATGAGCAATTAAATACATGCTTTCTGGGTATTTTTGGCATCATAATCTGAAAGGCCGCTTTTAAACAAAAATATCTGGAAAACCATCTCACCTATAGCCTTCAAATTTTCTACTGTCAATATCTGTTAGTTCTAGCCTCCACACATGGAATGTCAGGATTGTAGCTCAAGCATAACTTAGAATGCTAGGCACTCAAACTTCTTCCAAAGTATGGCTTTGGCAAAATGAAATGGTGACTTTGAAGAGTTGTCAAGGCCCCAGTTTTGGAGATAGAGACTTATATTTTACAGGAAGTATCTCTGGTAACAGGTTAAGCACTCTGCAAAATATAATCACTCTAAGATTATTAGATCCACAGGTATTTAATTGAAAATTAACTGTGACGAAATGGGACAAAACACCCTTCCAATTTTTTTTTATATAAATTGAACAATAAATATTGATCTTTCAAGTAAAGTGACTTTGGACCTGACCCATTACCTCAATTTTTTGGAATGAAAATTGGGTATTTTTTTTTTTTTTTTTTCCCCATATTTGAGGCTTAATGGGCTACTTGTGGATCTAATAATCTAAAAGCGAGTATATTTTGCAGAGTGCTTAACCTGTTACCAGAGATACTTCCTGTAAAATAAAAGTCTTTTATCTCCTAAACTGGGGCCTTGACAACTCGCCATTTCAAGTTGCCATTTAATTTTGCCAATCCATACTTTGGAAAAAGTTTGAGTGCCTACCATCCCAGGCTATGCTTGAGCTACAATCCTGCTATTCCATGTCTGGAGGCTATAACAGATATTGACAGTAGAAAATGTGAAGGCTAGATAGTTTTCCAGATATTGCTGTTTAAAAACGGCCTTTCAGATTATGATGCCAAAAAAGCCCCAAAAGTCATGCAGTTTATTCCTCATGAAATATTTATTCCTCATTAAATATTTCTTTTAAATAAATTGTTGACACTTGAACTTAACATACTTACTGTTAAAAATGATATCTTTCTACCTAGAATTTTTTCAGGAAATTCTGAGATGGTCAAGCTGGGGGTATTGGGTGGAATGAGACGGAATGACCCATAATGCAAACACACAGGGTCCCCAGCAGGAAACCAAATGGGGCGGGTACATTTGGGTGAATAGCTGGTAATGGGTGCACATAAAAATGCATAACAATGATTTTTCATCATAGACAACTTTTATCATTAGACTCAGGCAGGGGCGGAGTGGGACACTAAAATCCACCGGGAATATTTTGACCGAACCGGCCCACCAGCCCACCAGCAGCCCGACTACCATAAAAAAATTCATACATACAAAATGTATTTCCATTCATACTATAATACTACCTCTATTTTTATTTTTGATAGTCATGTTTCTTTAACAAACACCAGCCGTGTTTACGCATTTCACAGAAATATAAATTCACAAATATACATTATTGACCATAAAGTGTAGGTTTAAAGCGTCTATTAACCTGGCGAATGCCAAACTAAAATCACAAGTGATATTTAGTCTGGGGACCTACCTATTGCATTTCTCGTAGCGGAAGCATCGTTTACAATTGTCCATAGCCGTTTATTGGGCGCTACAAATGTCTATCATAGCGTCTGTACATACCTCGGAGCCAATACCAGAGCCACCACGTGACGTAAAATGCAATCGAGGGCCGTACAAATCCCTTTTTGTTCTGCGATTGGATACCGAAAGTAAGCGAGAAAAACGGCCATAGTCACCATGCTCCTCTGCAGAGTGAAATGAAATAAGCGAGCAAAGGAGCATGGGAATTCCCAGGCTAAGCGTCTATATGAGTTTATGACTAAATCTCCATTAAAAATACTAACTCTACTGTTATTTTTGATGATAGCATGTTTCTTTGACAAACACCACCAGCCATGTCTACGCATTTCACAGAAATATAAAATCTGACCACTAGATGGCACTAGGCAAATAGAGTTTATTGAGAATAAAGTGTAGGTTTAAAGAGTCTATGAGTTTAAGAATATTAACATATAAGTTATAGTATTGTATGCATTAGGAACAATTAACTATTGGCAGCAATACAAGGTAATAAAACCATTTTTGATGATATCATGTTTCTTTGACAAACACCATTATGCTGCCCAAGACTACAACTAGGCATTTCAGTACAGGCCTAAGCATGCCACTCAATTGCTATATCAATCTGCACATTATATTTCAAGTAATGAATATGGCTATGTTTAAATCAAATAGCATTGTATGCTTTTGAAGAAAACTATGAGCAGCAACAATATCAACCAACCACTGAAAAAGCACTTTAGCACTTTGTAAATTTCTCCATATCATATCCCTTTATGATTTAACTAATAAGCCTATGCATTTTGTGAGGCCTATACCCTGAGATTTCTTATGTTGTAATTAAAATTGTTCAATGTGTCCACACCTGTAATCGTCATGGCTTGTTCTCCTAGCATTGCCTGATCAGCATCATCCCTGCACTGAGTCTGGATTAATTCTGAGACTGTGTGGAATAAACAGAGGATAGAATTGCAATCAGCATAATAGCAATTGATAATGGCAAGATATGGCATGATAATGGCAATTATATTTAGCAATATATATTTAGGCTGTCAATATCTGGTTATGCTGCACAAACAAAACACAGAATGTGTTCTGATACACTGTGAATGCCTCATAATGATTTGTGACAGGGCAAGAACAGGACAACTGGATACATGCATGTCAATAGATTTTGTCATATATAGATATGATATAAAAATGATTGAGACTTATCCAGTCTTCCTCCACATCATGCAAAATAGCCTACCTCTATTGAACAGGTGAGACAATTTGGTAATTTCAATAAGGGAAAGCTACACAATTTAGACCATGCATTGCTAAAATCATACTTCAATTAAACATGCTTTGCAAAAATCTACTCAAGCAAGTGAAATAGGCATTCATCTCATTAATATTTTGTAAAACTTTTATTTACTACATAGCCTACTTAACCCCTGCTCACTAATGTTACTTAAAACTTTGAACTATGAAGGATAGCCTAATGAAGGCCATTGGTCAAACAAAGATAAATCATAAGCTATACTTAACAGTTGCAGCAATGTTATTTTAAAGAAAAACGAACTCAAATGGTGATGAAATGGTCAAGGGGTTTGTCTGGCTACTTCATAATTCAGCTAGCTTACTGTAGCCTTATAGCACAAACGTTAGCTTGTCTTAGGTTATATTACCGGTATGTGCGTTCTTCTACCCAACAATAACGCTAACTGTTTTTATCTGTCAATTTACCTGCACTAGGCTACTAGTTGATGGAGCACTTCTGAATAAACTTCACTTCTGTTGTTTTTGAGCATTTTGATGCATCCTCCTCCAGCAACTGCAGCCCCTCCTTTCTCCTTTCCTTCCATGTGTACCACAACAACAAGAAGACAACCGGCAAACTTTCACACTGTCAAAAGTAAAGTTAAGGTGCCTACACATGAACAGCTTCAAAAAGCTTGTGACGTGCGTTGGGCAACGATTTCTCTATGAAGAAGCGTCAAAAGCTGCCGCTTTGGTCTAGGCGTCGCGTTGTGGCCGGCGTCGGCGTTTTTAACGCGGCGCTCAAAGTTCAACATGGTTGAACTTCGACCCTTTTGACGCTGACCTTTCAGCGTTGAAGTAGTGTTTTTAGCATAAATAAACTAGCAGGCTATCTCATCTATGTTACAGCTCTCCTAGCCTCTGGTATATGTAGAAATGCAGAATTAACATTTTGGATCAAGCGTCGCGTTAAGGACGAGCTGACGGTACCTGTCCACTAACCACGTCAACGTTTCTAGCAAAACGCGAGTCCCCTGCGTTGTTTACAGGAGCCGTGTCATTTCAAATTTCAGTTGGCTGCTCTTTCCTGCTCCTGTTTGGTTGATTCCAACGGCTCAAACACGACGCTGTACTGGCATTGGCTAATAAGGCTGCGTTTGACGCCTTAATTTGCATAATGTTCAGCCGAGCCCAACTTTTGACGTGACGGATGAACGCGCTGCCTTCCCACAATGCTTTGCGGGACGATTTGACGTGCTCCATTGAAAATAAACTGAGATCGCGACGCCGGTTATACTTGACGTGACCAGTGGATCTCCACGGTGAGCTTTTCAACGGTGGTCATGTGAAGGCCCCTTTAGCGTCTTGTCTTCTCGCTCTCATTGGGGCAATTCCATGAGAGCAGGGGCCGCTCATCTATCCCCCTACCTTTCCGTAATGGACTTGACCTGTCTGCAATCGATTTCCCAGCAAGCTTTGCTCCATGCTACATTAATGAATTAATTAATGACATCAAACAAACAACTTAAGTTTTAGTAGTGACCCTAAACATTCTTTAATGACTTAATATGACAAGTTGAAACAAGATATACGAAAAAAAAAAGTACACAAAAAAAGAAACAAAAGTTTTAAGAAACCATGACTGAGACATGTACAAGGAATAAGTGACATAAATACTTTTTTGACCTTCACATTGTTTAACCTACTTTCTCATGAGGGTTTTCTTTAAAATGTTTGAAGAAACACTATTAGTAAATTCAGAAGGCTGATCAATGAAGAAGTGGGGCCACTGTCTTTCAGACATAGGCCATTTAAAATGGCGGATAGAAGTAGCGGCCGTTCGGGAACCTTCCCGACGGCCAAACCGCCGCTGGACTCAGGGCAATAAAGCTTCTTTTGAATTGCAATAGTCCTATTAAAGCAATATACCGGAGTAAGTTTAAGCATAGTCTTGCTGCACGAGCATTCTAACAGCAATATATTTCGCATGAAATGAAAGTTTTTCGAACAGCACAGACCTAACACGAGCGCGAAACACTTTACATTGAGTCAATGTAACCTCAATTCTTACTTTCGGTTTCCAGTCAGGTCCTAATGGTTCAGTGTAAAGTGCCTGTTTGCTTCTGCGACCGCGTTCGGTCTGTGCTGTACCAAATTATTTTGTTCCACTCGCTAACTAGCGCATTTAGCAAGCTCTTTCAACAGGGCTATGTTTGAATTAACTCCGGTACTCTCCTTTAAGTTATTGGTTTCAAGTTAACTATTTGTCCTGAATGCAGAAATGTGTGATTCACATGGTTATTGGCTTTAAATTATAAGATAAAGAGTTGGTTACACCTTCTTCAAAACTTGGTTGTTTCCAATTTGGGCTTATTTTAAGAAGAAAAATCTTTCTTTTATTTTACTTACTTATTTTTGTAAATAAAACTCCCATAGTGAAATAGAGAATCAACCACGACCATGGCTTCTCCATATATAAATTGTAAAACTTGTTTTAACGCGAATGTACAGTACTTCATGGCAGCAGTTTCTCCAGATATCTTGAAAGCTCCAACATGAAATGGAGAGAGGACAACAGAGTTTATCAAAAATATTAATATTTTTTTAAAATAATTATGTAACAAAGTCTTGGGGTAAAGACAAAAATAACAGCACAAAAGAGCATGATGCTCTCAAGTTTAAAAATGCAAGCCTCCCATTGAAGACTAGCAGATGGCCTTTTTAACCACACCCAGACCAGGGGGTTATTCCATGAAAGTCATTAATGACAGCGGCATTTACATGATTAAGCTTGTTTGAAGTAGGGTCAACTTTGACATGAAGCTCAAGCCATTCTTCTAAGCAAGTTAGCTGCGCTTGCCTCTCTCAGCTGCACTATCTGAGACACTAATTAAGGCAGATTAAGGCAGAACTAAAAAATGGTTACAATTTATTTGATTTATTTGAGCTATTTAGATGATAACTATTGGCTATTGTCTGGCGACGCAAGATTCAGTTGTTCATTTGACTTTGCCTGGGGAAGATGTCCATCAAGATATCCATTATAAAATTATTATACGGCATCTAGCATAACAGTGTAATAACATCTTTATTATGCTGTTATGCTATAGTTGGCATATAATACGTTGCTTAGGCTATAGGGAGAATGTAGTTATTTCTCAGCTTTTGAAGACATATTTCAGTTACTGCAACTACACTACAGTAAAATGAATTGTGTTTAGTCAACACTGCGTGTAGAATAGCAATCCAACATGCAATGCAATAGCTTGTTATTAGCCAACTGAATGAATTTATTATTTATTTATTACTATGCCATGACGTTGTCATGAATCTGTCATAAACTTTATACAACTGTCATGACTTCTGTCATTAAGTGTCACCCGGTATTTGTCATGGTTAGGGTTAGGTTTAGGTTTAGGGTTAGGGTATGTCAGAAGTCATGACAGGTTGATAAAGTTTATGACAGATTCTTGACAATGTTATGTCATAGTTAATGACAATGCCATGTCAGTCTTATGCAGGTACCTTCCATGATTTGTTTATTCCAGTAACCCTGGACAGAAATGTCATGAGCTGCCTCTGCTACTGTTTTAAGTGAAGCAACTTTCAATCACAAGTCTGACTAGCTCAGTTTAGCAAGCTAAAGTTAGCTACATTTACTGTGGTGATGAATGAAGTTGGCCAAGTAGCAAGCTAATGAAGCTAACAAGCATTAACTAAATTGTCCTCAGTGTCGTCTTTGGAGAGGTATCAAGTTCAGAATTCACATTGGAGCCTCTGAACATCATTACTACCTTAAAGGAATACTTCACCGATTTGCATTAAGCTTAATGGTTCCATATAATAAATCTTGAATGAATAGGCCTACTGAACAGATAACTGAAAGAAAAAACTGAGAAAAGGAGTAAAAAATTAAACTTACTGGCTATATTAGCCAATTGTTCAGACCACAGCCACCCCCACTTTTTTTTTTTTTTTTTTTTTTTTTTACGCAAACTCATCCTCCACTACATTCAACACTACATCCACATCAATCCACTTACTGGACTACCCTAAATGCAATTTGATAAATTAATGTGTTGAAGTGTTGGCAAGAATAGATACAGACGGTAAGTCTGACCACGCCCACAAATATAGCTCTGCCGTGGAGGAAATTGTGAAAAATAGTCCCCTGTGGGGGAAACTCAAGGCTCACACAGTGGGGATGTCAATGCAGATGCTAAGCTAGAAGTTAGACTGACCATCAACAAGGACTTTGATGCAATTTTGAGGGCAATGCTTTACCTGTACTTACAGTTTTGAAAATGTGGTCAAGAGTCGGACAAAAGCTTGTTAGCAATTCAAAAAAAACTATAAATATGGACAGGGGAGTGGATTAGACGGATGTGAGTTCAGGTTCAGCAAAAAGCATAGTCTTTAATCTAAAACTTTACCTCATGAAAGATAGCAAAAAATTCCAAGGTCTTTTTAAAGTTTTTATTTTTACAAGTAGGCTACCGGCAGGTCAGATGACATACAAAAGACGAAAGATGAAAAAACAAAGTAATAGTCAGGAGGGAATTTGCGAAGATCGTGCACTTCTGGACAAGTTTTTGATTTTTGGCAGGGTGTTAGGTATAGGCCTAAGGATTTCAAAAATCAATGGATACAAGTTGGGATGACCCCCTAGTGGCTGGTATGCATACAATCCAAAATGGCTGGTATGCATACAAGAAAAGGCTGTATAGGTTTAAATTGGTGTATTATGTCATTATCTACTTTTACTTCTACGTTTGACACAAGGAATCAACTTCTGATATGTTCTTCTCATTTTAGAAAAAAAAAAATCTATTATCATCTTTTGTCATTTTTAGCTAAAATAAACTGTCAATATCTGTAAAAAAGACACACAGAATTGGAAGTGTAGGATCAATTTGACACCTTCCAAATGCACTGCAAATATCTTAAGAACCGTAGGGCCGAGGAGGACCACATTTTTTATATGCTTGTCTTCAGGAGCCGTGTAAACCTATCCCATGATCACCCATTCCATGTATAGCACCACCAAGTTTAAAATGAAAACCCAAAGTAAGGTATTGTAATCGTGTTAATGGGTATTCTTGTCTGACATGGTCAAAACTGGAGGCCTCCCTCAAATGCCTCAGTTTGCTACTGGTCGATGTCAGAAAAAGCTGTGCTGAAGCTTAAACCACTCTTTCCTCTGTCTTACGTATGTGACAAGAGGGGAACTGCTTGAGTAACAGGACTGAGTAACGTCACTGCCTAGAACACGCCTCTAACAAGGGCCATTGGAGCTGCACAGTTGATTGATTCTCGACAAAATAGATGTCCCGATCTTTCAGGAGCTCAGAAACCCTGTGTAGATTGTAGCTGGCTAGACCAGTGAGAAGCAACGCTGCCTGAAGGTGTTACGTCACTGGGAGAGCGGGCCAGGCTACCTAAAAGCAAGAAACATTTGTGTGTTCCAGACAGCCTGAGAATCCACTTATCCCTGCTTTGTGCACTGAGCTGTCAACAAAGTTGTTCTTCTGTAGGAAAGCTGAGAGCCTCTGAGCCACACCACTGAAGAATATCTTTCCTTCCACATTCAGGAGACTGATCTGATGGAATTGACCTTTCGCCAGAGTTTGATTGACGGGCGTTCTGACCAATCAGAACGCTAACAATTGCGACTTCAAAACACACATGGCTTTAGGCCCGACATTCATAACAACAGTCAACTGTCACTTGCGGTAGACGATGCAGATGGAGGGACAACTCTAAACCTTCCCTAAACTCAAAACTGAGAGCAGGACATAAAGCCAATGGATCTAACAGCTTGTCATACCCCAACAAAAGTAAATAAAATAATCAAGAGTTATTTCGCTTGTTTCTGTAATGTTTGTTATGCTAACAAAACTAGTGTTAGTTTAAATTCAGGGGCTACGTGATCTACCATTAGGCTACTTAACATTGTTTGTTATCAATATCTGAGGGATTTACTGACAATAAATGTAATCAATGAATGAATAAACAAGGTGTTAAACTAAACCATACACAGATGAGACATTTAACAACCTTAGTGTCAGGGAAAAGATGTTATTGTTAGCATTGTCGCTAGCTAGCGATTATTAGCAAGCTAACGTTTAGCAACAAACAAGTGTTCAATTTATCACACTAACCTTCCGTAACTATTTGGCCAGAATATTAAAGTTGATAAGTCTGAAATAGGCTGCCAAATTGGATTTGTAACCCACGTAATTTAAGTTTACAGCACTGTAACCTAGCTGTAGTAGCCTGTGGTGGTAGCTGTAACAGACACTGTTAGGTTCTTTCTCTTGAAATCAACGTCACTTTCTTTTAAAGTTATCAAGAATTGACGATGTTGTTGACATTTAGACATCGCAAAACGTTAGTCAAGTCAAATTGTAAGCTTAGTCTGCATTGCTAGTGGGTAAATATTTGACCTCAAAATAGCATTTTGGATTTGCTACTGGTAGAAGTTGGTGAGTTGGTAGTCAAGTGCGCTCCTGCCTCTCTGTGTACCCTGCGCTGTTTTTTTATCGTGTTTAATATGTGAGCCATCACTTTTATGCTATAAGTAATGTAGAACACTTTGACATATCAAGCATCATTACAAGTGAATACGTACAGCTTCCTACATGTCAAATTTTCTAAGTTGTTTATGGGTGTTTTGGCCATAGAATTGGCTGTAGAATGCCCACAAATGTCGGGCACAATGTCGGGCCACTCAAAGAACCCGCCCGGGGGCGTGTCTAGAACGCTTCTGGCGAAAGGTCAATTGGTCGATGGTTGAGAAATTCTTCTCTTTGGGAATCAGGATCCCTCCCGCCCTTCACCATGCCTTAGTATAACTCATTTTTTGCCACTCTCATCAGCTTCCAGACGTACCTCAATACTCCCGGCGTATTCTTATAGAGTCTATATGGAACGCCATTGGGCCCAGGGGCTGATGATGCTCTTGCCCGCTTTACTGTGCTCTGATGTTATCTTTGCTCTATGTAGGGGGCCTTGTTTCCATCTGGTGTTCAGCTGGTTGGATTGATGGCATGTCACCCGGAATGCTGGCTGGCATGTGCCTCTGGTTATCGGAGTAGGTCTTTGAAGGTAGCTTTGAGGGTCCCAGATTTCTCCTTGACAAAGAGGGCTTTCACAAACTTGTAGGGATCTATGTAGAAGGCACTCCTCGTTCTCTCCTTCTTGTGTTGCTTTCTCAAGCATTCAGCTCTTCTCGGCATTGAGGTGACATTAAGCACTGCTTAATGTTGTTGAGGTGACATTAAGCGTGCCTCATGTCCTTTCCTCTCCACTTCTGCTGCATTCTTCCACTGTTTTCTCAGGCACCTTCTTTTCTTCACCAGCCTTTCAATCTCTCTTTGCCTTCTGGACTTGGAATGAGCTGGTTCCTTCAGTACCTTACGGCGCTCACTTTTCACCCCAAATCTCTTTGCCCCATAGCTGTAGATGACTTCTCCAATCTTGTCCAGCTTCTTCGCTACACCACCTTTCAGCCCCTCCAGGAGAAGGACTATGTCTATATTGATGGTTCCCCACTCATTTTTCTGACAAGATTTTGGCCACAAGATTCGACCCTTTTTTTCCTAACTTGATGGATCTTGAGACCCTTCTCTGATGTTATCTTTTTCCAGATACATATGCAGCTTTGTAGCTTGTGTCCTACCAGAGCTGTTGTTTACGTTGCAAGGTCCGTTACCATGTGGGCCGCCTATGAGTCATCTTCCACCCTCACTCCACCACTCCAGGGTTTTTTTTTCCTTCCAAACTTTTTATAGCCATATTGGGTGGGATCGAGTCACTATCTAGTGACCAGCTCCTGCCAACATGACAACACGAAACTTGGCATGCATTTTGACACGCCTTATTTTGTGTAGTTTTGACCATGTCAGCCAGAAATAGCTGTTAATACTGATTACAATACTTCACTTTAGCTTTTTCATTTTTAACCAGGTGGCGCTGTACATGGAATGGATGATCATGGGATAGGTTTACATGGCCCCTGAAGACAAGCATATAAAAACGTGATCCCCCTAGGCCCTATGGTTCTTTAGATGTTGCAGAAAAATGTCCGGCCACCTGCTGGCCAGTTGGTATAAAATGTCGTAAATCAATTTGCTGTATGGCCTCCCATGAGCGGAATATCACAAAACTTAGCAGGCAATTGGAAGGTGTTATAATGATCTGTTACCTTCTGCTACCTTTTGTTTGACCTTTTTACAGACATTGACAGTTTATTTTAGCTAAAGATGACTATGATAATAGATTTAATATAAAATTTTATCTAAAATGAGAGGAACATATCCGAATTGAATTCCCTGTGTCAAACAAAGTAGAAAAATTACATTATACAACAATTTAAGACTAAAAGAAACCTAGATATTTTTCTTTTTCTTTTTCTATTGGGTGCCATTTTGGATTGTATGAATACCAGCCACTAGGGGGTCACCCCAACTTGTATCCATTGATTTTTGAAAACCTTATACCTGTATCTAACACCCTGCCAAAAATCAAAAACTTCAAAAATAAAATTTCAGCAGTGCGCCCTCGAGACTCTTCCAGTCATGCACGTTCTCTCTCTCTCTCTCTCTCTCTCTCTCTCTCTCTCTCTCTCTCTCTCTCTCTCTCTCACACACACACACACACAAGTGTGTGCTGCTGCGCCTCTGAGTGCAGCCCTCAGCTGACTTACAAAGAATTAACACTAGCACGTCAACAAAGTGCAGCTCTGATTTATGATGTATGAGTTTCTACAGCTGGTATAAGTAATTTACTGTAAATATTTAACCTGAATGGTTCCTGTTAGCGAACCTGTTAGCTCTTGATGTGGTTTTCATCAATGTAGCGGCCTGACGTTGGACTACTCACCAAAAGGATAAAAAAAAGAAAAAAGCTTATTGCAAGACACATCTCTCCTACAATCCAGTGAAGTTTCTGCTCAAGTTGGTTATGAATATTTATGATGAAAAAGAGAGCATGATCAACATATGCAGCAGCATACTGATTTCCACTAACCTTACAAAAACAAACTTTATTTTACAATAGTCTTGTGACGTTACACGCAACACGCGATAGATATAGGTTATAGATTTAAAGTGACAGGTGCCTTATTATACCTAGGCCAGCAAACTTCAAAAAGCCTTCAAAATATCACTAGCACATAACCTAGGCTCCTTGTTTGTTTCACATAACCTGTATTGTATCAACAGCTAAATGCTATTTTGTTCTGATTTTCATAGCCTTATGATATATTAAAAGCTGATGATAATACTTTAATAGGAATTATCGGATTGGATTTGGGTATAAACATACAGTCAGTGACGGACTGGGATAGAGAAACGGCCCTGGCATTTTGACCCACAACGCGGCCCCAAGACCCCCCAGTACGCCCCCCCCCCCCCCCCCCCCTCCTCACGCACACACAGACACACAGAGAGAGAGAGACACACACACACACCACTTCGCGGAAGTTGCAACAACTTGGTGACCGCGCACCACATGAAAACACATTGGTAAACACAAGGTGCATCCTCCTACTAGAACTAGGTGCATGGTGCATCCTACACGTCGAAAACGGTGCGTTATAACAAGCGCACTCTGCACTCGTTGGCCCGCCCCACACAGAGAGAAATTGTGACTATTAATAAAATAGTAGGCCTAGTAAACACTGAAGTTTCAGAAACCGACCTTTAAACAACAGGCACCAGGCAAGCATCAACGTGCCTACACACACACACTATACAATCAATGAACCAACCACTTTTGATGTCCGCTTTGCTCCCGCACCGCTTCTTTACGCAAAAGCCCCTTCTTAACGCTGTCCAGTGGACAGTGGCCCAGCTATATGATGACAAGGCTATGAGTGGGAGTCAGTCCAACTTCTATGCTAACCAGTCCAGAGCTGAACGCAAAACAACATACCGTAGGCTACATCAATATGGCTACTAAAATGTATTTCAGCAAGACAAGCCACCAATTCGATAGCCCATTACCAAGTCATGAAGTTAAGAATACAGTACGAATAAGAAAAACTACAACAGCCCCCAGATTACCACAAACTAAAAAGGTTTACAGATCACATCACCTTGGCTAGTAGCGAGACTAGCCACGGACTGGCTTATGACAGTAGAAACGCGACCTTACGTGAAATAAAAAAAAGTGTCACGGCGGACACAAACAATGATTATTAATGGAAATCCTTCAGCCCCTACCTGGTCTTATTCGTAGCGTCGGGCGGTGCAACACATCTTCTAATATCCATATTTGTGTGGGCGAGAGAGCTCTGCGTGCTATTCCATGTGTGAATGGCCTTGTGATTTCTTGGCGATTGCAGAAACAAAACAACACACTTCTTCATGGTCTTCTTCCAAGCAAGCCAAGAAGCCGGCATAATAGATACTACGACATAGATTCGAACAGAACACCGTGTTTTCAGTGACAACAACCTTGAATTTATGGGACACTTCTATTTGTTGTCCGCCACACACCGTAGTGCTCACAGGAAGTTTGTCGTCAGTCACTAGGGAAACGGAGGACTGAACTGATTAAGAAAATACCTGAAAAGACCACAAGATGGCAGCATCTCACCGCTTAGTGACCACCAAACACCACAAGTCAAGTCAAATGTGCTTTATTAACAATTTCGTTTAATTCCTCCTCTTCCTGGACCTTGATTCATTTTTCTTAATAGCTATAATTGTCCATTCGCGACATCTAGCCTACCGTCAGTTTTTCTCTACAACAAGCTTCAGAATGTTGATGAATCTTTTACGTTCTTTTTCTTTTGGCGGGAACCGAACGTAAATGAAAATAAAAATCCCACAAAGCAATGCTTTACTACAGTTGTCTCAAACAAAAGCAAAATATAAATAGGTATAGATTTTTTTTATTGTTTTGAACACTTTTACATCATTGGAATATATATTCAGGAAAAATACAACATGAAACATAATGAGACCCACCCATCAAGATGCCACCGTCCGTGTGTAATGTATGGCAGTGTCAGTGGTATAAATAGCGAAACAGTGTTGGTCGCATGCAATCTGAATAGAACTTTGAACGCAGGCAGCGTGATAATTGCATACATAGTTCCCGAACGTATGATTATGGGACCGCAACGAGCATTGGAAGGGCCGCGATGAGTATTTAAAGGGCCGCGGCCCTTATGGCATGTGCCCAAATGCCAGACTGTTCAGTCCGTGCCTGCATACAGTATAAAGACTGCCTTTTTTGCACAAACTAGGCTACTCAGGAATCAAAAAGAGTATCGATAAGGAATTGGATTGATAGGCAGAATCGATAATGGCATTGATATTGATAAAATCTTATCAGTACCCATCTCTAGTATGTAGACACTACCCACCGTTCTCCGCCAACTTTGCCATTTTGAAGGTACTGTCAGAAAATAGACAGCTATAAATTGCCAGTTCACTTTCAAAGTTCTCAATGCCTCGTTTTCAATGACAGGACTCATGAAATTCTACCAATGAAGTGTGGATCTACTATGAGCATCCAGTGGTGTGGAATGATGATTTATTTGCATGCTATCAATATGCTCTGCTAATTGAATTGCATAATCAAAAGCATATTCATACTTAATGGGCTAATAGCGCTATATTTCTGAATATTGGGGTCATGCGGAGGTGGCCTATCATAAGCTAGTTACACCTAAATTTCCCGTTCTTGAAAATGAGCATTTTGTTTGACAACAATAGGGTCTTAGATGTGCATAGTTTTCGATCTATACTGACACGTCAAACATCTGGAAAATACTTTAAACTGGAAAAACAACACTAGTAACAGACTTTTGATAATAAAAAAAGACATTGTTGTCAAAAGGTAAACATGTAGTAACCAGTGTTGGGAGTAACGAGTTACAAAGGTAACTAATTACTGTAATGCATGGCTTTTTGTGGTAACTTGGTAATGTAATAGCCTGGGAATTCCCATGCTCCTTTGCTCGCTTATTTCATTTCACTCTGCAGAGGAGCATGGTGACTATGGCCGTTTTTCTCACTTACTTTAAGTATCCAATCGCAGAACAAAAAGGGATTTGTACGGCCCTCGATTTTTTTTATATCACGTGGTGGCTCTGGTATTGGCTCCGAGGTATGTACAGACGCTATGATAGACATTCGTAGCGCCCAATAAACGGCTATGGACAATTGTAAACGATGCTTCCGCTACGAGAAATGCAATAGGTAGGTCCCCAGACTAAATATCACTTGTAATTTTAGTTTGGCATTCGCCAGGCTAGTAATGTAAGGCATTACAGAAAAAAAAATGGTATTATTTTGCTCGGTACAATTGTCAGTAACTCAAGTTACAATTAATTTTTAACTTGGATTGAAGTGGTATTTTTTCCCCTTCATTCAAATTGACCAGAAATCACGTCTCCATGGTCTCCAACAACTAACTGAAGTGAACGCATCTTGGTGACATTCGCGATTAACCTATGCTTTTTTCTCATTGATTGCTGAGTTGCATCTTAGCCATATACAGAAGTGCTATTTTCAGATAGGCTGCTGTTGTGCAGCCAGTTTAGTTTTGTGATTGGCTGTAAGTGGCAGGCTCAATTTAGAACTATCACAGAGACATGCTTGATCTACAGGCACAGATGTAAGATAATTGGACACGGTAGAATAATAAAAAAAAAAAATTCTGCATGAGAAATACAATGTGTGGCGCGAGGAGCTATATTCAGCAGTTTGTCAAGAAAAGTGTTTGTAAGAGAGATAAGAACCCAACGATCACTTTGGTTGATCTACACCTTCTGTGTGGAGATGGGATGAAGTTCCACACAAGACAAACATCACTTCATTTTTTAAAGTGTGGCTATATGGCCGAGTGGTCTGAGGGAAGCCATGTAAAAAGCCTGTGTTGGAGGAGAGCTGAGTTGATGTTTGTCTCTCTGGAGATGGAATAAAGTTCAATTGTGTCACATAGTCCATTTTGGTGGATGGCTAAAGTGATTGTCTCATGTGGAACTTCATCCTATCTCCAAACAGGATCACTGTAGAGCCTGTTCAAATTTCTCTGGTAATGGACAGAGTTTACCATGGTGATTGGTCGTATTCACTGTCTGTTAACCATAGCAACGGTAGGCTAGTTTAGGATGTTATTTGGGAAAAGAGCAGTACAAAACAACCATTCCTAAATCAATTTACCTATCCTAATTTAAAAAAGTCTATACAGCACCCAAGGCAAGAAATCTTGAATCTTCTAAATTTAGAAAAAGGGAATTTAAGAGATTAAGTGCAAATGCTTTACAGTATAACATAATGTTTCTATGTGCATAACATGGGGGGCAGTGGTCTAACAATTTTTATCTTCAATTATAGAATAGTTAGACTAGTAAAACTATTTAAGAATTTCTGATTGAACAAGATGCATTCCAAGCTTTCTGCAGACTCCGGCCATCACCATAATAAAAGCTCTTTAAGTCAATCATCCAGGCGTGGAAATGACCAATTAATAGGCTATCTATATGGGCAAATAACATATCATATTCTCATACTCAATTGTTCCGATGGGCCTAGTCTAAGTTAGCAATTGTATGAAAATGATTTGCCTATCTTTCCAGCGCCCTAAGCCATCTGGTCCAAGAAATGCCTTAGTTCAACTTTTTTTTTGTTTGTTTGTTTGTTTTGTTTTAAATGGAGTCATCTTGCTTGATTTGTGAGGCTGAGAGTGTTGCTGTTGTGCACAAAACCTGGAGTTAAAGACTGATTCTATCATCTCTGTTATCTTTACAGGAATCTATAAACTCCATTTTGTTAAGGATCAAGATTGTACAATTGCTGAATCACAAGTGATTGGATATCTGGACGGTTCATATGAAAATTGTGAGAACATTGGAACTTGTGAGATCATCCTTTGTTTCTGTCTGAATACCGGGCGTGTGGATCTAGACATTGAGGAAAAACTTCAGGTGCATCAGGGTAATGCTGACACATGTTGAACTTGTAATTGAACATATTGAACTTGTTTGTGTGGTCACTCCAAAACTTAACTCACTATATGTTCAATCGACAGGTATGCTAAAACCAATCATCCTGGTTGTGTTTCATGCGACCAATAAAGCACCAGCCATCAAACTTGAGCAACAAGCCAACGTCTACAGGGTGGACTACTTGATCGATGGGACTGGCCTACTCCATTGCATCACTAATGATAATGCTACGTGCATGCTCAAGCTATTATGTCAATTTATCACTGAGGAGAAAATAATCTATAACCCCACACCTTCAGATACAAAAAGTAAAGTTATACTCATCTGAATATCATATAATTAGAATTATTAAAAACTTAGGTTGGTTTAATACTTACAAGTTTTTAAGTTAGGCCATGTTGCATATCATTCACTTCTACCTCAAAGTAGTTACTGCTCGTCTGTGCATTTTTTATGTGAAGTGTTTTCCCAAATAGATAACTTATTTATAGCAAGAGTAGAGTTGAAGTGGTTGTCTTAACAAATGGAAGTTCACACTAGAGAAGTTTGTAAGTGTATGATTTGCAACACAGCCTTTGATTCTGGCTACAGTTGGAAATGAAATGTGATGTGAAGACCTGGTTACTAGGAAGTTACAATGGTACTTCAGGTAATTACATCAGGGATAATGAACTCCACAGCATGCAGATATAGAAAAATATGCTAAAAAACACATGTGTTGGTTACAATTCAAGAAAAGAAAAACACGCACAACCGTTTAAAAAAGTTTTTGGGTGCAAGACCAGAGAAGTCACATGAAAAATGAAAATAAAGTCAGGGCAGGTTGCCCGAAACGTCACAATAAATCAAGATAAATGGGAGCTTGGTGTGCAGACTTTATTTTCATTTTTCATGTTTTGATGGTTAAAACAAGCTATTTTGCAGAACCTATTGCCACACAGTTCATTTGTTCAATTGTAATGCAATTCTAAACATGGACAGAAAGTGGAACTACTTCATAGCTGTGCAGTTATTGGGAAATACAGATTCAGATTCCTTTAATAGTCCCCTAGTGGCAATTCAGTTTTACAGCCAATCCATTCATTAATGAGTAAAAATAATAATAAAAACAAATAGATAATAACTAGAAAAGGCAATATGGTCACAGACACAATTTAAATTCTAGATCGTGTTCTCGATCGCCGCCAAAATCGAATCAGTTATCAATCCTACTAACATACATTCTAAATAGCGTATCACACTTTAGGAAATTTGATCAAGCAGTGGTATAATAGGCCGTTACCAGGGTGGTCATGGTGTTTGCTATGCTGGTTGTTGTGTAGATTGCTGGATTATCATCGTGGAAGTGTTTTTTTTGTTTGTTTTTTTTCAAGTAGAAAAAAAAATATTCATGCAATGAGGGTTAACTACTTTTACAGGGCAGGCCATATTCATACTACTATCATACAATGCAGAACCATTAATTATCATAATAATAGCCAATCACAAAATCTACCTTTTCATTTATCAACTGTAAATGCAGAGATAGGTTAGGTTTTTTCTGACCCACTCAGCACTCTCGTCTGGGATGATAAATGTCACTGAGACATTATATTACGTTTACCCACTGTGCTAGCTAACCAACGGTTTCAGCTTGCTAACTTCACCTGCTAAGTCACAGAGCAATGTTTTCTGGAAAGATACACCTTACCTCATGTGTTTTATCCTGTCACTCTCAGCATTTTCATAACACAAACTAGTCCAAAAGATGCTAAAAGATCTGTTACCCATTTGTTCATGAGAGGAGAATCCTCAGTATTGGCACATATGCGTCTGACGAGCTGTTCGTCTAGTTCAGGGGTCGGCAACCCGCGGCTCTTGAGCCGCACGCGGCTCTTTAGCACTCCCCTATTGGCTCAATGGAGGTTTTGCAAAAATGTGTGAAAATGGAAGAATCACTTCCACTTTTTTTTTTTTTTTTTTTAGATATGGTTTCTTAGGGGGTAAACATGACACAAACATTCTTATGTTGTAAAAATGTGTGTAGTTGTAAATATATTTCATTTTATATGATATTTAAGAAATTTGCGCTTCAAATGCTGGAAGCCGTTTTTATCATTCGAGTGCAAGCTGACAGTCAGGGATAGAGCGAGGCACGCTCTCCCACTTCTCATCCCTGAGAGAGTTCAAAGACGCCCATCACGATCACACACACTCAACAGTGATTATTTGCAAGGTGCAAGGTCAGATGATGTAGCCTACGTGTCTGTAGTTGAGGGGGAAGAGAAGGATGTTGCTGCGTTTGACAGTTGCACAGACTTCGTGGCATTTGCAAACTTATGAGACGAGGATAATGCACAGAAATCGAAGTTTATCTGTCTTATTTTCAACTGACTGATGAATTTTTAAGCCAGCTGCTTTTTAATCGCAAGCTGCGTTACTCCTTTAGGATTGTAATTTATTTAATCTCTGGCGCTGAGTAAGGGAGAGAATTAAAAGATTGTTTTATTTATTTTTCTCATTTGCATTGACTACTTAACTTGGCATTTGACTTACCTTTTCAAAAGGCAGCCGTTTTATTTTTATAATTGCAAGCTGCGTTTTAACATCAGGCTGCTGTTTTTTGGGCTCTGTTGATTGTTATTGAACATTAAGTTCTATTGTTATTGACGTTGAAGAGAACATTTAATTTCCACACGGGCTGAAAATAGCATGAGGATATGCACTTTTTTGTACTTGAGACCTAAAACCAGTGCAACAAAAACCAAAACACTATATTGTAATGGGAGTTATGCTAAACTTGAAGCAGAAATAGGCCTATCGTACATCAGTAGTGACTAGTGGTGCGTAATTCTCTCAAGGATGCGCTGCAGGGAAAATAAACATTTACACGTAATCATGAATGTTCATTTGTAGGCCTATTTGTAGCCTATTTAGTCATTTTAATAGTAGACATACAGCTTATGTATTGACAGTCTATGTTGCCTTATATAAGGCTTTTAGATTTTTGCGGCTCCAGACAGGTATGGTTTTTGTTTTTTTGGGCCAATATGGCTCTTTGAACATTTTGGGTTGCCGACCCCTGGTCTAACTCTAAAGAACTGCCAGCATGTAATGTCTAGGAAAGAGAAAATAAATGACTTGCTAATAAACACTGAATATAAATAATGGGGGAAACAACATAATTATCTGCCATGTAGTGAAATCAGAAGAATCTTGACATTTTCCACATATTGGTATGGATAGTTGTGTGACAAAACAATATTGAATTTTACATGTCAAGTGAATATGTTCAACAATGAGATTGCTGCTGTTTTCCATTGCACAAAAACAGAAATTGCTGATACGTATCTATTTAGCATAGTTGATGTCTGAAGCCTATGTCTCACTCTAAGCAACTCAATAAGGGTTTGCTTGATGCCTCTGGTTGTTATGGGTAATTGACATTTTGAGTCACCATCACAGAGAAGTGTAGTCCTACAGACATGGTCAGACTCACCCTTTACCACAGAGTGTGTCTGCAAGTTGGATATCAGTACTGAAGTTTTGAACGAAGGTACATGACTTTATCCATGCCCTAAATTCTAGATTCTCTTGAACTTGTCAAAAACAATCAATATTGAGGGAACAACTCTGCAGTAGCAGCAGTGTTCTGAGCCAAATGAATTATTCAAGAGAACTTAGATCTAACTGTACAGTGTTTATATCTGAAAAGGGCTGTGATATTCTCATATTTCAAGTCTTGAAGTAGATTCTATAAGCAGTGTCTGAGCTGAATAGCTAGATAGTCTGAGGGGTGTATTCAACTTTTTTTTTTTGTTTCAAACAAAGTGACAAATTTACAGACATTTGATTTGATATTGGTCATTTACCTTTAGTCTACTAGGAGACCATTCCCAAGAATAATAGGTTTAGCAAACAGTTATAAAGATTCACAAGTGATTTTATATATATAAAAAAAACGTCTTTTCATATTTCAAATCAAAATTTTGCCATCGGATTTAAAGAATAAATCTTCAAACAAGAAAAGTATACGCAGCATCTATTGAGTGTTGATAGCACAACGTGTAAAGAAACAGCCTAGCACCTAGCAACTATACATTTTTTCACTTCTATTTGCTGAGGCAAAGGGGCTTGCAAAGCAAGCCTCTTTGCTCTTTCTCTTCAATTCTCTGTATTATCTATTCAACTTTTTGGCAACTTTTCTACATCTTTTCCTTTTTTCTCTCTCCATGTCTCTGTATTATATAGGCCTATTCAACTTTTTAGCAACTTTTTTTTAGATCTTTTCCCTATTTCAACCATTTCAACATTTCCATACAAATTTACACAAAGCAACGTAATTTAATGTAATCATCAACAATCAACCATTTGACGTAGCCACAGGCTGCGTCCACCTTTTACCACTAATTTAACTACTATGAGCTAGGCCTATGTTCATTCAACTATCATCCAAATCAACTTTTTGCAACTTTTTCTTCTTTTTTCCCAACTATTCAACTATCTCCCATAAATCAACATTAACAATGGCCACTGACAACCACTTCCACAATGATGACATTTGCTGAAAAAAAGGCAAAGAGGCTTGTTTCGCAAGCCCCTTTGCCTTTTTCTCTTCAATTCTCTGCATTTTCTATCCAAATCTTTGGCCACTTTTTTCATCTTTGCGTTTTCTCTTCAATTCTCTGTATTAGGCCTACCTATTCAACTTTTTTTTTTTTTTTTTTAATCTATCATCCAAATCAACTTTTTGCAACTTTTTTCTTTTTTTTTCAACAATTCAACCATCATCCATTCATCAACATTAACAAGAGCCACTGCTGACCACTCCCACAATGATGATCTAGCAATATACATAGCAACCAACATATCCGCCCTAGCAACGGCCTAGCAACAACCTCAGGGCCCCCCACAATGTCCTAGGAACCCCTTCCACAATGATGACATAGCAATTGACATAGCAACCAGCATGCTCAACACGGCAACCAGCATAGCAACCACCATATCTGCCCAAGCAATGGCCTAGCAACGGCCTTCAGCAGCCTTGCAATGTCTCAAGAACCACTCCCGCAATGATGATATAACAATGAACATAGCAACCAACATGATCAATGTAGCAACCTGCATAGCAACCGCCGTATCTGCCCTAGCAATGGCCTACCAACAGCTTCCAGCAGTCTTGCACTGTCTGAAGAAACACTCCAGCAATGAAGACCTAGCAATGAACATAGCAACCAACATGGTCAATGTTTACCTCACTCACGTCAGATGATGCGCTACGTAACTTTCGTGAGGCACTTCCGCGCAACGATCTGATGTTGAAGCCCATCAGAGAGATTTCAAGCCCAATATTCTCTAACCGGACCAATCAGGGCCGCTGGCTGCTGTAGAGGGTGTGACGTAGCGAAGAAGCAACTGTTTTGAATCCAACCAATCCAACAAACGTAACCAGCATCATCGGTTGGTTTCGATGTGGTTGGCTGCAGTGTACGTCAATTAAATTGATGGACAAGCCGTTTGCCCAGTTAGATTCAAGGATTTCTGGCTCCTGAAATAACTCGCATATCACTGAATATCAGATGTACGCGCGTAGCGCTACATCTGACGTGAGTGAGGTAAGGTCAATGTAGCAACCTGCATAGCAAACACAATATCCGCCATAGCAACCGGCATAGCAACAACCTCAAGCAGCCCTGCAACATCCCAGGAACCATTTCTACACTGATGACCAAGCACTAGACATAGCATCCAACATGATCAACGTAGCAACCAGCATAGCAATCACCATATCCACCCTAGCAATGGCCTAACAACAACCAAAAGTACCCTTTCAATCAACATAGCAACCAACACAGCAACCAGCACCTTTTTCTTTTTTTTTCAACTATTCAACTACAACATGATCAAGGTAGCAACATTTTCTTTGCTACTTGACTAGTAACTTGTTTGCCTAAACAAGTTACAAGTTTCCTCTTTAATCTACTTTTTTTTGTTTTTTCTACTGACACTTTAGTCTAAGCGAATTAGCCCAAAAAAGGGTCAAAGGTGGAAGTAAATATAGCCAAAGCATATTTTGTATCATTTGAAGCGCCTGCAGCACCAATTTGTACCGGGAAAAAATTATAGGGCTTTGAATAGGCCATGTTATAATGATTATTATATAGGTCTGAATAGGGCTATTTTTTTTCCTTTGGTCCTATCAACATAAAACTTTATACAATGAAAGTACCCATGGAAAGTAGCATTTTCTGTGTTACAAGTTTTCCTGAAAAATAATTTTAATATGCTAATGAGCTATACGCTAGTTAAATTAGCCCCAAATGCACCCTTATACATGGATAGTGAAGAGATGAAGAGGGTGGGACCTGTCTCAATTCACTTTAAATGACACCCTGTGTGTGTAAGCTTTCAGAAAAGGTATAGCATAAGGGGTAGAATAGCTTTCTCTCAACGCCTCAGCTCCAAATACATTGGCTATACACCAAAATCACCAATACCCGCTGACCTATAAATGGGTATCAAGGGGAGGAAGGAGGTGGAACCTGTCTAAATTTATGTTTACTGAGATCCTAAAGCCCCCTGCTTTCAAGAAAAGTATTACTTGTCGAGGTTTATTACTTTCTAATATATTCCATTGGCACTTTTGTTCAAGAAATGCCCATATTTTTTAATATTCCACCAAAATAGGCATAAACTTTAAAATAATAAAGGGGGTAGGATGTGGAAAATATCTTGCAGGTGGAATCCTGGGCATATAAGCTTTCAGAAAATATATAGTTTATGGGGTCTAATATGTTTCTCCTACATGCCACTGGCCTAAATGTCACCAAAAATTGCCAATTTTTCAAATGCCAAATTTCTTAATTTTTGGGGATTTATTGTAATGAGTAGGGTGGAGCATACCTCAATGGCAAACATATCATGCTATGTAATATCCTGAAGGTGTTTGCTTTCAGAAAATGTATGGGATGTATGGTGAAATTAGTCCTCCCTTCATGCTTCAGGCCAAAATGTAGTAGTAGTACAAAATCCACCCGAATCCCATTCATTTGGACTAATGGTCCACTCAAAGCTCAATAACTTTTTTCTGGAAATTTTTGGTTCTGCAGGCACCTGATATCCTAAATCTACGTAAAATTGTGGTTCAATTGATACCAAATATGCTTTGGCTATATTTACTTCCACCTTCAACCCTAATTCGCTCAGACTACTTTCTAAGTGCACTTTTTTAAACGTTTGCATGCACTGTGTAATTCCTTGGAATTGCAAATCTAGTTATAGTATGCTTTACCCAAGATTCGAACTCACAACTTCCAGACTGGCTCACTAGTCAGGCTCCTTAACTGCTACGCTATCACTTCCCCATAGGAGTGCTGCAATACACAGACAGACAGACAGACAGAGTGTTGTTGTGTATACTGTATAAAGTATACTTTTAGCTTACTATTTATATACTGGAAATATACTCCTTAAAGTATATAGTGTACTTGATGTATACTTTAAAGTATACTTTTAGCTTACTATTTATATACTGGAAATATACTTCTTAAAAGAGAACTATGCAACATTTTTAGTTCAATTTACCTTTAGAAGCTTAAGAGTCATTGCCATGATTCTACAACAGTTTGTAGACTTACAATGGGGCATAACGTGGCCGATAACACATAAACAGCAGTTTGTTGACCAGGTTGTCCACCCAGATTGTGATCCTGGGAGATCCTAGATTTCATTTTTGTATTAGCCTACCTTTTACAGCAGCCCATGTCTGATTTCCCCAAAAAAGGGGTTTTGCCCCCTAGGTATACTGGGATAATAATAATAATAATAATAATAATAATAATAATAATAATTATTATTATTATAACAATAATAATAATAAAGATAAAATAAAGATTAAGAATAAGCCTTTTAATTACTTAGCATTTTCATGCACTGTAATAAAAAGTGGTAACACTTTCTATGAACCCAGTATTCAAAGAGCATTATGAATGCATTCATAAAGGGTTATAACACGTTCATAAAGTCTTATAACTGCTGACATTAGTGCTAATAACTGTTTATACATTCTCATGTCTATACTCATAAAGCATTATGTTATCTTTTGAATTGAATTGAATTGAAACTTGAATTGTCATAAAGCATTATTATGCTTCAATTTGTTATTTGTCCTTTTATATGTCAATTTGTTTATTCTGCATAATGACGACTTACAAGTGCTCAGTGCATAGCCTAAGTAAAGTAAGATGAGCACATAATTACTCATGGAAATGAATAAGGCACCATAACAGATACTAAGTAAAGTGGTATGTTCCCCTAGATCAAAATTTCAAAGAAGGTTATAATGCGTTGTGATACATCAAGTTGTAAAGGTTTATATGATGACATTATAATGCCTTATGGGTACAGTCATGAGAACATATAATCAGTTATGAATTCTAATGTCAGCAGTTATAAGCCTTTATGAATGCATTCATAATGCTCTATGAATACTGGGTTCATAGAAAGTGTTACCAGTCTTCAAAGAAGAGTGTATGCATTTTCATGCAATAAGAAGTTTTTGGAGAACATACTTCATACTACACATTAGGATTTTGCTGGTGGTTAAAAACTGATTCATCTACATTCCTATTTGCAGAAAACATATTTGTTGCTCAGGTTGATGTAAATCTACAGTGCAAGCTGAAAGAAACTTTCATCAATCATCTCGACATAGAGGAAGTTGATGATATTGAAAATTGTGACATCATCCTTCTTTTCATGGCTTCAAATGTCCGTGACACTGAGAATGACATTGGGACCTCAGGTAATGTTTACATGGACAAATTTGATTTAATTTATGTGTTCACTCCAAAATGTAACTCTTTTATTGTTCAATTTAGGAAGACCCATAGTCGAAGTGAAACCCAAACAGCGCACAAAGAATCCTATTCAAATCAGATGTGAACAAACTCAGGGCACTGTTGTGATTTCATCATCCTGTCTGGTCCATGAGGATGGGAAATGGGAGGTCTGCAATGAAAATTATCACGTTACACAGTTTCTGAATATCATGTTAAAATATGGCCCTTCGGTAAAGGATCATGGCCCCATCCTGATGCCACCTTCCAGTGGGAAACCTAAATCAAGTAAGTATCTTAAATGTCTAAGAGTTCATTTAGAACATGGAATATTTGATAGAGACAAGATATATGTCCCTGAAATGACCCATCAGTAAGGATTAGAAGGAAGAAAGTGACTTAATCTGTTTGAGCCTGGGCGAGTTTGCACCACATAAAGATGATTATCGGCTAAATTGGATTCAAAATGAATACACATCACAGATTGAGACACCTTTTAAGAATCCAATTGATGGAAAAGTATACATAAACATATTCACTGGACAGCACAGCACAGCCCTATCACGTTAGCTGCTAGCTATCATCATTAGATAGACTAATGGCAAGTTCACACTACACGATTTTAGAGCCGATTCTGAGGTCGTAGGGTCGATTAGAAATCACAGGTGGTCGTGGGGAAACTCGGCAGTGGATCTGCGAGTCCAAGTCGTCATGTGTGAACAGCTCTCCGACACGATTTAGGGCAGTCGCGGGCTCGACGCAAGTTGTCGGGGGACATCTAGCATGTTAGATATTTGGAGAAGTCGCAAGCGATTTTCCAGGCAACAGCCAATCAAGAAACATGACTCACGTTGTCATCTTTAAAATTTCCAAACTCCAAAACCATATGAAGTTGCACTTCTTCACCAAGCAATAGCCTTCTTTGAAAACATGTGTCATGTGAAGTTTACTTGCGAAAACGGATACAATTGGCCATCCAGATAACCTTGTCAATAATTCTACAATATTTTTGCGGCAATAACGAAAGCGAAACAGTAGCTACAGACAACATGAGATCAGGGGCAAACTAACAAGTGGCAGTCATGCCTGTAGCCTATAGTCAGAAACATTTTAACCGTAAACTGGCTCTGCTATAGTCTGTATGCTAACGTTAACGTTATGGTGTTGATTACACAACCAGCGCACCCTAGGCTCGGTCTGGGCCAGGTCTTGTAGTGTGAACACAGAGGTCGCAGATCAGCCTCGTGCCCGACCATGAGACTCCCGATACTAAAACTGCTAGTCGTTAAATGTGAACACTCGAGAGCTCACAGACGTGTCTTGTTTTGTCGTGTCGTGGCTAAAATCGTGTAGTGTGAACTTGGCTTTACATTACAGATGACAATTTGATTGAGTCTCCATGTGAATATGGATGACCGACAGTAAGGTATTAGGATACATAAATGAAGTAGAAGTAACTGAAAACTGGGTCCATTAGTCAGTAGGTTTACATGCATGGTTTTAATCGGTTTATGTGCCGAAACTTAATGAAAACACCTTATGTGCACACACCATCTGAACTGATTGTGCTCAATCAGATTACAATTTGAATCGGATTATGATAAACCGATCAGAATGCATGTATTCAACACAATCCGTTTCAGAACGTTTTTTCCTGATTGCATAAGTGTAAGGATAAAACCCTGGATGTACATAAACACACATGCTGCTTCAACCTAGAAGCTGTAAGGTTGTAAAAATTACCACAGACGAGTTTGTGTTTTCACTTTTCTTACCATAAAAACTAAGCTAGCATGCTAACAACTAACCAACATACAGTACTCCATATGCTGTTAAATTTGGTAGAAGATACTGTACTTTGGTACATTCGCGTTAGCTAGCCAAGAGGGTGAAAGAGAATGTAATCGTTATGATAATGCAAAATGCTCATTAATGTAACACAATACAATACAGACCTTGTAGTTGAACAAGTTTATTTGCCACAAAGTGGGGCGGTGGTAGCATAGTGGATATGGAGCGTGACTCTAGTGGCCTAGTAGTCTGAAAGTGGGTTTGAATTCTGTGGGTTTGAATTCTGGCTACCACCATTGTGCCCTTGAGCAAGGCACTTAACCCTAGGTTGCTCTAGGGAGGCTTGCCCTGAACTAATTGATAATTGAAAAATTAAGTTGCTTTAGATAAGAGCATCTGCTAAATACATAAATGTAAAGTTGTTTTATAAGTGTCTTTTAATTGTGAACTGGCTGTAGGCAAACGGATGCTAGCTAAGGCATGTCAGATGGATGACACGTGGGAAACCACTGCGCATGTCAAATGTGGCAATCGGTTTAGATCATGGGTTCCCAAACTCCATCAATGTGGGCCTTCCCCTTGAAAAAAGCGACACCTCTGCAACCCCCCTCGCCTCCCCGCCATGTTTCAAGTAATGATGACTTCAGTTAAGCCACTTACATCGGTGCTATACTATGCAATGCAATGAGTTATCAAAAAAAATTACAGCAAAATGGAACCATTCAGAAGAGGTAGCTCGGCTGGTAGCACTGTTGCTAACATTAGTTACATTATGAAGTTTGGTTCAATACATTATTCTCACACAGAAATGAATAATACTTTCCACTATCCCAAACATTTATCATCTCTTCTATGATTTATTTCAATTTTATAATGTTAACAATTAGCTGTTAAAAAATAGATCATTCTAAAATGAAATAAAGGTTTTTCTTTCTTTTCTGAGTCAACCTTCCGGGCCCCCCAGGGGAGGCCCACCTCACAGTTTGGGAACCTCTGGTTTAGATCTTTGTAAACGTGGTTCAAAGTAATATTCCACCTGAACTAATCAGACCAAGTTCAGTCCGATCCAGAAACAAAACATATAAACCTACCCAGTGATAACCACCTGGGTCATATACAGACGATCGCTTTAGCTTGTTTGTGAATGGGTAGACAACAACTAGCTAGAACTTGGCCAACACAGGCTACTCATGTGTCTAGATGTGAACTTGGATGGCTATTACACAAATGAGATTTCCATAATGAGAAATCCATAATGTCCCTTGTACAAAATGTTCACTGCAAATCTTGATGCTACAATGGACACTGTAAAGTTTTATTTTAATTCTGGCACAACAGGCATTTTACATTGGCTTATCTCTCAGTGATTTTTTGCAAATTTGTTTGAAGGAAAAAAAAACACCACTTCATTCCAAGTTAAAAAATAGATTGTAACTTGCGTTACTGACGATTGTACTGAGTAAAATATTACAATTTTTTTTTCCTGTAATGCCTTCAGCTTTAAAACATAGCGCCATGCACTATTACAGTTGTATTACAAAAATGTGATTGTCAACGTCATATTATAGCCCATGGTGACACCCATGGTCTCTGTTTAGAATGTTTGATAGTAAGTGGAGCTAGCATCAATGGGATTTCTAATAACAGTGTTGGTTACATTTTTGCTATGATAAAGTTACTTTTTTTTATCTTCGCTGAGCTTGGCCTAAAAGAAAATTTCAGAGGCAGCATGATGTTTTGTTTTCCTTATTACATTCTTGCGGTTTGTCACAAATGAGGCGTTAAATCAAAAGTAACAACAGGCTTCGGGAAGTTATTGACAAAGGATGGCTATATGACTGTGGGACTGAAAGGACGGTATGTATTATCTCCATGCACTTTCTCATTTGTTTGACTCTGCTGGGGGGTAGTTGAGATGACAGGGGAAAGTGCAGGCCTGACAAGCCAGACTCCGCCGCTATTATTGTCTAGAGCTCTAAGCTATATGTGTGCCTGTGTGGGGGCTGCATGTGTTGTCATGGGAGAGGGAAAGAGCCAATTTGACCAGTGGGGTGCTCTGTTCAGCATAATTAACTGAACTCAGACAAGCCATTTATGACTGAAGACTAAAAAAAATAGGCCATCGTAAGGCCGACAAAAAAATAGAAAAATAAAAAATAGTCATGACTACAAAAAAATTCAGTTGACCAATTTTTATGGTCGATCACGTTGACTAATCGCAGCTGCACTACTACTAGGCTATAAGAATACCAAAAATCACATTTCCTGTAAAATGGTTGGCATAGATAATTTTGATACCAGTGAAAATAAATATTTTACAGAAGCAATCTATGTCCTTAACTTGCATGTTCGATATTCAGCTTGTTAATTACCTAGACAAGGCTGACAGTGAAAAAAAGTAAGTTACAGAGACACCATGCAGTTTTGTAATTGTAAAACTTGTTAACTAGCTACATAAGAAACATACAAACATCTTTCTGGCACTACTAGAACATGTCAATGATTTCTGATGGCAAAAATATTAGCAATATCATGCTGTAACTATGTTTCCTTGTATTTTGAGTTGTTTTTTCACTCCCCTCACCTATCCATGTTGATTACCAGGGGCGGTCCTCTTTGGTGCCTCCCCGCCCCGCCCCGCCCTGCCCCACCCCGTCAAAATAAATAAATAAATAAATAAATAAATAAATAAATAAAATAATAATTATTATAATTATTACTATAAAATATAAGAAAAATGCCGCAGCACACCTAATCATATTAAATAATAAAACAAAGTTATAACAAAACAAAATGATATATCCATTGCTGCTAATTCCAATTTTTAAGTATTTGTTACTCTACTATATGCATGCCTAGCTTCTACAGCAAAGGAGAAGATCTGAACCCCAAACCCCTCGCCTTTCTTGTGTGTGAGACTTCAGCACTGAAGTCTAAAAGCAGGCAAACCTTAAGGGATTTGGTGTGTTCATTTTCTGCAAATGGGTGATAGAAAACTCTTCTGTTCAAATTATAGGTCTATAACATAATGTGTAGTGATTGTTTTGGTTTACTTTTTATTTTTGAGCTCTTGGTTGTTAGATGGAACTCCAGCAGCCAAGTTTATAACACCAGATAAAGATATTTCAAAATGGGGGCGATCTTTACACTGAAATTGAACGCCCTCATTCTCAAGCAAGTACATAACAAGTCCCTGGTGCTTCTGGTTGTCTTCTTTAATTTGATACAAAATACTTCTATTGTAGGCACAGATATACCTGTACCAAAGCCTCTGAAAGACAATGAAGCAAAACCGGATCACCCGCGATTGTAATTTTCGGCGTTCGTGTGCACAATAATAATTTAAAAATAAACTTTGGAGTGCCCGTGATGCCGCCCTGGGCGACCGCCCATATCGCCTATGCCAGAAACTGCTCCTGGTTCTGTGATGTCCATAAAAGGCCCAATTCCTCATCCACCTGACCAACATTTGTAATAAACCTACTTCTAAGACATTTTAGGCAAAACACAGAGAAAATTTGGCAATACTACTTGTGACTATTACATGTGATGGCACCTCTGGTAGGCCTACATAAAAACAGAAATTCCAATTGCTCGCGAGACTGTAGGCCTAATTATAATTTGGGCTGTGATAATTTCAGTGAGTATTTTACTTCCCCATCTTAGAACCCCCCACTTTTGGAAAGCTTGATATTTCAATACTCATGGGGTTAGGACACCAAGGAAGTCCCTTGTGCTAGTTGTTATTACTGCGACGAAAAAATTAAATGTAAAATGTGACAGAAACTGTAGGCTATTTCACTACGATATTCACTACGAGCAGCACATTTTAAAATAAAGGTCGTTCGAAGGATCTCATCAGACATTCACATAATGTAGCAAGCCATTCTGACCGGGGAGATTCTAAATGAGCCAAATATCCGAGACAGGACCTATTGTCGATCCTAGATGCTCCAGCAAAGGGGATAAACATCTTACAATTTAAAACAATCTTACACTTTAAATCATCTAAAAAAGTCTTGTTATCAAAACTGTTTTTTTTTCCTCTGAGTCTCAGGAAGCCTTGGATCGTGGGTTACAAGATTGTGGAGTTGGCTGAACTCTCTCTTTATGGCTCTGGTAGGCATAACACCTATGTGTCACCTGGTGGTTGTTTGTAACATGGCAGAACTCATGAAAAAGAATTCATGTCAGAATGATGAGTCACATGTGGAACTGCCCCAATGAAACTGGTACCATATGTATTTTTAAATTCACAGTCATCTGTCTACTTGCACATGTAAAAAAATACTTTTTTTGCATATCCAGTTGATTTTAATTTTGTCTTTACTTCAGGCAACATTGAAGAGATGGACACAGACACTTTTATGCAAGTTCCTCTTCCATCAAAAAAAAATAAATAAATAAATAATAATAATAATAATAACAATAATAATAATAATAATAACAAATCAATGTAATGTATCCTAATTTCTTTGAATAAAAACTTATTATTAGAGTTCATGAAAATCTCTGTTCTTCGAATTCTTATTCTGCCAATGTTTTTTGTCACTTAAAGCACAACTTTGGTTTATCTGACATTAAGCCTTGCTTTCTGACCGTTTACAATGAAATACAATGGTTTAGACTGAAAATTTGACAAGTGCTTCTTTTCAGAGAATTTTTGGTTGTTGTTGGAGCACTCCTCCTCCACAATGGCTGCATAGGAGCAATCATACAATTATTCACAAAATGTGTTAAATGTTCATTTACAAAGGTGTGAAACTCACGGAGTGGTCTGTAGTGTTCACTTATATTCTGACAGAAAGATCATCACACCATATGACTTCTAGCAGGTTTCAATGTAGTTTTTGTCCAACGCTGTTGACTGTCAGGAAGTCAATGCTAAAACGTATTTTGTGCAAATATTTGTGTGTCAGCATATCAGTGAACACCAGAGGTGTCAAAACTATTCACTTTCATTACTTAAGTAGAAGTATAGATACTAGTGTTTGAAAAGACTTCAGTAAAAGTTGAAGTATCAACTCAAACGTGTTACTTAAGTAAAAGTATAAAAGTACTAGTTTTAAAACTATTTAAAGTATAAAAGTAAAAGTAATTTTAGAGAAAAATGCCATATAAGGCAAAAAGGCTTAGGCCGTGCTACATGGGCCTACAGCGCATTGGCAGGCATTAATTTCTAGATACATAGCCTACATGATACATGCATCCTTTTGTGGTATGAGATAATGGTACCTGTTCTATGGCAGGGGTTTTCAACCCCCCCCCCCCCCCCAAAGCGGGTTAATTGCACTTGAAAATGTAAGAAGTAGAAGTAAAAAGTAGGCAGAAAAATAAGTAGTGGAGTAAAGTATAGATACCTAAAAAATTTACTTAAGTACAGTAACTGAGTATTTGTACTTCGTTACTTGACACCTCTGGTGAACACTACAGAGCACTCTGTGCGTTTCACACTTTGGTAAACTAACATTAAATGCGTTTTAGGAATGATTATTTGACTGCATCTATGCACCTGTTGTGGAGGTGTGGGGTGCTCCAGTAGCAACCGCAAATGCTCGGAACAGGCATTTGTCAAAATTGCAATCTTACAGAAATGCAAACTGCTCATGGTGCTTTCACACTGCATCCGTCCGTCGATGGATCTCATTGACTTTGAATGGCGCTTTCGCAAAATGCATTGAGGGTCCATCCGCCCCAAGGGCTCTGTTCCGTCCGTCGAAAAGTTGAAAAATGTTCCAACCAATCGGAATTGAGAGAATTGACTCCCCCTCCATCATACCCCTCCCCCGTCGTCCATCAACGGACATGGACAGTGTGAACGTAATGTTAGGGGTGAAAAAGGTGAGAAGATCCCATGAGAGGGGAAATGGAAGTCTAGGCCTCGCCTTTGCATTGCATATATCCAGATGTATAGTAATGAAGTAGATCTACTGAAGTAGCCTACTTGGAATGGAATGGAATGGAAATATGTTTATTTGAAATGGACAATGCACAAAAAAAAACATTAATCCTGTACTGCAGAAAAATATGTCTTGGGCCAGGTTATAGCAGCAAATAATTTACACCTGAAGTCCCTGGGCAAGTATAAAAAGCATAAAATAAAATTACATAATAAATAAATAAATAAATAAATAAAAAATAGAACTATAGACGATACAGCATGATGGCCACAGTATTAAAAGTAAGCTAAGAATAGAACAGGGCGCCAGCTGCCCATTTACACTCTCTTCCCCCCTCCCCAGTATACACATTCAACCAAAATATATTGAGCACAATCCATGTAATAAAGATATATTTGAGTGTTTTATTAGATTTTTTAAAACTCAGTAAACTATATTTGGCCAATAAGTACTAAAATGCAGTACTTAAATACTAAAATGCAATATCTGTAGTGATATAACAATATAATATATATAATATAATATTTCCACTACTTCCACTTTTACTTCACTACAGAATTTTGATGAATTTAATACTTTTGCTTCGATACATATTTCATGTGCTGAATTTAGATATTTTTGGGGCTTTTTGCCTTAAATGGGATAGGACAGTATAGAGGTGGACAGGAAACAAGTGGGAGAGATGGGTTGGGATTGGGAAATGACCTCGGGTCGGATTCGAACCCAGGTCCCTGGAGTAATGATATGACACTCTAGCCCACTGAGCCACGGCGCCCCCATGTGCTGAATTGTTACTCGTCACATTTATAAAAATGTTACGAATTATACAACATCTAATGGCATCAATGGCAAACCGGTAGATGACTGTCACCAGGTTTTCAGTGCTGCATCAATTGGGATCACTTAGCATGGGTCTACTGCTTCATTTCAAGATGGAGTTCTTTGACTTCAAATGATTGTGGCGAGGGTGATGAAAGTGACCATCCCTGGCTCTACTTAGTCCATGTTTTCCTTTGTAAGACATTTCGTATCAAATGAAGTGCATACTCTACCTCCCCTCAGCCAAATAAATTGTGCCCTAAACTCTAAATATGAAACAATATGATATTCAAACTTTGGACTGCTTTCTTTTATACACTGTACATAGTACTTCTAATTTCACTTTCAGTACTTGAGTAATATATTTTTTAAATACTTCTACTTCTTGCAATACTTAAGTACAAAACATTTTGAATACTTTAGTACTTCCACTTAAGTATGGTGTTTAACAAACATTTCAACTTCTCACTTTTTTGGTACTTTTACTTCTACTCCACTCCTCTACTTCATTACTTTATAAAAGTCTGCAAATATCATATATTTGCTGTGCAACTAGTTTTTTATGTATTGCCAATGGTGGGAGAGAGACACACATTTACTGTGAAACAATTATGTACTTTGATGCTTCATAAAACTTACTACAGTAAACAGAGTACACCATATCGGGTCAAATAAACCAGTGACTTAAAATTATTTAGAGGATCAAAATACACATTTGTACCACTGCATATAAGTCTTGGAAACATTTATATCAAGGAAATATGTTGCTAATTGTAATATTTTACCAGATTTTGGGAAAGTCAGTTGTTTTATGAAGATTTTGGAAATATTTGAAGAATAATGATCACATTTACAGCTATTTTCTAATCATTTAAATACATGCATCAAAACTGTACAAAAATATATCAAGTGTTTGTGTGGTGAGTGTGTAAAGGGCATGTGTGCACATACTATGATTGTGAGAAAGCTGTGCTAACAGCTTCTTTATTGTCTATGAGCTTCATGTTAATGGCTAATGTATAGTTGCTACAGTGCAAGAATACAGCACGTGTCCTATTTTAGCAGATTTTGTGTGCTAATTTACCCATTTACACTATAGGCCTAATCACTAAAATTTGTTTTTCCCTGAAAATGTAAATCACAGTAACAAAATGTTTTGATGTTAAGTTAAACCTCTCACAAAATAACATAAATTTCAATAGGCCTAATGTTTTGTATAATGTCAACACTGTTTCTACTATAGCCGAATATTGTTATTCTCAAAATGACCAAATGAAGAGTTCAGATGCAAAACCCCCTAACTCCACTTGACCACTTTTTGAGAAAAAGGCCATTTTTTATCAGGCGTTTTCAGTGTTTTCATTGTAAACAGATATTTTAGACACGGCGGGGAGCAGTTTTCACAAAAATGGTGTTTAGGAGGTTTTGCATCTGAACTCTTCAAATCAACATGCAAGGGGGTTAAGCTAGCAAGTAGGCCTATTAGATTCACTGATATTTTGAATGTTGACTTTGACTTTAGACCAATCAAATAGCTTAGAAATCTATACGTACTGTACCCTCGCGGTGGCAAATTAACTTGCTCAGCCTGTACGTCTAGTAGCAAGCCATAGGGAATTTCATTGGATGACGCCACTGGCGATAACTAATCACAACACTCAATGCTTTTAGGGTGAGCTTCGCCGATCTTGTTCGTTCATGCGATTGGCCATAGGCTATCCTGTTGCGTCCAGAAGTGGTTTGAAAGATAACAGCGTTGTTCAGCCCACGATTGAGTTCGGTTAATCTTTCGATGCCAAACTATACATTTCAATGACATAGGATGAAATGCTTTTTATCTCATAAAGGACATCTAGAGTAACATAATAATGAAATGATTTATGTTTTGCTGCTAATATTTTAAAAGATATAGGAGTCATTCCGTGCCAAATCAACAAATCTCAGACAAAAATTCCACCTGACCATCTTGGATTTGCTTCAAACTTTATGTGAATAATGTTACCATACCCAGGACCTATTATGTGAAATATATTACCATTGTTGACTCTATAGTTGTGGAGATATGGGGTCTTAAAAAAGTGGGTTGTGTGTCAAGAAAGTGGAGCTCTGAGAAAATGTCCATGTTACATTTATGAAACTTTCTGGACATATTCTAATGTAGTATGTGTCTTTCCACTGTGAAGTACACCTTTCATTGTAGCACATTTGCTGAGTAATGCTTTGCTGAAAATGGCTAGAAAATTACATGTTAATTTTTTGCTATCTATTTCACAGTAGTATATCTTGTACGTGAATGATATCAGATCTTTAGTATTTCTATGCAGCTCACTCAAGTTATTATACATTTTCTACATGTAGGTAAATATTTGATATTAATAACAGCTTTTGAGTTTTGAGACATTAAAGATGATATAAATGAATTAGGACCTATAGTTTAAGCATATTTTCTAGGTAACTATTGTGAATACTCATATATTGTAGGCTACTGCATCTGTTTGAGTTATTTGAGTCATTGATAAAATGCTTTCCATATAAAGCTAAGCAACTGCCCACACAAACGTTTAGATCTTCCCCATCTGCATCCAACTCATCATATGTTTATTGAGGAAATAAAATAAAATTAGTTGATCAATGAAAATAAATTCTAAAGAAATTGCTTTAGACAACTTAATACACTGATTAGTCCACTTTTCCCTGGGGTACTAGAAGAGGTTATTACTATTATCAGTATAAGTATCATTATTATTATTATTGGGTCATTCCATGTCAAATCACCCAATGGGTTAAACCCCACCCCCTCAGAAAGTGAAGAAATTTGGTGTATAGGATCATCACACCCGAAAATTTAATTTCTGAAAATTGTAGCTCAATCAGACCAACGGTTCCTGAGAGACACCAATTTTCAGATTTTTGTCAAAAATCTGACCAACCCACATTGATATTACCCTAATTTGCTTATTTCTGGGTCAAATTCAATACTCTTTGATGTCGTTTGAAAGCTAAGACCCCCAGGAATCTGATTATATGATTAATTTTTATGATTAGACCCATTTTGACAAAATTACCCGTTGACCTTTACTTTGGACCTGAATTTGACCTTGTGGATAATGTGACCTTCAAGCGACCCCTGTTCTAAAAGTCAGCTCAACATGTTTTGTAGACAATATAAAAAAACAGAGGTATAATATTTTTTCATTTGTCAGCAATTTTAAAACAAAGTTTGGTTGAATGTGACAAAATGGTCTAATATTCCATGCAATCTGGCTACATTACATTCCAGTGTATATGCTAAGATAAACCTAAAATAAAGCTAAGTTTGGTGTTGGCAGACCAGTAAAATGCATAAAACAGAGTTTGGTTGAAAGTGATAAAAAGGTCTTTAAAGGAATATTCCACCTTTTTTAAAAATCTAAATTGGTTATTCACTCTCTTACCTAGAGTTGCATTTGTGGGTAAAAGCACTTTTGTTTCACTGCATGCATTTTCTCAGTGTGCCAACCCCAAACTTAGCTTCATTTTAGGTTTCGCTAACAGAACTTAACAAAGTAGATACAAGGTTAATATTTGACACAATTGCTGATGGGTACGATGACATTACGAACCTAAAGTTTGAAGAAAATCCAAGAGGGTCAGGCGGAATGCATTTGTTGATTTCACACGGAATGGCCTATATTGATATTGATATTGATCTATTCATTTGTTTGTTTACTTTTTCTTTTTCTTCCTTTTTTTAATTTTTTTTTTTTTACAGCAGTCCCAACTTCAGACGCAAAAAACAAAGGTAACTTTACAACTTGTCAATCTGATAAAATTATAATGTCGGGAAAGTTAGCACTAGGGTGTCCACTGCTCAGAGCTTAAAGGAATAGGCCACCCCAAAACGAAATTTAGTCTCTTACCCTGAGTTGGATAAGTGACCAAAAGTGTTTTTCATTCACCCCTGTGCTTGTCCATATGCAGAAGCGCAGCGTTAGCTTAGCTTAGCATAGAGCACGGTAATTTGGAGTTGCCATTTAGCCAGTTGTTCTCAAAATAGTCATAAATGAACTCAAGATTTTTCCTAATTTCGTTGTTTCACCTGTACATTCAAACCGAGTACAAATGCCAACGCCATTATAACAAAGGGTTTGCCTAGGAGTGACAAAGACTTGGGACTATATTCAGGCAAAGCACCGCTGATAAGCATAAAGTCATCACAGCACCTGAAAACCCCCAGAAAGAAAGTACTACGGTAACTTTACGCCTATCAGCGGTGCTTTGCATGTGCTTTGCCTGAATATAGTCCCAAGACTTTGTCACTCGAAGGCAAACCCTTCTTGATAATGGCATTGGCATTTGTACTCGGTTTGAATTCCAATATATCCAATATATCAAAGAGTAAAGTAGATACAAGGTTAATATTTTGCACAATTGCTGATTGGTACGATGACATTACGAACCTAAAGTTTGAAGGAAATCCAAGAGGGTCAGGCGGAATGCATTTGTTGATTTCACACGGAATGGCCTATATTGATATTGATATTGATCTATTCATTTGTTTGTTTACTTTTTTCTTTTTCTTTTTTTTTACAGCAGTCCAAACTTCAGACGCAAACAACAAAGGTAATTTTACAACTTGTCAATCTGATAAAATTATAATGTCGGGAAACTAGTCATCATTGTTGCCGTGGTTGCTAAGATGTGTCAAGGATGCTGGAAGCTGTTGCTAGGGATGGTATGGCGTTTACTAGGCTGGTGGACATGTTCGCCCTAGCAACAGCCTAGCAACAGCTTCTAGCGCCCTTGTAATGGGAACCACTGCAACAATGATGATCTAACAATGAGTATAGCAACCAACATAATCATCGTAGCAACCGGCATAGCAACCGACAAGACCGCCCTAGAAACGGCCTCGCAACAGCTTCCCTCACCCTTGTAATGTCTTGGAAACCACTGCAACAATGATGATCTAGCAATGAGCATAGCAACCAACATGATCAACGTAGCAACTGGCATAGCTTATTCATCACCACAGTAAATGTGGCTAACTTTAGCTTGCTAAACTGAGCTAATCAGACTTGTGATTGAAAGTTGCTACACTTATGACAGGAGCAGACACGGCTCATTACATTTATGTCAGTGTTACTGGAATAAAAAAATCATGGAAAAAAAAACCCAAGCAGGCAAACGGGTCATAATTAGACAAAACATATTTACAGTCCGTGAAGTACCGCATAAGTATTAGGTAAGAATAGTGTAACAAAAAGTATCAAGGGATAAATTACTGAGTACTTACAGCGTAAGTTTGCTGGAATAATACACGTTCACACTTTATTTCACAGCCTGTGAAGTACTGAGTAAGTACAAGTAAGAACAACATAACATAACATAAAACAGAACTTAATGTGTAATGTTGCCATAATTACAACATAAGTGTGGGGTAGCCTGGATGCAGGAGCGTATAGAAATGGACATCCATAGGCAGAGGCAACGGTTTTACAAAGATGACATTTATTTACAACATGGAAAATGAAACTAATTATTCCATAGCATTGTGACGGAGCACAAATTCTCCTAACCTCATTTTCTGCATTTAATCGATTAATTAAAATTAACTACAATTAATTAATTAATTAATTAATAATAATAATAATAAGATTAAATAAATGAATTTCTTTACACATGTATTATTCTTTAAAATATGAATGGAAGACGAGTATGTTTAAGAGCAAATTGCCACAATGTGCCGGGCATCTGCATCTGTTTAGTGGAAACGGGGACGCGCTTGCGAGAGAGACAGAGAAGTTGCTACCGAGGGCAGACGCTTTACTGTGGCTGGAATATTTGACGAGAACAGTTTCGTTCATTTGTGAAGTTTGTAGCTCACTGGATTATCTCTGGCTTAAATATTGCCGTGGGAGAAATCGGCTATGAGGAACTATCCGACGTTTTGGAAAGGAAAAGCCTGCTGAAAGCTCTACTTGGTGATGGTGGACTGGCGACACAACGAGACAACCACAGACCGGTTTGAGAAGCAGTTTACTCATCCACTCTATGGTCAAGTTGCCCGTGAGACCTGCGTTTTCCTAGCCTAGAAATCTAGACCCCCCTAGCGGCAACAAATTCATTTGGCCACTACAGGAGTCTAGCCAGGCTCGGCAGAGAAGAAGGCGCCCAGATCTAACTTGTATCAGACCAATCAAATCGTCCTGAGAGGTAAGGGACAAGTGATGAAAGAGAGTTGCAGAGATCTCCGTCTTTTTGTTACGCTGAAGCAAATTCAAAATGTGTGGAATGGTACTAATAAACTGAGTCACTATCGTTTTATGGAGTTATTGAGAGTTTTTTGGATGTATCCCTGATATTCCCCAACTGGTTGTCATCATTTCAAGCCTAAGGAGTAAGTTGTTACTGTTCGTTTTTGTTGCAGATGAACTTAATATTGGATCAGGCAATGACAATAATTATGATACAAGTTATTAGTGCACTGTAAAAAAAGAAAAGTTAGCAGAACTTGAAATTTCAAAGTCAACCGATTTCACTGGCTTTTTTAAGTTAGCCCAACTCATTAAAGTAAGTTAACACACTGTTAAAAAAGAAAAGTTTGCTGAACTTAAAATTGTAAGTCAACCCATTTCACTGGCTTTTTTAAGTTAGTCCAACTTCAGAGTGCATAACTTGATATTTCAAGTTGCCAGGACTCATTAAAATAAGTAGTCAGAACACAGCATCTTAAGTTGGCGCTACCTTGATGTCAAATTGACATGTCCCAGAATCCCTCACCTTCCACATAAATTCGATCATGTTTATCCATGTTGAAATGTAATTGTGAAGAATCAGTGAGTAGATGAACAATTGTTAACACTATAAATTGCACAGTATAACCATCATGCTACTTGAGTACTGTGTTGCACTTTGTATTAAAAATTATATTTATTATGACACACCATCATGGAGATGACTATCCACAATTTACTTATCCTTGTAGGTATGATCACTAAAGTAAAAAATAAAGCTTGTTTGGATATTTAAATTGTTGTTGCTGACAATGAATGAACATCAAAACTGCAGGTGTTCAGATCAGTGATAAATCATAATCATCTTAACAAGCTAAATATTTTGCTCAAGATAGTAGGTTTGGGAGATGTGATAATGGCATGATGTTTCTATTAAAAATAAACACTGCTTATGTAAGGCTTTCTGTGAATATAATCATTCCAATCAGGGTTGGATTGTAATGCTAACCAAAAATCACATTTATTTGAAAATGTGTTTATATTTACTAATAGGTTGCACTAGGAAGTGTGCAACCACAGCTTAAGCTAGGTTGCACTAGGAAGTGTGCAACCTCCGCTTAAACTAGGTTGCACTTGGAAGTGTGCAACCTCAGATTAATCTAATCAACTAAGATTAGTTTACTTACTTCTTCAGGCACACATTTTTTGGAGCATGTCCAAATTTCAGTGATACCTTTGCTGGAGAAGAAAGGGCTTCTCAGTTACCCTTGCTCTTCCCTGAAAATCAACCAATAATCTAAACTTTATCCTAAATTTGGCATCAGTTTCAATCTTGCCTACTTTTCGAGAAACCGCACTGAGCAGTAAGACAATATTTGAATTGAAAATGAACAGTAAGACAATATTTGAATTTAAAATGGACAAATACTGGTACCCATAATTCTCGGACGTAACTCTGAAACACCTCTGTCATGAGAGTGTTGACTTGCGCTAGAGCCAGTGGGAGCTTAGCTCCAGGAAGTGTGACTCCAAATGACCATTAAAACTAACTTGACATTAATTTTATTTAATTCATTTCTTCAGTGTCATAGAATTAAGAAAGAAAATGCTTTGGTATGAATGGCTATCACAGTTGTTTTTAAAAGCATTTAAAAAGGATGCCATGCACATCCAAATGCACAGGCTATCAGCCTTGGTTTTATGGTTAGAGCAGACATACAGATGAAGCCATACATAGACTAATGGTTGGAGCTTCAGACTTGAAATCATAAGGTTGTTGGTTCAATCCCTATGTGCTCACTATTTGAAAATATGTTGATAAGGACAGCATTTTTGGTACTAAGAGCAATCACTGGTTTCTCAAAAAAAAAAAAGATATTTATGTTGGCAGAGCAAGGATTTTTAAGTTGGTAGAACAAACAATTAGTAGTGTTTACTTACTTTAATGAGTCCTGGCAACTTGAAATATCAAGTTCTGCACTCTGAAGTTGGACTAACTTAAAAAAAGCCAGTGAAATTGGTTAACTTTGAATTTTAAGTTCAGCAAACTTTTCTTTTGTAGTGTATGCTTTTTAAAAATTATATTAAAAATATGGCATTACTGTTTAGGAAGAATTTAAGCTACTGGTATGCATAGATTAATGGATAGGGCTTCAGACTTGGGACTCTAAGGTTGATGGTTCAATCCCCATGCGCTCTCAACCTGAAGATGTATCAGTAAGGACAGCTTTTTTTGTACAAAGACCAATCACTTGACTTGAAATTTCAAGTTGGCAGAACAAGGAATTTTAAGTTGGTAGAACAAACGACTGTGTAGTTAAAGTAAGTAGTGTTTACTTACTTTAATGAGTCCTGGCAACTTGAAAAATAAAGTTATGCTCTCTAACTCGAGAAAACCAGTGAAATCGGTTGACTTTGAAATTTCAAGTTCTGCTAACTTTTCTTTTTTTACAGTGATGAGCTAAAAAAAAAAAAAAAAAAAAAAATAGCGAGCACTAGGCTAGCTAGTGGCGTCTAGATTTCTAGGCTAATCGCGTGCAGAGGCGCCCGCCCTCTACCCAATCCAGCCCTTCCAGACTCAAGTACAGAAAATCTTCTGTACAGAGATGGCCTGTCAGGCTAGCGTTTTCCCTTTTATTATTTAACTCCTGTTCTAACTTAGCTGAATTAGTTAAATCGTTACCACTGATGCGACTAGCGCGTGTGTGCATCTGCGCGTGTGTGCATTTGTTTTCCTTGCACAGCTTTAAATTGAGTATTGAGAGATTTGATTTCACTGTGTAAGAGTATATTTGTTTATAATATTCTTTATTTATATTAAATAAGTTAACCTTCTAAAAGAGTTTAAGTCTACATTCTATTCTTTTGTGGGTAAACTCCTGTGTGTGTGGCTGAACCAGTTAAAGGTCCCATATTATGAAAAGTCACTTTTTATGGCTTTTGAATGTGTTTCTTGGGTCTATACTGCCTCTACACACACTAAGTTGGCCGCCATGTTCCGAATGAAAATGAGGCTCAGGTGGTAAAACTAGAGGAAGTGCCGACGAAACGTTCATTTAATTCAATTCAATTCAATTTTATTTGTAGAGCCCTCAAATACAGTGCATTGTCTCGCGGCGCTTTACAGGCAATACGGGAAGCATCCATGAGAAACTGGGGCAAGGAAAGACTCCCTTCGCTTTATAAATATAATAATTAATCATTTCTCACAGATGCAGGACAGCAATTCTACTGCTGGTCCCCTCTCTTACTGTTGGTCAGGTGGAAAGTTGGGCAGATGAGGGGCATCCCATCCCCAGAAGCTACTTCTGGGGAAGTTTTACCACCCAAGCCTCGTTCTAGTGCCTCATAGTGACGTAGGTGAAAAAGGTGAATTGTTAAAATAGTCAATTTACACTGTTAGTAGCTGTTCAGCTGCTGTGTGCTTAAACCAACTACATAGAATTTTCCTAATTACGTATGTCACAGGGTAAGGTGGGTGGGGTCCCACAACATTAGCAGCCACGTAAGCAGGGATTCACAGTGCGTTTTATTTACCTAAGATCTCGCATGCCCCGAGGAAATGACGCGTACACGCCCCTTTTTGTCATCAACTCGTCTCATTTCCTCGTACAGCTCAGACTAGTGGAAAGTCACGTGACAATTTGAGGTCCGAGATGACTTGACGAGGATAATCAAACGCAGGGTCATTCAACGGCACATTGTTACACACCGGTGCGTATCGTTAGCCTAATTGAATGATACGTTTGCCCTTTACGCTCCACACCGGTGCGCAACATGCTTCTGAGGTAGTTCACTGTCGTTTGATGGGTGTGTCAGAGGTGTTCACCAACCAGCACGTAGGTGTATTGGAAGCTCTGAGATTTAAAGCGCTAGTGCTAAATATAACACAAATTCATGTGTTGGCTAGTCCAAGGTGACAGCAAAAGCAGTGGTAATATTATAATTTTGTAGTATTCCTAACAATGATGCATTTAAACTGCTGAGGTTGTTGTATAGTTCAGCTATTTCCTTGTCTGACACCAAGAGCAGAATGGCCCTCCAGGCTTCCATTGTTGCTGCACTGACGTGACACAATAGCTGTGTTCGGAAAGGCATACTACATGCTATATACTGCATACTGCTTCAGTATATACTGAGTACTGGATGCTATACACACCATAGTATACAGCGTAGTAAGCCAAAAGTGATATTTTTCTTGTAATATACTACACAACCATGTGACCAACAAAGACCTATCAGCTTTAGACTCAGGTTAGAAGCTTGCTTCCCGCGCAAGCTCGCTTCCCTCAATTGAAGTTAATGGTTAGCAATCAAGCTAACGTCTTTGGCTGGCATTTGAATGTAAAGCCATGCACAGTTGCTCAAATGCTAACCAAAACGAACTTATATCTCTAATAAACGAACAAAGCACAAATACAACAGTCAGATGTCCAAGAGATATGCACATTGTGCAAGTTAAAACGGTTACTGTGTGAAAATATGCCACAAATAGTTAGTTTGGAGTCACTCAAGTTTCAGCAAAACCACCACTACTGTCCGCCATTGCTGCCAGGATTTTTGAGTGAGGGGAAAGATCGCGGGAATTGCGAGAATGCGTTGCATTATGGGATTGAAGTATCCGAGTAGTGAGCATCTGTTGTATACTGGCGATTTGGCCGCCATCAGTATGCCATCAGTATAACATCCGGGAAACATTTGCATACTGGTAAAATCATATTTTCCACGTACTGCATACGACATACTACTTCATGCCAGGATCAGTACACCAGTAGTACCCAGTACGCATTTTCGAACACGGCAATTGTTATGCACCGTTATGGCAGTTTTGAATAGACTACACTGCCCTACAAAGTCAAAGTGCAATAACTACGAAGACAGTGAAACTGAGAAAAATGCCTGTGAAGTTTACAGTGTCCTGCAAAATGTGTTGTAGATAGAGGACTGGTTCATCATCCATTCAATGCCTATTAAGTATGGTTTTTTTGTGAATATTAACTTTTTTACATTTATTAACATTTATCTGTGTTAGGAGGCAAAAAATCACCAAGAAATGCAGATACTGCATAACTTGGCAGTTACTGCATTTTGATTTTGAATTCACTTGATTTGTGTAGTTACTGCAAATTTGACACCCCTGTTTCTCTAAAATGGAGTATAATTGGACTGGGATATTTTGTCACAAGACAGAGCCAATGTAACAAAGCCCATTTCTAGTCTTAACTCAATTTTGACAAAATCCGTAGTTACTGCACTTTGACTTTGTAGGGCAGTACAGGTGAGGGCAATAAGAATGGATAATTGCAAAAAAGAGAGAGAAGTTGGCAGGCACTTTGCAGCTGAGAACAATGAAAATGATCAATTGACTAATTAGGGGTCGTCTGTCATAGGCCACAGGGGACATCCTCAATGTGTAGGCTGCAGATGTCTAGTTACCTGGTGCACACGCCCATGAGAAACTGCCTGTTCTGAATTTCCTATACATTTCTGTGTCAGGCTACCCCACACTTATTTTGTAATTATGGCAATATTACACATTAAGTTCTGTTTTGTTACGTTGTTCTTATCTGTACTTACCCAGTACTTCACAGGCTGTAAAATAAAGGATGAACGTGTGTTATTCCAGCAAACTTACGCTGTAAGTACTCTGTAATTTATCCCTTAGTACTTTTTTGTTACACCATTCTTACCTAATACTTCTCGGTACTTCTCGGGCTATAAATTAAAGCGTTACAAACATATAATATGGACTTTGTTCAATTGTACTAAATTATCTATTACTGTTATGCAACTTTCTCTACCTTGTCCATTCGCCATAATGTTAATTTGACCTAGAGCTGTTTTGTCCACGCTGACCCCACCCTTGCATTTCGGGGGCGTTAACCTATACGTGCCCCCTTAAAGGCAGCCCTATTGTTCTTTCATGCCATGATACTCTCTCATTTGACTTATTGCACCACTGTATGGAGCCAAGCCTCCCATACAACAATCAAACCTATCATATTACTATACAAACAGGCGTTAAAGATACTGGACCAGAAACCAATAATGTGGCATCACTGCCTCATAGTAAAGAAATATAACCTCATGAGCTTTGAAAATTTTATTACGTTTTCTTTTCTTAAACTAATTTTTAAATGTGCAAATAATCTTGCTCCTGCTGTACTTTGTCCATTTGTAACAAAAACAAGCACAAGAAGGGTGGCCACTAGGGGAGCTGTGAACGGCAACTGCATAGCAGAGGGGCGCAAAACCAGTTTTGGCCAATCAAGTTTCTCAGTAATTGGAACTCAACTGTGGAACGACTTACCAACTGACCTAAAAACACAAAATGAGTTTAAAATATTTAACACAAATGTAAAACATTGGCTAAAGGAAAACCAGAAATGTAATCATGAAGACAGGTCATGGATAACAAACACATACTGTATGCATATATAGTCCACACACACACACACACATGCATGCATACATACATGCACACGCGCACACACAGGCACGCACACACACACACTGCATTGCACTTCTTTTTGTTTTAATGCTGTGGGAAGCATGTTTTATGATCACATGTAATTGTAAACTTTTTGTATTATGTATTGTTTTATTAGAATAGATAGCCTGACCAGGGACTGGGGTTGCAAACTAGCCATCTGGCTATAAAATTTATATGTATTCACATCTACAAGTTTTGTCATGGCTCTGCCATGTCATGTTTGTAATAATGTGCACTGCATTGTCCCTGCCAAATAAACTGCAAATAAAATAAAAAAAAAAACTCTGGGCCCACCTCGGCCCCCCTTGTAAATTTGGTCTAGAACCGCCACTGTTTGTTTGTCAAATATGTTTTTAAACAGGAAAAAAAAACATGATTGTGTGTGTGTTGCAGAGTTTGATGAAGCGTGGAGAAAACTGGACTGGGGGTAAGCCTTTATTCATCCTCCTTCATGTTTACCGTTTCACAAGATGTTTGTTTGTCTGTTTGTTTTTCCCTGGCTAGTAAAACATGTTCGCCATGTAAGACTGACATTTGTATTATTGGTTTCTAATAACATTCAAAATGCTTTTCTTTCTTTTCTTTCAATCGTTTAGAACAGAGGTGCCCAACCTTTTTCAGCTTGCAAGTTACTTTTGAGATGACAAGGTCGAAAAGATCGACCGCATGATTTAAAAAAAAAAAAAAAAAATTTAATCCCAGGCACACCTTTCTGCAGTTCTGCCGTGATACAGCCTTTTCGTTGCCGTTACTCTCATTAAACTGGTCCGTTAGTTTTTTACAAAATGCCATATTATGAAGCAATCACACTAACAGAGCTCTCAAAATTTCAACTTCAAAAACAGCCCTCATTGTAATGGCTGCGCGTATATTAAACTTTTACATTAAGACTTTGTTTACCTGACTTTACAAGAGAGATTACTAAGACTCGATTTACCGCAAGTTAGGCAGTGGTTTGGAGCAGTTGTGTCGATCTTGTTAAAATCAATTGCATGTTACAGGCAAAACAAACAGAAATGAAACCGGAATACCCAAGCTTTTTTTTTTGCGACCTACCTTGGCGACTTATGGGTTCCTAGTGTGGTTCTCCAGATCCTCCAAAGTAGACCAGCAGGCACTCCAGCGTGTGGTGAAAACAGCAGGGAAAATCACTGGAATGGGTCCAAGTATTATGGCACTTTATAATTTTTGTTGCATTTTAAGTGGGATGGAGGGGGGGCTGGGGGGTCAAGCACTGATGCCACTTTTACTTCTTGTGATTTACTTGAAAATCTGCTGCTACTAAGTATTGTACCCGTAACAAAATTTTGTTGCCTTTTCTGACAATGACAATAAACTCTTGAATCTTGAATCTTGAATCTAGCTGAACTGCGACTGATAGATCACGATCGACTGGTTGGGCACCCCTGGTTTAGAAAATGGCCTCATTTGCAGTTAGCTGTCGTTACTCATCATCACCCTTTGGTTCATAATCTGGATGGCTGCAACTGGCTGCATATGTAAGCAAGGTTTACCAAAGTGCATTGGTGGCAATGAAAAAAAAAAAAAAAACATGAGGGACAACTTGGGGCAACACAGCTGCAGCCACACTGCACTTTATGATTGTTTACACACTAAAATGAAAATGTACACATAATTTTCAAAATTCTCTTACAAGTAGCAAAACACTCCCTAAGCTGTGCATTACATTACACAAAATGTCTGCTTCACACTTTGTTTGCAAAATTCTACACACAGTTATACATAACATAGAAATCACTTGTCAGGTTTCGTATTTGCAATTGAAAGACACTGCCCTCCAAAATACTGCGGTATAACGGTGTTACTAACACAGTTACTTTTTTCAGTAACTAGTAATCAAATAAATTATTGTTTCCATAGTCATAATGCTGTTTCTGTTACTGCCCATGTAACGCTACAAGTTACTACCCATATGCGCCCGACACAGGCGCATTGGTCGCGCTCAGCGGGGTAAAGCAGATCGCACTTTCATTTCATGTTCAGGCAAGTGCATGCGCCAGACGCGAGAGCTCTTAGAGTATAGGGAACCGAAGTCATGCTAACTTCCGGTTAGCCTACGGGACCTATGGAGCTGAGAGTGAATGGACAGATAAACGTGACTTTTTGGTCCACTTTGATTTATAACTAGAGTCACACATATGTTGCATGTGAATTTAAATGATAACCATTCATGCCAATCAAGACTATGTTTGTTGTGGACCAAATCGGAAGACAGTAAGATAATGTTGAAAGAATAATTGCATGAAGGTAGGTTTTAGAAACAGAAAATGACAGATAAGGTCTGATTTTATTATAAACATACAGCTTCTGATTGAGTTTGTACAATAGCTCACGGGTGTGTTCACGGAAAGTGAGATGTGAGTCAAGTGTCACACCAAGATATTTATAGCTGTTTGTGGTCACAAGTGGTTGGTTTGAAAGGCTAATAGGGTCAGTGATGGATAGACTTTTCCTCTGAGAATGGAATTACATACTGTAACGGTACTGTCCCTCTTATTTTTTATTATTTTACACGTTAATTTGTGTTTAGGGGTGCCAGGCAATATTAGTTGCCAAATAAGAAGTTAAGCACTACTACAGCGTGACTATCACAAAAAACGTCAAACACAAAATACTTTTAAAGTTATATTGTGATAGCAATGCAAAGAAATCATACAGAAGCTTCAATCATTAATGAATCAAAATATTCACAATTACGCAATAAAGACAAAAATAAATATGGGGAAAAGCTAAATCTCAGAAAAGGATGCTGATGTGAGCTAGAGCCATTTCAGAGCTAGACTGGTGGAAGGGAATCTGGAAAGATGAGTGTTACCAGCGGAAGACTGGCGTGGGGAAATGGAGAGCATGTGAGAAGGAACAAGGGACGTTTGGCAACAATGGGAATGAAGTCGTCTTGCCATGTTGCAGATCCATTCCTCTCGTGCGCAACAAAGTGTTTAAGCCGTCTCTCTTCTGCGATCTGCGCAGGATCCGTGCTTCTTGATTAGTATTTCCTCCCAGGGATAATCCACAAAGATAGATCCGGAGTATCAATATTTCACTCTTCAGTGTAGCCTTTTTCTCTCCTTCAAAAACGCCTGCCACGTCTCAAACGCCTTAGGCAACCACTCTCATTGGACTTCCACGTCAGCTGGTGCTCAATCAGAGCTTTCCCCACGCATGTTCAATGAGATGTAATTTTATGATCAGCGGGTGGTGACGTAGATCACGCAATTATATTAAATTATTTAATTAAGTGAAATATGCATGATGAAATAATATATTTTAACAAACTAAAATATTGGGAAAATAATATATTTTAACAAACTAAAATATTGGGAAAGGAAAAGTAGCGACCTGCTACACTCTCCCCCCCTTGGAGAGACAACCCATGGTTGGTCAGAAATCTTCATCTGAATCAGAGAAAAGAAAACTCAAAGTGCGACGATCACGCATTGGTCCAGTATTGGCAACTGCAGCAAAGTGACTGTCTGTGCGTGACTCTTCGAACCGCTGCTGACGACTGCTCTGTACTTCAGATGGTTGGTTGGCGAAGTATTTTTCATGCTCAGACTCGGCACATCCCAGTCTTCTTCTGTTCGTACAATTCTGACTGTGATCAGACTGTTGACACTGAAGAACGTTAAGAGCAGGTAACGTGCGCAAAGAATTTGACACAAGTGCACAGGCACCGCGCAAAGCGCTTGGCCGCTGCGAGAAAGCCTTCTTCTTTCGGCCACATGAACATTTTCCACAGGCCACAACAAAGTTCTTCACATCTGTCCACATGTGTGGCCAGTAAGCCACTTCACGAAGACGTTTGAATGTCTTAAATATGCCACAATGCTCATTCTTAGACAGTTCATGAAAAACTTGTATGTAAGAAGGAATAAGTGACTTGGGAAGATAAACTCGACGTAGCCCTGCCGAATTCTTTCTCATCAGTAGCCCATCATGAAGAACATATTTAGATACTGAATCAGTGCGTCCATTATTCAGGTTTTCAACAATACTCCTAATTACAGGATCGTTCTTCTGTTCGTCTCGGACTACAGAGATTGATACTGGAATTTCTTCAAATTCTGTCCGACACTGGCCTGGGGGAAGTGAGGAAAATATGAGGACATTAGGCTTAGGGGGTGAAGCAGAGCTGTTGCCGACGGGCTCAGCAAGCGCGCAACCGGCCTCAGAAGGCAGGCAAGCTTTAGAGAAACATTGACGCGAAAGGTTTTGGACGTCAAGCTGCAATTGCTCCACCTTGCTGCGGAGCTCATCAAGTTGCTGCGATGTTGCTAGATTTTTCCGTTCTCCCAAGAATAACATTTGAAAAGCCTTTAACACAAGATAAACTCCATCTTCGTGGTCTTGCTCTCCACTCACGAGCTTATGAAATGGGACAAACTTTTTTTCCAATGCATCAATAAACGAATTAAGTTTTGCCTCCAGTTGGAGACGGTCACACGTCATCTGCTCTGTCAGCCTGTGGAGTTGATTCTTATTTTCTTCCAATTTTTCATAGAGAATAGACCACACGTCTAGAGGGTCTCCTTTACTCTGATGGGTAGGAAGCAGATCAACAACAGGTGGCAGTGCAACCTTGGAGGTGACAGAAAAAATACTGCTATCCATATCTGACACTGGCGATTAACAGACTTGCAAGGTGCAGATAACACGGGGCAATAGGCCCGACGGGTAATTAGGAGGGCTTCATAAACAATGATAATATTAAGAGCTGTGACCTGAGGCAACTGGACTAATACTGGAAAAAGTGGATAGGCTAGAAAGGTGACTGAAATGCAACTTTGTCGTGTTTAAGGAATCATAAAGGGGATAGGCTATCTAAAGAGCATACAACAATTCCCAATATTTAACAGTCCATCACACATGACATTGCAAAAATCATAACAGTGCGGTAAAGCCAGTCCACATAAACATTTTTTTTAGTCCAGGATCCAGACAGTTCACAGGGAGCTCAGCTCAGTGCAGCGCAACAGGTCAGCGCAGCGCAGTAGCAAAACAGTCCTTTCAATAGGAAGTCCATGCAACTCAAAAAGTCCTTATTTTATAAATCCAGGGTTCTTTGTGGTTTTAACAATGTCCAAGTCCCATCTGGGGTGCCATTCTGTAACGGTACTGTCCCTCTTATTTTTTATTATTTTACACGTTAATTTGTGTTTAGGGGTGCCAGGCAATATTAGTTGCCAAATAAGAAGTTAAGCACTACTACAGCGTGACTATCACAAAAAACGTCAAACACAAAATACTTTTAAAGTTATATTGTGATAGCAATGCAAAGAAATCATACAGAAGCTTCAATCATTAATAAATCAAAATATTCACAATTACGCAATAAAGACAAAAATAAATATGGGGAAAAGCTAAATCTCAGAAAAGGAAGCTGATGTGAGCTAGAGCCATTTCAGAGCTAGACTGGTGGAAAGGGAATCTGGAAAGATGAGTGTTACCAGCGGAAGACTGGCCTGGGGAAATGGAGAGCATGTGAGAAGGAACAAGGGACGTTTGGCAACAATGGGAATGAAGTCGTCTTGCCATGTTGCAGATCCATTCCTCTCGTGCGCAACAAAGTATTTAAGCCGGCCCTCTTCTGCGATCTGCGCAGGATCCGTGCTTCTTGATTAGTATTTCCTCTCAGGGATAATCCACAAAGATAGATCCGGAGTATCAATATTTCACTCTTAAGTGTAGCCTTTTTCTCTCCTTCAGAAACGCCCACCACGTCTCAAACGCCTTCGACAACCACTATCGTTGGACTTCCACGTCAGCTGGTGCTCAATCAGAGCTTTCCCCACGCATGTTCAATTGAGATGTAATTTTATAATCAGTGGGTGGTGACGTAGATCACGCAATTATATTAAATTATTTAATTAAGTGACATATGCATGATGAAATAATATATTTTAACAAATTAAAATATTGGGAAAATAATATATTTTAACAAACTAAAATATTGGGAAAGGAAAAGTAGCGACCTGCTACAATACATTCAGTTTTTTTTTTTTGTTGATGGTTAAATGATTTGCTTCCAACCAATTATGAAGATGTTGAAGATCGGAAGACAGCTTTGAGTTTGACGTTAGGATCAGAATCAGAAAGGAAAATGGCAGTATCATCTAGCCTGGCAATGCCATCCTACGTACCTCCGCTAAACATTTATCTCCATACGTAGTATGGTCAAAGCCCCCTACTTCTGTTTCTCTCGGTTGCTCTACGGTTTAGCCAATCAGCACACAGTTTAGAGCGATGTCTCAAAATTTTGTAGTCCTACAGGATAGGAATGCGTTTGTTATTCTCCCCCCACATTCGAATTACATTCACAAAATTGGTACATGACATTTGCATCCATGATCTTGAGCATTTATTGCCACTATGATGTCAAAATAGATCAGAACTCGCCAGAGATCTGTTATTACTGAAAGCGAAAGTTGTCGGCATGAGAGCCAGGTGAGAGAATGCGTCATATCTAAACGGAAACCTATTTCAATTGCATTGGGCCAGACTGTATGACATAGTCAACAGTCGGCTTTTCGCCCAGGCTAAGTATCATACAGAACAGGGTGCGATTTGTCGGGGAGGATGGCTCAGATTTCCCCCTTCTGGTTTTGGTATACCTACCTCTGCTTGAATAATTTTATCTCCGGTGGGGATAACATTTATCCCCCCTTGATATGTCATGACGTGAACGCGCAAACCGAGTGTTAGGGACAAAATCGAGGGGAAGTGATAGTAAAGTGATAGTAATGCAAGCCATGTGACTAATCAACATCTAGTGCACATAAACTAGCGTATTATAAAATGTAAAAAATGCGTCCTGTGTTCTGAATTGCGTGCGTGACAACTGGCTCACTTTGCCGCGAACTTCAGCCTATGCGCAGGTGTTTTTTTTTCTCACTGGAAAGACTAAAGCTGAAGAAGAGAATGAAAACGAAAGGAAACTTCATAATGTTATCACATTGCTTGAACAACCTTGTGCAAAGGAAAACGAACTGTTTGTCATAAGCATAATTTAAGTTTGATATGAAATGCGTGCAGCGTGTAATATCAGGCAAAATATCCTTCTGAATCACGGGGGATGACAACATTATTTAGGTAATTCAGCCAGTAGTGGAAAATGACCAAGAAATGGCATAATCTAGGCAAAATGCTCAAACAATACCTAAGGAAGGCCTAGCTTTCCTCACATTTGCAAAAACCAAGTTGTTTAAGTTACAGTCTCCAGCGCCCTATTCCGCGCATACCGTCGGATCCAACGAATGCCTTGGGTCAACAACATCTCTGATATATCAAAGTAATTTGGCAATTGTCGGCTACATTAAACAATGTAATCTGCAGCACTTTATTTAACTATGTAACACACAGTGAGCAGCAGGAGAGTTAATTCTGAACCAGAGCGTTCCTAAGTTTTGTGAAAAATGTTGCGCTCAACACGCAGTAGTCACAGGAACTGCAGTAGGCCCACCCAACATCAGACACTACGCTGTAGCCCAGATACTAATAGCATGGTTGTTTTAATAAATGGATAAGCAGAATTATATTTTTTTATTTTTATTTATCTATTTATTTATTTATTTGGGGGGGGGTGGGGGGTCATTTTAGTGTCTGGTAATGACGTCACCAACGGAATGCCGTTTCAGAAACACCCCCCCTCTGATTTTTTCATAAATCGCACCCTGATACAGAAGACAATTTGAATATTTACATATGGAAGGAATATCATTAAAATATAACAGGAAAAGCAAAGGACCGAGTATAACATTTACATTTACATTTATGCATTTAGCAGACGCTTTTATCCAAAGCGACTTACACAAGAGGATTAACAATTAAGCTACATAGAAGTGCTAGAAAGAAATTATCACATGGGTCTTTAGAGTGAGGTACTGCTAGGATAAGAGGTGTTCTCTGAAGAGCTGGGTCTTCAAGAGTTTCTTGAATACAGAGAGGGACGCCCCTGCTCTGATTGTGCTCGGTAAGTCATTCCACCAGCGTGGAACAACACAAGAAAAGAGTCTGGATTGTCTTGTGCGAGGTGCTGGGACAGCCAGAAGGCTTTCCTTTGATATCCGGAGTTGGCGAAGAGTGACCTTTGCCTTTATCATGGTACTCAGATAGGTAGGTGCAGATCCATTATAACACCTTGGAGGACTCCTATATTACACTCTAGAGCAGGGGCGCCGCCAAAAATTTTGGGCCCCATGAAACATTCGAATTTAGGGCCCCCTCACGTAGGGTTACTACCTAGCGATTTGTGTAATAGTAAAATTTTCAAGTGCAGGTGGAGATTTTTGGCTGGCACTGAACGCTTGTATTGACCTGATGCCACTTTCTTTCCTGTAGCATAACTTATAGGCCTACATCAGTAGGTATGCTGCATGTGATAAACTACATTTTAACATTTTAAATCAACAACTGTGACCTGTTAACCTATAGGCTACTATAAAGAATAATCCATGGTTTCTTTCCTTTAATGAGCAACTGTTAAGAGAGCAGGGGGGGTCTGGGGGTCTCCCCCAGGAAATTTCTTGAGAACTCATAGCCGTTCCCTGCATTCTGGTGCATTTTAATATTTTGTAAGATCACATAGCCTGTTGCAATTAATTAAATGGCTTAGCTAATTCCATTGCATGTCATTACAGTGCTCCATGATGTAGGCTAATACTGGCAATTATACTGACACTGACCCTGACCAACTGAAGTAGTTTACATTTTCATTAATATTGATGCATTTAGCAGATGTTTTTATCCAAGTTGGTTAGTTGCCAGTCAGACATTGGAATCTTTTTTTTTATTTTTTTAACAATTGAACCCAATGTGCAGTCAATTGTAAAATGTGAGACTTGTTTCACTGCACACCTCTGTAAAACAAGGCATTTATAGTTACATTTTCAATTTCAGTTGTCATGTAAATTGTTTCGTGGAAAGTAGCCTATCATTGGAAGACATAGCCTATAGACCAATTTGTAATTCATTATCTGCAGGAGTAGCCTAAATAGCACAGGGAATTCTCTGACCATTTCACTTATCTGCCTACAAGCTACATCAGCTTGACTACAAAAAACAGCTGTGACTGGTGCAGTGGTGTTATTAGTTGCAAAAAAACCTCACTATCTATGCATACAAATGAATAGATATGCCTATGGCTTCTACAGTTTTAGAAATGTAGGTATTTGATAGCATACCTCATGATCACAATGTAGAACTATTTCCACAATACAACTGTCTTCACAATTAATTCATTTGTAAACCGTTCATTAGGCTATCGCAACTAGTAACCACAACAGTTATGTAACCCTTGCAAAGTACTTTAAAATGATATCTGTACAGCATTTGAGAGAGAAAAACTCTCAGGGTTATTAAATCGAGAAGTAGGCTACTGGTGAATTTGGACATATGCGCGCCCACCGCGAGATCGCATCTCATTTTAAAATGCGTGTGCCGTTCGCTCTTAAATTTCTGCCGTTTGCCCTTTCGTGTTTGGGGTAACAAGGCTTCATAGTTCATCAACACCATAAGTCTAATTTAGCAACTTGTTTCCACACTTGGCAAACAATGCTCACCAGCAGTTGCAAAGGATTGAACACCTTGCAGCTGAGCAGCATTGTCGGAGCAGGAGCATTTGAAGGTGTACCGCTGAACGATTCGGACCATACCATTTGGTAAAAAGGGAGAGGGGTGAAACGACTATATAAAAAAATATTTGTGGGAAATATTACAGAATATCACAACAACGTTTAATTTGCTTAATTGAACAAATACAATGAAATATTTCATTTCAAAAGTCTTCTCAAGACAAAACTGTTTAAAGTAATACTAACAGCCCCTTGTCAGTGCTGGGCCCTTAGAATCGTCCTAACCTTTCCCCCTAGCGGCGCCTCTGCTCTAGAGAGCCAGATGTTACATGACCAATGTTAACAACTTGAGACCTCTTAGAAAGATAAGAGGACATCATTGAGATCACAGATACTGATAACTGAAATGACATAAGCTTCCTTAACAAAATCTGGTGAATATTAGCAAGTTCACAGCAATATCAAGCATAGGTGTGGTCTTGCGTGTTGCAGTTTGTCCATATATTTTCTCATCTAAATTATCTCATACATAACAATGTCTGGCAAAAAGTCAAGCACATGCCATTTCCTAAATAAGGTTTTTAACAAATAGGTTTTTATAGTCGTGTGCATGTTTTTTGACTGAAGTGTGTAATTTTGCCAACAATCTAGGAGTGGAAACGTAGTGTGGCGTTTGGTTAATTGTGTGTAATTTTTGAAAAAATAAACCCTGTTTTTCAAATTATGTGTAAACAATTAAAAAAAAACCTGTAAACATAGATAGTATTGTCGTGTTCGAAATTGCGTACTAGCAGTATATGGACAGTAGGCAAAAGTTTCCCAGATGTTATACTGATGGGGGTTACTTGCTGCCATTCCGACATACCACCACTCCGACAATGTAGCAAACGTCCCTACACATGATTTTTTTTCTTAGTCGGAGTGGCGGTGTGTTTGCTACTTTTCAACATACTGCCATTCCGACATGGCTGAACCATGATGAGGGGGCCAGAGAAGGTCCGGGCCTCTTTCATTATTGAAAAACTCCAAAAAACTACTCTTGTAGTGAAGTGCATTGTTAGTTATTTTAAGCGTTGCCAGTCCAAATTGTCTTCACTGCTGGTTTTGTGCGTGGGAGAGCAACACAAGCCTGCGCCTGAATGATGAAATGGATAAGTGTTTTTTTTTTTTTTTTTTTGCGTATGCTAGGCCTACTTCCATAATGAAAAAAACGCCCTTAATTTCAGTGAGCTAAAAAAATTCTGGGAGCTTAAAAAACAAAGGATTACAGAATAAATAAATTGAATATGTTTCATCCAACAGTCCAGTCTCATGCAGGCTATCCAAATCTGCGTTCTGCATAACACAGCCAATAGAGAGGTGGTGCGAAACTCCGCAGGTTGTCTTAAGTAGCCTCTACAGTCCTAAACAATAGAAAATATATTTTATTTTAAAGTAAACAAAGGCGACAAAAGTAAACTAAACAAGGATGTGATGAGTGACAGGCTTGCCCACGACTTTCATTCTCCACCAGTAGACTCGGCGTAGCCTAGGCTATGTGCCCCGATCCAAAACCTCTGGCTGTAACCGTATTATAAGGGGGCGAAGGGCTACTCCTGGGCTCCTGAAAAGGCCTAGAGAAAAAAGAAATAAATATTTTACAATTGTCGCATTTGCATAATAAAAAGAAATTAAATGCAACCAGCCCCAAAAATGGACCGGCTCATCAGATCGCACATATTACAAGCCCGAGCTTCCACACATGAGAGGAAAGCCTATATCCAGTGGCGGTTCTAGACCAAATTTACGAGGGGGGCCGAGGTGGGGCCAGAGTTTTTTTTAAGGGGGCACGTATAGGCTACAAAATGTAGGCTACCACTGAAATAAACTTCAGCTTCAAATGATGACCTTCAAAATACTGTCAGTCAAATCAATCAAGAATATGGAATAATTTAATATACATATTTAATGTGTAGCCTATAGTTAAGTAGTAGGAGGATTTGAGGGTCCTCCCCCAAGAAATTTTTGAAAAAATAAGTTGCCATTTCCTGCAATCTGGTGCATTTTAACAAGTTCCCATAGCAATTAATTATTGCTGAGTGTTGTATTTGGTAGTCAGTCAGACTTTGCAATCTTTCTTACAGCGCTTATGAGAAATTAATTAATTATTTTTTTTATCTGGTCAGCACAGGGGCCACATGGGGCCAGGGGCATGGGCCCCCGTTGGCCCCTGTGTAGAACCGCCTATGATTCTTACTATTAAAAATCGTATCTTTTTAGTAGATTTTTTTCAGTTAATTCTGAGATGGTCAAGCGGGGAATTTTCCAGAACTTGGAAAATCAATGGGTGCCTATGAGGTGTAAGGCTAAATGTATAATTTATACATATTTAGGGACAGAATATCACAGATTGCATTTTATTTTAAGCAACTTTGACATGGATTTCAATCAAAACTGAAATTTATTAATACATATGACCATTATGTTTCTCATTCTGTGAGCAGTTTTTTCCCCTGACTGACTAGCAACCCAAAATGTTCAAAGAGCCATATTGGCCCAAAAAAACAAAAACCATACCTGTCTGGAGCCGCAAAAATCTAAAAGCCTTATATAAGACTGTCAATAGGCTACATAAGTTGTATGTCTACTATTAAAATGACTAAGTAGGCTACAAATACAAAATGAACATTCATGATTAAATGTGTATTTTCCCTGCAGCGCATCCTTGAGAGAATTACGCACCACAGACTACTGATGTAGCCTACGATAGGCCTATTGCTGCTTCAAGTTTAGCCTAACTTCCATTACAATATTAATGTGTTGGGTTTTGTTGCACTGGTTAACAAAAAAGTGCATAGCCTCAGGCTATTTTCAGCCCGTCTGTAAATTAAATGTTCTCTTCAACGTCAATAACAATAGAACTCAATGTTCAATAACAATCAACAGAGCGCTAAAAACACCAGCCTGTCGTTAAAACGCAGCTTGCAATTATAAAAATAAAACGCCTGCCTTTTGAAAAGGTATGTCAAATGGCAAGTTAAGTAGCCTAAGTCAGTGCAAATGAGAAAAATAAATAAAACAAACTTTTAATTCTCTCCCTTACTCAGCGTCAGACATTAAATAAATTACAATCACAAAGGAGAACACAGCTTGCAATTAAAAAGCAGCCGGCTTAAATATTAATCAGTCAGTCGAAATTAACAAAATTAAAATAAGACAGATAAACTTTGATTTCTGTGCATTATCCTCTTCTCATAAGGTCGCAAATGCCACGAAGTCTGTGCAACTGTCAAACGCAGCAGCATCCTTCTCTTCCCCTCTCAGCTACAGACGCGTAGGCTATCGGACCTTGCACCTTGCAAATAATCACTGTTGAGTGTGTGATCGTGATGGGCGTCTTTGAACTCTCTCAGGGATGAGAAGTGGGAGAGCGTGCCTCGCTCTGTCAGCTTGCGCTTGAATGATAAAACAGTTTCCAGCATTTGAAGCGCAAATTTCTTAAATATCAAATAAAATGAAATATATTTGAAATAAATTTACAACTACATAGGCTACATTCTTACAGCATAAGAATGTTTGTGTCATGTTTACCCCCTAAGAAACCATATATTATTTTTCCATTTTCACACATTTTTGCAAAACCTCCATTGAGCAACTAAGGGGGTGCTAAAGAGCCGCGTGCGGCTCAAGAGCGGCGGGTTGCCGACCCCTGACGCTTCAACTCATCCGTGCTTGACGTTCATGAAACGTATTGAGCTTGTTTACCTAGAAGAGGCAAGGTCAAGCCCGTCTTCGTCACTTATCTTGGATATACTCGCTCTGGTTTTGTGAAAAATGCCCAGGTCTCTGCATCTTTCAGCCAATAGTCATGCATTATGCAAATAAGCTTCGCCTGGATGGAGTGTGAAAAACTCCTCATGGCAATCTCCGGTGAGATGGTGAGAGAGGTGGGCTAAAACCTTAAGTGATGACTAAGGATGCACTTGGAAAGACATTATTAGTCTATAAGAATTGCTGCTGGGGTAGATTTTCATGCAAACTTATGACAGTTTAAAGCACTTAATAAAGTAAAATGTGTCAAATACAACACATGCTGCTATAAACCGGTTGTCAGAAAATAGCCCTTCCCAACTCGCCCCAAATTCGCCTATGCCACCCGAGAGTAGGCCTAGTCTTATCTAAAATCTTACACAGCTAGGCTGTAATGCATATTATTTTTTGCAAAGAATTAGAACAAATGTCAAGTAAGTCTGAGTTTGGGTGCAAAAAGTGACAAGCGTTTTGCAGAAAGACATCCTCTGTTCCTCTTCTCAGGGGCTATTCAAACCTTAAATGCATGCAGCTTCTTTTCAGCACAGTGTTTTAAAGGCAACTGATATTAGACTACCTGGAATTAATTTCAGCAGTTTGGATCATATCATGCATTTGTCATGCAGTCTGTTGATATAGCCTGTTTCCCTCTAGTGCTGCAGGCATAAAAGGGCTCTCACTCTCATTGTTCCTTACCAGCAGTATTTTAAGTCAATAACATGTTTTCTGACTATACAGTTCCTGAAGTTAAACTATGTTGAATCAATTCATTTGCAAATGAGCAAATAATAAAATAGGCCAACTAGAGGATATTTACTGGCTCAGGACATTTCAACACATTTTAAGAACATGCCTAATTGTTGCTTTTAATTTATTTTGTCTATCCCTCAAGTATGCTACTAGGCAGCAGAACTACTCAATTTTATCAAGTCTGAGTTAAAATGGCACCCTGTTAGATATACTGTTGGTTCATAATGAAATGTAGACCTACATGTTGACCCAGAAATCTAGCCATTAAAAAACAATTTTATGACCCCTTTTTTTGTTGGAAAATACCGGAACTGTAACGTCACCGTGGCCCCAAAGCCGTGATACATACCGTAGCCTACCATGGGCAAACGCTGCATCCCTACAGTATACAGTACCTACCTACTGAAGCAATATGCAGTATATAGCCTAGCATGTAGTATGAAAGTTTGAACACAGCTACTGTCTAGGAGATATCAAGATTCTTTCCCTTTAAAACAATTTAAATCATTGAATCCTTAACCCTTTAATTGTCAGCTCAACCGTTTGGTAGAGCTCACTTTAAAGCATCATATTTCACCATATTTTCACCTGTTGTGACTTCAAGCATACTGAGCCTTTTCTACCACTACTGCACTACATGTTAAGCACAACAAAAAAATTGTCAGCACCCTTTTACCTTCGAATACCACACCTTTTAAGTATACATGATTTGAGGAATGGAACATGTATGATTTCGGCCATATTTTGTGGTATGATGACTGGTCCAATAAATCCTATATTGTTTAAATGAATTATTGTTTAAATGCACAGGATGGTGTCATTTCTCATAGATTACAACTTATGAGTATTATGGATTGATGTCATCTAGCTACTCGCAGTTGTGTGAAATCTCCCTTTTCTTTTCTTTTTTTAAATGTTAATAAGTTCTCTGTCATATTCTGTCACTGGATGTATCCAGCCAGCCACCCGGATTATGAACCCCAATGCAGTGATGGTGTCTATGCATGATTGTAGCACAGTGTCACTTTTAACAACAATGGCAGCTTACGAGTGAAAAGATTTTCCTAACATTTAAGAAAACAAAATACATTTGAGTGATTTTCAATCACGCCAAGGTCAATTTTATAAGGCCAAAATATATTACTAGCCAGGGTTCCCTTTAAAATAGTTGTGGAAATGTTGTCATTAAAGATATGTGCATGTATCTATGTGTTACAGAAAAACTGATCATGTGAAAAGAGAGCTTGAAGAGTTAAAACTCAGTAACCGAGAGATAAGCCATCTCCGATTCCTGCTATGTGGACCAGCTGGAGCAGGGAAATCCACCCTGATTAATACCATCAACAGCATCTTCTTGGACCACAGTAGCATGCGTGCACTAGCTTCAGCAGGACAGACTGGCAGATCATTCACTACTGCTGTAAGTTTACAATAAACTAGAAAAGCCCTCAGGCACTACTTGACTGCTACGCACTATTTGTATACTGATCTTTGTAGAAAGCAGTGTGTAGCATGCAGTACATCACAAATATCACAGGAGTAGTGTGGGGCTCAACCTTGAGTCAGGTGCACCTGTAGTTCATTCATTATAACCTCTGCCAAGGTTATGTTTTCACCGGCTTGTGTACCTGTCTGTCTGTGTACAACATCTCAAAAAGTACTGCACTGATTTGGATGAAATTGTCGGACAATGTGTGTATTGGGACAAGCAAAAACTGAATCAATTTTGGTGGCAATCGGTGATCCAAAACACCATCTGTGACCACATTGTCTTGGCGGAGGTCTGCTCTCTCTGAGGACTTCTCTGGTTTTAAAATGCTCTTACATGGGGGCGTCGTGGCTCAGTGGCTAGAGCGTTAGACCATTACCCAGGTTCAATTCCGACCCGAGGTCATTTCCTGATTCCACCCCATCTCTCTCTCCCACTTGCTTCCTGTTAACTCTACACTGTGCTATCTGATTAAAGGCAAAAAAAAACCTAAAAATATCTTAAAATACCCTTCCATGCATGAAAAACTTATTTTGTGCATGCTATGTGTTTTATGACGTTGAAAAAACGCGAAACTGAACTTTCAGTACCTCAAAATCATGCTGAAATTTTGGTAAACCCTAACTTTTGCTCGGAACAATCAATGTTTAAAAATACAGATTTGTCCTTTTTAGACATGTATCTACTGGTATTCAAAATTTGAAAGGAAAGTGAAGAGGGTTTGTTTCATGATTCTTACAGAAACTGGGGTGTGTTTCTCAAAAGCATAGTAGCTAACTAAGTTAGCAACTATGTTAGTTGCAATGCAATTTCCCATTGGCAACTAACTAAGTTGCTAACAGGTTAGCAACTATGCTTTTGGGAAACAGACCCCTGACTCTTAAATGATTCCTGCAATTGTTGGTGGAAACAGATAATAACATTTCAGAGGCACTGTGCCTCATTCCTCTGAAAACCTTTTTGTGAATAACTAATTGGCCTAGAAAATATCTACTTTCCTAATGACATCATATGTAAGCATCCACTAAAAACAGCCAGTTCATGATGCTTATAATTTTATATCCAGACTGATAACGGAATTTGAGAAAAAATAAAACAGATTTCATAGGGCTCTACACCATTTCAGAAATGGCAAGAGAGTGCAGACCTCCGCTTAACCGACATGGTCACTGACGCAATATAATGCTTAGTTTACCCGCACCCGGGTCTTCATGAAATCAGGTAGCCTATATTCTCCTCCCCGAAGTAAGAAAACAATCGCATTTACACCAACATCAAAAACGGCTACTAAAGGCAGTGATAATTAACCACCATGTCACAGTTTTATCAAAGGTCTTTCAAGGGGGCAACATACAGGGGCGTAAAGTTAATCCCCGCAGCCCCCGCGAGGTGGGGGGTCCCATCAGTCCAAGGGCCCCGCCCCACCTGTCATTTCGAAGTTTGAATTTATTGTTCTCTTAATGCAAGTCGTAGCGCTCCGTGACACATAGGCACTGATAACGCTAAAAAGTAATAGGCTATTTGAGGCGAAATCCATCCGTATTTGTAAAGAAAGTTTCTAATAGATAAACACATGACGTTACCTAGGCCTACACTCACTAGCTTCAGCTTGCCAATGCGTGGTGTGTGCGTGCAAGAGTTCGGAGAAGAGGGCGCGAGGACAGAATAGCTGGTCACTGGGAAGCAGCAAATCCAGAAAATGGATTTAACGGTGGACAGCAAATTACACAGCGATTCAGTGCACACGTGAGAAACAGGTAGAATAGTGTATTTTTTTAGCACTTTTAGTACGGGGCCCGGGCTAGCAATTTGGGTGCCCTATGGCGCCATTTTATCATTATGACAAACCATTACAACACCACAGTAAAGCCAGAAGCCTCATCTTGCTCAACCTTGCTCAACCAAATGAGCCAAAAATGCCAAATATATGTCATACTATAACCAGAATGTGTGCTGTCTGGGTAGTGGCAGCACTACTTTTCATTGAACTGGTCTTAAAAATGTCTTTAAAAAGTCTTAAATTTGAGGTAGTCAAGCCAGGGGAACGCCTGTATGAATGCCTGTAAAACTACCATGTTTTTAAACTTATCTAGGCTTATTTGAAACCAACACCTATACCCCTTAGTGAACTACAGTATATGCCTCACCTACACACATCCTTCTCAAATCCATTGCACGTCATGCATTGACACCTAATGTTGTAATGTATCAATCTTGGAGATGATGATGCTTTTAAATTGGATAATTTTTCCAATGGCATAATAGGTGGCATAATGTTATTCTTCATTAATTAAAATGAACTAAATCCAACAGCTTGGCCTGTTTTTACTACAGTCTAGCTGGTGTTATCGCTAGGTTTCGGTAACATCTAGCCAACACTTTAAAACAGGCTAGCAATTATTGTACTATCATATGATGAACTGTCACAAATTAATCTTGTTTGTCACATAGCAGTAGATCTACACTGCGCTATGAGACTTTCCAAGTGAGTCTGTAATGTTTAGTTTTTTATTTTACATAGGGTATGGAAATGATAGACATAAGAGCTGTCAAAGTTTCAAAACTAGAAAAGAGCTCAGAGAGTGCAGACCTCCACCAAGACAATGGGGTCACTGATGGTGTTCTGGATCACCAATCGCCACCAAAATCTAATCAGTTCTTACTAGTCCCAATACAAACTTTGTCCGAAAAATTTCATCCAAATCCGTGCAGTACTTTTCAAATTATCTTGTACACAGACAGACAGACAGACAGACAGACGGACATACACAAACATAGACACACACACACCGGCGAAAAACATAACCTCCTTGGCGGAGGTAATAAAAGTGACAGTTCATAATTTCCGATGAGAGGCAATCCGATGGAAAACTTTAATATATGCAATACTGACTCGAGTGACTCAACTGACATATGGACTCGTACAAAACACACAGTCATCACTCAAAGCTATGGGATGATACTGACTCAAATGATTCATGGCTCAATGTGATTCAAGTGAACCGACTGACCGGCAACAATGAGACGAAACACAACTCTGCTGACTCACAGCATGCAATGGAGCGAAACTGACTTGACTGACTCATGTCACTCAATTGACTCGCACACAAAACACATTTCAGCTGATTTACAGCCATAGGGTGAAGCTGATCCAAGTGACTCGCGCACCCAAATCAGTTCAGTGAGTGACCCAGAAGGAACCAAATCCTTAAAAGGAATCAAGTTTTACAGCTCTACACCAAATGCCCAACCCCTGTTAGTTTTAAAATGATACTATTCGTATACTGGCTGTGTTATGTGAGCATTGTTATTTTAGAAGCAAGATAAAATGTTCCCCAATGCTGTTTTATCTGGGAACACGTCACAACTTCCCCAGAGACCATAGACCTGGTATAGGTATGAGAATTCCAAGAGGAAACAATTATTTCAGCGAGGCCACACAGATGGGTTAATCAGGATCATTAATGAAACCACCGACAATACATTTGGTATTGCGCCGCTATAGGTAAAGACAGAGCCTAGATGAGGGGCTGGAATCTATTTTTTTTTTTCTAGACCTACCCACTTAATTTTAATTCATGATAATTCATGTACCCTTACCGTAAAGTGTTACCCGTTGTTTTCTCTCTCTTTGGTATGCATGTAGCCGGGGTGATTTAGATTTAAAACATTTGCTTCTGGTTGAATATTGTTTAGGTGAATCACTCGTGATTTTCTCCCACAAAAAACATGCTAGGAGAATGCAAGTGGGACAAGCAGCATAATGAGTGACAGGCGAGTAGAGTGTGCATCATGTCTGTGTAGTGTTTATGTCCCCACCCATATCTATTATAACACTAGAAAAACACTCAGAGAGCGCAGACCTCCACCAAGGCACAATATAAATTTCAGACGGTTTTCTGGATCACCGATCGCCACCAAAATTGAATCAGTTCATCCAAATCCATGGAGTACTTTTCGAGTTATGTTGTACACAAACAGACACACAGACGCGGCGAAAACATAACCTCCTTGGTGGAGGAAATAACATTCATAAAATCAAAAAGTAGCGTAATAACTTTAACCTTGAATTTCTTTAAATTTCCTTCTAGATGAATAAAGTACTATTTTATCTTATTTTTACTTTTCAGTATAGGAGTTTCAAAATTAAGAACCGGCAGAAAGTGTTGCCATTTGTTTTCAATGATGTCATGGGCATGGAGGAAAGGGATAATGCCGGGGCACTGCCTGCTGATATCATCAGTGCCTTAAAAGGTCATATAATGGAAAAATATCCGGTAGGTGAGCAAGAAATGTCATACACAATCAAATTGTATAATCATCTTTTATGTGTTTTTTGCCTGAAAGTGTTGGAGATTCCAGAATATTTGTTAAATACTGCCACAAACTGAAGGTGATCAAACTGAAGATTTAAAAGCCATGCATGCCTTTGTAAGCCTAAACAATTGCGCAACACGTAGCCAGGATATTTCATAAAATCAAGGTAGGGGATTTAGCAGGTTTACTGGGTTAACCTGGAACATAGCCTTGAGTTGGTTTCACAGAAGAGACGTCATTGCCTGTTAGTGTCAGGTAATTACACTTGTTTTCTTCACTAGAAGAACAAACTATTTTATTACATGCATGTTTCAAATGCACACCGTTTTGCACACTGAGTTTGTTGAAAAACGAGCACACCCGACATAGCATGTTATCTGTCAGTGTGCTGTCCTCGATATAACTTCTTGCTACACACTGACAGCCAGCTAAACTCTCTCCAAACATCAAGACTCTGAAGACCGTTTTCCGTCGTCCACAGGTTTATTGACGTACATGGAAAGTGTGAAACTGAAACATACAAAATGTAGCCTAATCAGTGCTATGCTACAGCTGATTACCTGACAGTAACCTCATGAACTTTTATCTCATACATGAATAAACATTACGTTTACACAGCAAAGTGTCTAATATTCCTTCATACCATTTAGACCAGAATGTAAGTACATCAACAGCGCTCGTGCGTACACGCATGTAGTGGGCTAATTACACAGTGACCTAGCAATAGCCAGCTTAGCATTAGCGAATCCATATTTTCAAGTTCAAACTCCGTCTAAAACACCACTAAAGTCAAATTAAGAATGCATGAAGTTACATAAAGATGTAAACTGTAAATACATACCCACGATACTGCCTTAGGCATAAGAAAATTAACAGTCAAGTTTTAACCAAGCGTAACAGCAGGAGAAGCCTGAAAAACGTGTCTTTCTCACTTGTTTACAACTACGGGTGCTGCAATAAGACAAATCGCGCATGGAATTAAAGGGATCACAGGGAAATTAAAGTCACCATACAGAAATGGAGAAATGCATAGAGATTCTTAAGTACTGCTCATGAAATATGAAATTGACAACTTGCAACTGAAGTAAGGCTTGCATTTAACTCTTTAACCTGTTTAAGATTTTAACCCATTCAATGCCTGTAACAGAACACTCCCCGCTTGACGTGAATACACGTCACTCAACACCAGCCAAGTTTACTATTTACTTTAATCAGGACACAAAAGGAGCACAAGTTCATTGACTGGCCTAAGGAAAACTGAAAGATCATCTTCACTTCGACCTGACGCACTTTCTCATCGTCGCTAGGGAAAGTCTGTGCTACCAGTCCGAGAGGCAATTCAGTTCTTGGTGCTTGGCTGTTCTTGAGCAGAACAACACTTCCTGGTTGAATGTTTGGATGCGAAGACTGACGATTCTTAGGGGCCTGGAGTGTTGGGAAGAACTGCTTCCTCCAGCAGTCCCAGAAGAGAGGACTTGTTTTTGGTGTTTTCTTTTGCTTTTGGATGCACTTTACCTCTTGGCTGTAGACTTCATGCTGTACTGCTTGGATGATCACAGCTGAAGCTTTGCTGCATTCTTCAGCAGTGAATCCAGCCTTGCAGTAATCCCAACCCTTACAAGAGCTCTTCTCTTCTGGAGATGTCTTGAAATGGTGGGCTATGTGACTGAGATGAGTGACAGCTTGTGTTGGTGATTTCGAAGTAGAAAATTTAGCGAAGCGCTGAGAGCCAGGTTTCTCAGCAGAGGCTGCGGTGCCTAGAGCAGACACAAGAGGCCGGATGTCTGGGTCTGTGAGCCCTGGCTGTGAACTCATGATCGGCAGCGGTGCTACCCAGCTGCTGTTGGTGACTTTTCGTAGCCCTTCATCCATTATCTTCATGAATGTGGCGTCTTGAATAGAAGGAGCCACCTGGTCGTTGTCCTTGGTGCGTGGGAACGTGGTGCACCCCAGGTGGTCGGCTTCACAGGGAGGCTGGTGTGCAAGATATGCTGGAGGATGACTGGTTACCTGGATGTTGCTGAATTTCTCTTTAACATGAAACACGTTTGGGCATGGGGCGACACGACTGGGGCGCCACAGCTCCGTTGTGTTTGTGTGGAATGTGTGGATTGTGAGTGGCTTGTGGACATTACCTGAGCACACATTTCCAACAATGACCCAGCCCAAGTCCAATTTCTGTGCATAGGGCTGGTTGTGAGGGCCATTCACCTGTTTGCGAACTTTATGCACCCTGATAATGTCCCGTCCCAGGAGAAGCATAATGGGGGCCTGTGGGTCAACATCAGGGATGAGGTGTGCGACTGACTTTAGATGAGTGTGATGGAGAGCCACTTCGGGAGTCGGAATTTCCTCTCTGTTGTCCGGAATGTCATTGCACTCTATGAGGCTTGGCAATGGGATGCAGAGTGTTCCATCCAGAGACTCCACTACATAACCACTGGCTCTCCTGCCTGTGGATTCCTTTACTCCAGCACACGTCTTTAGTGTGTATGGAGTGCTTGGGCTTGTGTCACTGAACACTTCAAAGAACTGTGAGCGAACAAGTGACCTATTACTCTGTTCGTCCAATATGGTGTAGAGTTTCACTGCTTTTTCTCTGTGGCCAGCTGGATACACTCTAATGAGGCATATCTTTGAGCAGGAGCGGTCCGATAGCTCCTCTCCACAGACTTCTGTGCATTTGTTAGTGACCTCAGACGGTGGCGAAGTTTCTCTCTCCTCCCCGCCGTGCTCTGAAGCAGGGGCCGCCTCTTGTGCCCAGGGTGCAGGTCCGGGGTGAAGTGCTGTGTTGTGTTTTTCGCTTTTACACTCAGCACACTGAACATGGATGATGCAGTCCTTTGCAATGTGAGATGAAGAGGAGCAACACTTAAAACACACGTTGTTTTCTCTGAGCAGTGTTTTGCGCTCTTCGAGGGGCTTTTGTCTGAATGCCCTACACTTGCACAAAGGATGGGGCGTTTTATGCAACAGGCATAGCTTGTCATAGTCATCTGGTTTTGGTGGGGGCTCACCAGTGTCAGAATTGACATCAGGAGAAACATCTGTTTTGTGGACACCGACGGTCTTGGCCGCCGTGTCTGATGGAGTTGTGAGGCTGAAACTTGGATCGTTCATAATGTGAGCCTGCTGGGTGACGAAATCAACGAAGAAGGCAAAGGGAGGATAAGGTACCTGGTTTTGACGCTTGTAGAAAGCACCAGCTGACACCCACTTCTCCTGGAGACGAGGTGGTAGTTTCTGAACTACTGGATTGACGCCTCTCGCCGTATCCAGGAAAGAGAGGCCAGGCAGATCTCCCTCTGCTTTAGCTGACTGAAGCTCCATCAGTAGATCACTCAGTTTCATTAGCTTGGGCCCATCTCGGCCGGTTATCTTAGGAAAGCTGTCAATGCGCTTGAACAGAGCATCTTCAATCGCTTCAGCTGAACCGTAGATGTGTTCCAGCCTGTCCCATGCCATAGCCAGCCCTGCTTCTGGGCGATGGATGTGGATTGCTCTGATCTGTTCAACGTGCTCCGCTGACTCTTTCCCAAGCCACTTTAACAAAAGATCTAACTCCTCGCTTGGAGTTAGGTTTAAGCCACTGGTTGCAGTTTTAAAGGAACGCCTCCATGCTCTGTAGGTTTGAGGCTTGTCATTGAACTGGAGTAAGCCAGTAGCGACCAGCTCACGGCGAGCAAGATATCTTACAAAGTCATTCATGTGTGAGTTGGCATTATCACAGTCCGGTAACACATGATGGTGTGAAGGAGATGGGTGCTCATAATTCTTACGTGTGAATTGGTGCATAGGAACGCCATGCTCATCCTTGAACTTGACGTGAGGGACATGAAAGTGTCTGTACCTTGTGGCTGGCTCATGGGTACCTCCGTCCACATCAGTGCAAGGCTGCCGGTGGGCAAGATTAGGTGAAGCAGGATTGTTTTGTAGTGGGACGAAAGGTGTGGCGTTGGCTTTGAGATGTGAGGACGATGGCTCTGACCTTCTTGTCGTGTCACCGTTTTCACCTGGCTGTGTTTCTGGTTCTCTTTCTCTCAGTTGATCAATCACATATTGCTCTGTGCGCTGTGAGGCCACCAAGGGAACAGAGTCTGAGATCAGCTCACAACTGTGTGATCCATTACAGGCATCCACAGCTGCTTCCAGTACTTCTGCTTCTGTAATGGCTGCAGCTGCTTCCTTCTTGTGCTTAAGAACTTCCATAGAGGCTTCCAGTCTGGCTTTTTCTAGCTTTAAACTCATTTCTTCTTCAGCATAGGTGAGGCGTACTTTAGCTGCTTCGGCTCTTGCTCTTGCTATGGCTGCTGCAGACCCTGTCGAGGACGTGCTGGATCGTGTTGAGCACCAAGCCTGAGAGCGTGTCCTTAGCGATACACTGTGCAAGCATTCGTCTGAAATTACTGGCTTTGCGGTGCCCTCTGCTGGCCTTTCTGTTTGCAAACATTCCTCACTCGCCTTTGTCTCCACAGCGCGCGCAGATCCCTCCCTGCTCATCGTGGCTACATGTGACGAGTAGCTGTAACGGTTAGCGGTCAGCCTGTACTGTGTTATCTTGCCTGCTTGATAGTCGTGGTTTCACTGTGCTGTCCTCGGTATAACTTCTTGCTACATACTGACAGCCAGCTAAACTCTCTCCAAACATCAAGACTCTGAAGACCGTTTTCCGTCGTCCACAGGTTTATTGACGTACATGGAAAGTGTGAAACTGAAACATACAAAATGTAGCCTAATCAGTGCTATGCTACAGCTGATTACCTGACAGTAACCTCATGAACTTTTATCTCATACATGAATAAACATTACGTTTACACAGCAAAGTGTCTAATATTCCTTCATACCATTTAGACCAGAATGTAAGTACATCAACAGCGCTCGTGCGTACACGCATGTAGTGGGCTAATTACACAGTGACCTAGCAATAGCCAGCTTAGCATTAGCGAATCCATATTTTCAAGTTCAAACTCCTTCTAAAACACCACTAAAGTCAAATTAAGAATGCATGAAGTTACATAAAGATGTAAACTGTAAATACATACCCACGATACTGCCTTAGGCATAAGAAAATTAACAGTCAAGTTTTAACCTGTTTAAGATTTTAACCCATTCAATGCCTGTAACAGAACAGTCAGATAGGGCCACTGAACTTTTAGGACTGTCTTTAATTAGGACATATTTTGCATGGACTGAGTGCAACTTGCCATAGAACGTGTTGATTAGATGTTTAGCTAAGATAACATCCTAAGTCAACTTGCAACTCAGGAGCTCGACCATGAGCATTACAACTGATGATTCAACTTCCCTCAATTGTTTTCAATAACAACCTTGTATGGAAAACAAGGAAATACCGTATCATTTCGAAACCTGAACTATTTCTTATTAATTTTATGTAATTGATTTTAATGTTGATATATGTTCAGAGGCCATGCCTAACAAACATTGACTGAAATGCATAGGCCTAAAATTGTGAGTGTGTAGTCCAAGACGATGGTATGTTGATGTGTAATAATGTATACCCGAAACCAGATGACATGCTATGTTAAATTAACTTTTTTCCTTACTCTTTAAGAAAATGAAATGTATTTTGTGTGTTTTTTAAATTATATTTGTAACTGACGTCGAAGCAAATGTCATCACTGACATAATTTTGAACTTCTCAATCAAACTTTTATTCCCCTCAGTTCAACCCTACATCTCCATTGTCTGCTGATTTGGGTCAGGAATTGTACAGAAGTTCCCCAACTATAAATGACCAGGCTCATTGCCTGGTTATCGTGATTCCAGCAAATGTGATTTTAGTGAAACAAACAATTCATGCAACCAACAAAATGAAGGAAATCAGAGATGGCGCCAGCCGTCTGGGTAAGGACGATGTAACCCTATAGAATCTAATACTTGTGTATACACCTACCTGGGTATTTATGAAAATGAGTAAATTCTCTGCCTCCATGTACACTAGAAAAAAGAAAGTTCTGCGACTCACTGCACAATTGTTTTAGTTTTGAGCTTAGACACCAAAAAAGATTTTTACATTGGGTCATTTCATGTCAATTCACCCAAATTCTTGAAAATTCCCCGCCTGACCATCTCAGAATTTATTGACACAATTCTACTGAAAAGATACAATTTTTAATATTAATAATCCAAAATATTAGGTTCATAACCTCAATAGTTTTTTAATAAGAAATATTTCATTTGGAATGCATTTCGGGCATTTTTTGGCATCATAATCTAAAGGCTGTTTTTAAACAGCAATATCTGGAAAACTATCTCACCTATAGCCTTCAAATTTTCTACTGTCAATATATGGTAGTCATAGCCTCCAGACATGGAATATCAGGATTGTAGCTCAAGCATAACTTAGGACACAGGCGCTCAAACTTCTACCAAAGTATGGCTTGGCAAAATGAGATGGTAACTTTGAAGAGTTGTCAAGGCCCCAGTTTTGGACATAGAAGACTTATATTTTACAGAAAGTATATCTGGCAACAGGTCAAACACTCTACAAAACATGGTCACTCTAAGATGAATGGATCCACAAGTATTATGCCTCAAATATGGGGAAAAACACATTTGTGCCCAAATTCAGAGCCATATTCCAAAAAACTGAGTTAATGGATCAGGTCCATTTTTTTGTTTTTGAAAGATCAAATTATTGTTAAACTTATATAAAAAAATTGTGAGGGTGTTTTGCCCCATTTTGTCACAATTAATTTTCAAACATGGGCTATATGCGGGTGGGTGATTGTTTTTTCCTCTTGATTCCGAGGGGTGCGTCCACCCAATTTTAGAGCCATATTCCAAGAAACTGAGTTAATGGATCAGGTCCAATTGTTTGTTTTTGAAAGACAAAATTATTGTTAAACTTATATAAAAAAAATTGGGAAGGTGTTTTGCCCCATTTTGTCACAATTCATTTTCAAACATGGGCTACAGTATATGTGGTTGGGCGATTTGTTTTTTTTTCCTCTTGATTCCTAGGGGTGTGTTTACCTATGACTATGTTTACATAGCCATGTGTTTTGGAGACTGCTGTATTTGTATCCAACCATTTACAAAATATGTGAATTGATCTGATAAAAGATTCACCTCTCCCTTGTTGAGTTCTTTATAGTCATGTTTTGACCTTTTTATTCTCCATTGAAGAACATACAAATTCATGTTTTTACCTTAATTTCGTGTAATAAAAGTGCTTGGTGTTTGATCAACATTTTTCGGAGTCAACAGTAGATTTTATGCTCATTGTAGTTGCATTGCATTAATGAAAACAATGACTGAAATCTCTCTTGATTACTGACTCTTCATAATTTGAAGTGAAATGCGTTTTTTTTTTTTTTTTTGAAAGAATAAAATGATCTCTCCTTTGAGTTATGCACTCATTAAAAAATTACATTTAACTTCAACAATGATTTAAGAGATTAACAATCACCATGCTAATCTGCATCTGTATATTTCTTCACTTTAAACAAATCTATGCCATTCTTTGGCATAGAAAAGATCATTATTCATTTTCTGCAATGTTAACAACATTGCAGTGTGAACATGATCCTTCCTTAAAAGTTCAAAGTTGACCAAGAACAAATTCAAACTTGAATGAGATTCAAAAGCCATTTGTATGATCTTCCATGTTGTCTACATGAGGGTGGCTCTAGCGTTTTTCCAATATGCTACCAAAAAATAAAATCAATAAAATCACAGGACGACTACACCTTCACTCTTTTTGCTTGTAGAGCTTCAAAAGGCTAATTACTAGCACAAACATGAAAATAAAATTTGAAAAATCATAAACGTCAGTCGACTGGTTATGGTGGTGGGGTATGGGTAATCACGGTTTAATTGCGCACATGTTGTATCTGTGGGTGTGTCTGTCAACCACCATGATGTAGAAGCCATGTCTGTTTGGTTGGGCTGGATGAATTTAATAATGCTATGTCTGTAATCTTTTCGGTCTAAACCAGGCAAGCAAATGTTTAAGATAACTAAGTCTTACATTTGAATCTGGAAAGTAAAAAAATACGTAGTTGTGAAATTTAATACTGTATTGCTGCTGCATTTGGTTGAGTTTACGTCTTTCAGATGCAGCATGCAGATATTACTTCACATAGAAGCATCTGTATTTGAAATGATAACAGAAAAATGTGGGGAAGGGCGGAAGATCCAAAGTAAAAGCAAAGGAGGACTACCAAAACATGTCTCAAATAAAGTTGATTGACTTTGACATGGCAATGTAAATATAGTCACACGTGGTAAAGGTAAACAAAAGTCAATGTTTGCAATATGGACACACCCCTAGGGATCAAGAGGAAAACCCCAACATATACCCCATGTTTGAAAATTAATTGTGACAAAATGGGGCATAACACCCTCTCAAATGTTTTATGTAAGTTTAAGAGTCAGTTTCTGTAAGACTCATGCGGATTTCCATAGGGGCTGATACAAACCCTCTTCAGATCTCAATGAAAAAATTCTCATAGATACATATATGGGATAGATATTTAAAAATAACAATTTAAATGTTTTGGACCTTTCCTAAAAAAAACTAGGGACTTTTGAAATGACACATGGCAAAGGTGGAAATTTGATGCTTTTCAAAATGCACAACTTTGCCTGTCCATATTTCAGTGGGCTTTTAAGACAGCACTCTGACATTTGGCAAAATCAGAGCAGGGGTCCAACAGTTTTGAAACATATTTTTATGGTGGTCACTAGTTCAACTTACAGCCATTAGGTGGCCATTGAAAACTCAACTTTTCAGTTTTGGAGCCTTGTTTTGGGGCCTCTCACTGCTTGTGCAAACACGTAACCTTGCTCATTCATAAAGATATGAGCACATTGGGAGGTCCTGTTTTGAAATATAATTGGTTGAAGATTGCAAAATTTTAAAGTACTGATAGAGAGGATGTTTCATTTGGCAAATATGAAATTGAAATTGAAATTAGACGACCATATCTTTGTGCGCCATCAGTAAAAAAGGTTGAAACAATTTTTATTATGTTGACATGTATCTAATCTATTTGTATTCTAAATATATTGGAGGCATTTTGCTTTATTAACCATTAAATGCCATTTATTAACTGCATAAATTACATACATCGATAGGCCCTCTAGAAATACGTGAAATTGAAAACAGCACCATCATGTGGACAAAGCTGAAAAAAAAAAAAAATGGCAGTATTGAAGCCATGTTGGAGGCACCTGACAAACATACAAAGGCATGCTTGAGTCTCCAAGAGTTTTGGTGGTATTATAGTTTGAAGTTTCCAAATATTTTTTTGGAATAGGGAGTGGGTTCATTCGAAGGCATAGTTTTCTTAGAAATATTTGAGATATTGAGGTATAATTTTGCACACCTTCCCTTGAGATGTGTGGCTACATAATCAAAAGTGCATATTTAGGAAAGACATTCATCTATTTTGGGCCAAATTGCTATGACAAATATTTTTTTGAGTCAGAATAGGTGCCAAAAAGTCACTCACAAAAAGACCAAATTGAATGGCATACACTCTGCATAGTCTTTTCATCATGTGTATTTATTTTTATTGTGATCTAGTAAAACACACAGTACTCTGTAAAATGCAATGTCTAACTCTAAAGAACTGCCAGTGTATAATGTCCAGGAAAGAGTGAGAAATTACAGGACTTTCTAATAAACACTGAATCTAAATAATGGGGAAAACCCGCCAGCATTATCTGCCATGTACTGACATCAGATGAATTTTGAATTTTCCCACAAATTGGTAGGAATAGATGTGTGACAAGACAATAATGATTTCTAACTGCTAAGTGATTGTGTTCAACAACAGGATTGTTGCTGTTTTCAATTGCACAAGAATGGAGGTTTCTGGTTTACAAACACTTAGCATAGTTGATGTCTGAACACTATGTCTCACTCTAAGCAACTCAATAAGGGTTACCTTGATGCCACTGGTGGTTATGGGTAATTGACATTTTGAGTCACCATTACAGAGAAGTGTAGTTCTACACAGATGGTCAGACTCACCCTTCACTGTAGGGTGTGTCTGCTAATTGATTAGCAGCACAGACAATGTTCCTGTATACTTGACACATACCATGGCTTTACCTCTGGCTCCTCTGAAACTTGTCAAAAGCACCCCTTGTAGTAGGAAGGAACACTTCTGCTCAAATGTTCTGGGTCTGAAATGATGTTCAAGAAAAAATTGTTCTAAATTTACAGTCATTAGATCTGAAGAGGGATGTGTTATCCTCAGGTTCTGAGTCTTGAAATAGATTCTGTGAGTAATGTCCAAGCTGAATAGTTAGATTATCTGACGGGTGTATTCTACTTTTTTGTTTCAAACAAAGTGATACATTTACAGACAATTGATTTGATATTGGTCAATTACCTTTAGTAATGCCCCAAAGGAGACCATTCCCAAGAATAATAGGTTTAGCAAACAGTTATAAAGACACACAAGTGATTTTATAAAAGCGCACAAGTGTCTTTTCATATTTCAAATGAAAAATTTTGGATTTAAAGACTACATCTTCAAAGAATAAAAGTATACGCAGCATCAATTGAGTGTTGATAGCACAACGTGTAAAGAAACAGCCTAGCACACTTGTAAGCTGATAAGCTGGTGGTTCTATACTTGACTGTCGTCTTACTCCCCTGAGCAACCCCTGAGTTGATACTTTTGTATTGTTTGCAATATATTTGAGTGGTAGCATTCTTTATCTAATCAAGTAATGTTGCCTAATAATTTGCTTACTCAAAGCAATAAATAAATAATGTGATGCTTGGGAATTGAACCCTGGTCTGCTGATTGGCAGTCTGTGACATAACCACTGTGCCACCACAGCCACAGTCTAATAATGGCTCGAACAGGGTTAGAGCTTTGGCGTCTCTGGTTAGTCAGCACAACCCTCCATAGAAGTTATCATAGGTGCAAATCTGCTGTAAATAAAATTAATTTACTCAGTGATAGTACAAAAAGCCACCTAGATATTTGGACCACAGATAATATGAGTGCAGACAAACAAAGTAAGGCAAATTTCAACTGTTTTGAGTGATGGCGCACAGAGCTATGAGCACCTAAAATGGCACTTCATTTCGTATTTCCCTAAAATAATTGCCTCTAGCTTAACATCACCAATTCATGCCCATATATTTTATTCAAATTCTAAAAGAGGAGGTTCCAAAGTGAATATATATAACAAACTAATAAGGTTTTGAGTGTCATATGAACTGTGAGAGGCACACGAAAATGGAACAAAAATGTAAAAGGTCCAATTTTGAAAAGGCCCTTAAGGACAGTGCCTTCAATTTGCCACAGAAGTGACATCATTACTCAAAGGTTTATTTCCCCAACATTTATGTGCCAAAATTTCAGGATGGTAAGATCAAGGCGCAATGAGATATTTGAAGGCAAAAACTGGAATTTTCAGTACCTCAAAATTATGCTGAAATTTTGGGAAGCCCTAACTTTTGTTAGGAACATTCTCAATGTTTAAAAATACAGTTTTGTCCTTCTTAGGCACATGTCTACTGGTATTCAAAATTTGAAGGGAATATGAAGAGGGTTTGTATCACCACCCGCATGATTCTTACAGAAACTGACTCTTAAGTACATTCTGTAAGTAGTGTCTAAGCTGAATAGCTAGATTGTTTGAGGGGTGTGTACAACTTTTTTTTTGTTTCAAACAAAGTGATAAATTTACAGACATTTGATTTGATATTGGTCATTTACCTTTAGTCTACTACCCCAAAGGAGACCATTCCCAAGAATAATAGGTTTAGCAAAAAGGTTATAAAGATTCACAAGTGATTTTATATATAAAAAAACGTCTTTTCATATTTCAAATCAAAATTTTGCCATCGGATTTAAAGAATAAATCTTCAAACAAGAAAAGTATACACAGCATCTATTGAGTGTTGATAGCACAACGTGTAAAGAAACAGCCTAGCACACTTGTAAGCTGATAAGCTGGTGGTTCTATACTTGACTGTCGTCTTACTCCCCTGAGCAACCCCTGAGTTGATACTTTTGTATTGTTTGCAATATATTTGAGTGGTAGCCTTCTTTATCTAATCAAGTAATGTTGCCTAATAATTTGCTTACTCAAAGCAATAAATAAATAATGTGATGCTTGGGAATTGAACCCTGGTCTGCTGATTGGTAGTCTGTGACATAACCACTGTGCCACCACAGCCACAGTCTAATAATGGCTCAAACAGGGTTAGAGCTTTGGCGTCTCTGGTTAGTCAGCACAACCCTCCATAGAAGTTATCATAGGTGCAAATCTGTTGTAAATAAAATTAATTTACTCAGTGATAGAACAAAATGCCACCTAGATATTTGGACCACAGATAATATGAGTGCAGACAAACAAAGTAAGGCAAATTTCAACTGTTTTGAGTGATGGCGCACAGAGCTATGAGCACCTAAAATGGCACTTCATTTCGTATTTCCCTAAAATAATTGCCTCTAGCTTAACATCACCAATTCATGCCCATATATTTTATTCAAATTCTAAAAGAGGAGGTTCCAAAGTGAATATATATAACAAACTAATAAGGTTTTGAGTGTCATATGAACTGTGAGAGGCACACGAAAATGGTAGAAAAATGTAAAAGGTCCAATTTTGAAAAGGCCCTTAAGGACAGTGCCTTCAATTTGCCACAGAAGTGACATCATTACTCAAAGGTTTATTTCCCCAACATTTATGTGCCAAAATTTCAGGATGGTAAGATCAAGGCGCAATGAGATATTTGAAGGCAAAAACTGGAATTTTCAGTACCTCAAAATTATGCTGAAATTTTGGGAAGCCCTAACTTTTGTTAGGAACATTCTCAATGTTTAAAAATACAGTTTTGTCCTTCTTAGGCACATGTCTACTGGTATTCAAAATTTGAAGGGAATATGAAGAGGGTTTGTATCACCACCCGCATGATTCTTACAGAAACTGACTCTTAACAATAGTTTGATCTTTCAAAGTAAAAAAAAAAATGGACCTGGTCCATTAACTCAGTTTTTTTGGAATATGGCTCTGAAATAGGGTGGACACACCCCTAGGAATCAAGAGGAAAAAACAATCACCCACCTACATATAGCCCACGTTTGAAAATTAATTGTGATGAAATGGGGCAAAACACCCTCCCAATTTTTTCATATAAGTTTAACAACAATTTGATCTGTCAAAAATAAAAAAATGGACCTGATCCATTAACTCAGTTTTTTGGAATATGGCTCTGGAGTTGGGCACAAATGTGTTTTTCTTCATATTTTAGGCCTAATACCTGTGGATCTATTCATCAGAGTGACCATTTTTGGTAGATTGTTTAACCCGTTACGTGAGATACTTCCTGTAAAAAATGGGTCTTCTATCTCCAAAACTTGGGTCTTGACAACTCTTCAAAGTTGCCATTTCATATTGCCAAGCCATACTTTGGTAGAAGTTTGAGTGCCTATATCATGAGCTACAATCCTGATATTCCATGTATGGAGGCTATAACTACCACATATTGACAGTAGAAAATTTGAAGGCTATAGGTGAGATGGTTTTCCAGATATTGCTATTTAAAAATGGCCTTAGATTATGGTGACCAAAAAGCATGTCATTTGAAATATTTTTTATAAAAAAAACTATTGACCGTATGAAGCTAATATTTTGGATTCTTACTATTAAAAATGCTATCTTTTTACTAGAATTTTTTCAGGAAATTCTGAGATGGTCAAGCAGGAGGCATTGGGTGAAATGACATGAAATGACCCCATTTTGATTTAAGCTATGCCATGTTAAGGCCGATAATGTAATAATGACCAATAATGTAACAACTGCCAATAACGTAATAATTTGCACAGTTTTAAATGTAATAAAGCCAATAGTGTAATAACTTGCCAATAATGTAAGATTTTTCTCTGAAATTATATAACCTTTTACGAAACTGCACACGGTCTCGAATCCGGGTCTCCGGAGAACTAAATGTGCAACTTGACCACAACATCAGCCAAGCTTGTTGGTATGTCAGTCAGAGTGCATACTCAACCGTAGTGATGGTACCCCGTCACACTGCCTTCCCCTTTGGGAAGCGCATGTCCCTCACGCATCCACCAGCCATACTACTCCCATCCCAGGGTACCCCACACTCTAGTGCTTCACCCATCTCAGGGGTCCCTCACACCGGGGTCAACCTATCCTGGTGGTCCCTCATACGGACCACTCACGGTAGCCATCCCTCTTCTGACACCATATGTAGCGGAGGGAGAGAACAGTGACCCCACTCGTGCATACTCAACCATAGTGCACAGTCAAGGGAGGGAGAAGTGGAGGATGGGGCTGAGGTGGGGGAGGAGGGAGAAATAGGAGGACAGGGGGAGAAGTGGTCAGCTGTCATTTTACAGCATTTTATACCGTTTTCCAATAAATGTAGGATATACAATCCAATATCCAATAAGTAACAATAGCTATTTTTGTTTCCCAATTTAGAAACCATAAAATTACTTTTTCACATTTTGCTGCTTATATGGAAGCCTGCTGATGGCTGAGTAAAGTGTCAGTCACATGACTTGAGTGTTTTGTTCACCTAGTGGGCGGTTAAAGGCAACTTTGCCCTATTATAATAAGAGCTCTATTGCTCAAACTACTCAAGACTGAAGATGCAAGAAATTTGTCCAACTCATTAGCCTAGAACTCTAGACCAGTGATTTTCAAAGTGGGGGCCCGGGCCCCTGGGGGGGCTGTGAGGTGGTGCCAGGGGGGGCGCGGGAAGATGGAGTAAAAAAAAAAAAAAAATACATGAAATTATTTTATTGAATTAAAAATAATTTAAAAATATTCCTGTTTGCGTATAACTGCATTATGATAATCATTCACATAAAACTTACAAATAATATTTTTAGATAAGAATAAGAAATTCTTACATTATTGGCAAGTTATTACATTATTGGCTTTATTACATTTAAAAACTGTGAAAATTATTACGTTATTGGCAGTTATTACATTATTGGCCGTTATTACATTATCGGCCTTTACATGCCAGCTTACATTTTGCTTTGAGATAACATAGATTTTTTTTGTATACACAAAGGCTGCGTATTTTCAGTTTTACGGTATATGAATTCCACTTCTACTTCATCATCGCTACATTTAAGTCAATGAAGCATACCATAACAGACATAACAATTAGGGAGTGCTGAGGGAATAGGTCAAGGGCACCTTAACTGTGGTGCATTGGTCAGGGGGGTTATTTCACAAAACCAAGATAGGGGATTTAGACAGGCTTACTGCATGCCCAAAAAGTTAAAATGTCTGTCCCACTTTTAAAAATGCTACATGTCCCACATTTTGTCTGTTTGGAGGTGGTCACCCTAGGCCTAAAATTTTAATCAATAGCCAGACTGCGACTAAGCTTTAGCATATTTTATTTTCTGGATGCAGTGTGTGTGTTCAATCAAACAGACCTGATCTGATAGTTTTTAAATCAGGGAACATATCGCTGCCGTCTATCTGCCCTTTCTGTTTGTCTCCCAAAGTGTCGGGAAGGGCAATTGTTTTGTCAGAAAACCACCAGATCTTTTCTCTTCGATGCTCTAGATGCTTTGAAGCAGTGCGATACAATCAGGAAGAATCTTCCAAAGCCGCGTTCGCCTGACCTTTGTCAAGACCCTGTCTTTTAGGGCCCAATATCTCAAAAAGTAACATAGATACAAGATTAAGATTTTGCACAATTACTGATGGGTACGATGACATTAAGCACCTAAAGTTTGAAGAAAATCCAAGGGGGACAGGCAGAATGCATTTGTTGATTTCACATGGAATGGCCCATACTTCACATCATATATGTATATATACGCACGCACACATATAGGCGTTGTACTAATGCACTGTAAAAAAAGAAAAGTTAGCAGAACTTGAAATTTCAAAGTCAACCGATTTCACTGGTTTTCTCGAGTTAGAGAGCATAACTTTATTTTTCAAGTTGCCAGGACTCATTAAAGTAAGTGAACACTATTTACTTTAACTACACAGTCGTTTGTTCTACCAACTTAAAATTCCTTGTTCTGCCAACTTGAAATTTCAAGTCAAGTGATTGGTCTTTGTACAAAAAAAAGCTATCCTTACTGATACATCTTCAGGGTGAGAGCACATGGGGATTGAACCATCAACCTTAGAGTTCCAAGTCTGAAGCCCTATCCATTAGTCTAGCCATAGCTTAATTTCTTCCCAAACAGTAATGCCATATTTTTAATATAATTTTAAAAAGCATACACTACAAAAGAAAAGTTTGCTGAACTTAAAATTCAAAGTTAACCAATTTCACTGGCTTTTTTTTAAGTTAGTCCAACTTCAGAGTGCAGAACTTGATATTTCAAGTTGCCAGGACTCATTAAAGTAAGTAAACACTACTAATTGTTTGTTCTACCAACTTAAAAATCCTTGCTCTGCCAACATAAAATCTTTTTTTTTTTTTGAGAAACCAGTGATTGCTCTGTCAAAAAACACTGTCCTTAACATATTTTCAAATAGTGAGCACATAGGGATTGAACCAACAACCTTGTGATTTCAAGTCTGAAACTCCAACCATTAGTCTATGTATGGCTTCATCGGTATACCTGCTCTAACCATAAAACCAAGGCTGATAGCCTGTGCATTTGGATGTGCATGGCATCCTTTAGAAATGCTTTTAAAAACAACTGTGATAACCATTCATAACAAAGCATTTTCTTTCTTAATTCTATGACACTGAAGAAATGAATTAAATAAGATTAATGTCAAGTTAGTTTTAATGGTCACTTGGAGTCACACTTCCTAAGCTCCCACTGGCTCTAGCGCAAGTCAACACTCTCATGACAGAGGTGTTTCAGAGTTACGTCCGAGAATTATGGGTACCAGTATTTGTCCATTTTAAATTCAAATATTGCCTTACTGTTCATTTTCAATTCAAATATTGTCTTACTGCTCAGTGCGGTTTCTCAAAAAGTAGGCAAGATTGAAACTGATGCCAAATTTAGGATAAAGTTTAGATTATTGGTTGATTTTCAGGGAAGAGCAAGGGTAACTGAGAAGCCCTTTCTTAAAAGACAAATGATGATTTCAAACTGGAATTCATAATCTTCAGCTGAGCTTGAAATTGATAATTTGATTGCTCCAGGTATCACTGAAATTTGGACATGCTCCAAAAAATGTGTGCCTGAAGAAGCAAGTAAACTAATCTTAGTTGATTAGTTTAACCTGAGGTTGCACACTTCCTAGTGCAACCTAGTTTAAGCTGTGGTTGCACACTTCCTAGTGCAACCTATTAGTAAATATAAACAGATTATCAAATAAATGTGATTTTTGGTTAGCATTACAATCCAACCCTGATTGGAATGATTATATTCACAGAAAGCCTTACATAAGCAGTGTTTCTAAAATAATCATGCCATTATCACATCTCCCAAACCAAATTTCCTGAGTGAAATATTTAGCTTGTTAAGATGGTATTGATTTATCACTGATCTGAACACCTGCAGCTTTGATGTTCCTTCATTGTCAGCAATAATATTTTAAATATCCAAACAAGTTTCATCTTTTACCTTACTGATCATACCTACAAGGATAAGTAAATTGTGGATAGTCATCTCCATGATGGTGTGTCATAATAAATATAAGTTTTTAATACAAAGTGCAACACAGTACTCAAGTAGCATGATGGTTATACTGTGCAATTTATAGTGTTAACAATTGTTCATCTACTCATTGATTCTTCACAATTACATTTCAACATGGATAAACATGATCGAATTTATGTGGAAGGTGAGGGATTCTGGGACATGTCAATTTGACATCAAGGTAGCGGCAACTTAAGATGCTGTGTTCTGACTACTTATTTTAATGAGTCCTGGCAACTTGAAATATCAAGTTATGCACTCTGAAGTTGGACTAACTTAAAAAAGCCAGTGAAATGGGTTGACTTACAATTTTAAGTTCAGCAAACTTTTCTTTTTTAACAGTGTGTTAACTTACTTTAATGAGTTGGGCTAACTTAAAAAAGCCAGTGAAATCGGTTGACTTTGAAATTTCAAGTTCTGCTAACTTTTCTTTTTTTACAGTGTGGCAAGTCGTTATTTTTGATAGATATAGTGTTTGTGTGTAGCTGCACAGGGTTTCCAAAGCAGTGTTTATTTCACACGGAATGACCCATAGGGCCTCTTTAATTACATTGTAATGCTTTTCAGTACATGAGACTGAAACCTAACGCTTTCTTTTAATTCTTCAGGAATCCCCCAGGTAGTCTTTCTTACCCATGTGGATGAATGTTGCGAACTGGTGGAGAAGGATGTGCAACTTGTCTACAAAAGCAAGGCAGTTAAGAAGGCAGTACGTTTTGTGTTTGTGTCTAAAACTTTGCCATAATTTCTAATGAGACAGAGACATTTGACTGTGTTTGTACTGAGGAAAAAATATTTCTATCGCATATGATCAGGCGAATTTCGCTACGCATGTACATGTTCTGAACATCATTATATTCAACACATGTTTATTACAGAGTGAATGTAAAGGTCCCCTTATGAAATATTCACTTTTGATGGCTTTTGATTGTAAAGTGGTAAGTAGAAATGAGGTGCGTCCATTTATTTGGGAAGTCATTTGCCTTGTATTCCTTTACACCAGGGGTCTCTGGGAGCTACTTTGACCAAAATCAGTGTGGCCGAAAGCTACTCTTCTATTTGACCTTGGTGTTACTGATAGAGAAGAGGTAGTTTCTACACTCTAAAAACTGTTGGGTTGAAAATAAGTTATTATAACCCAACAGATTTGTCATATATGGCCTTTCCCAACATTGGGTTAGGATCAACGCAAGCCATTGAGTTACCTAATATAACCGAACATCTAGGTAGAAATAACTATATAACAGAGTTATAATGACCCATTAGTAGGTTATATTTTGGTATATTCAACCCAACAAGCTGGGTAGGAATAACTACATTGCTAAGTTACATTTACCAATTAGTGGGTTACATTCAACCCTTTCTATTGGTTGGGATGAACATGCCATTTCCCAGAATGCCCTAGTGTCATTGTGTTACTTGCTTCTATGATGGCACACATCCTCATGCAGACTACTATCCATAACATAGTAGTTCTACTTATTTACATTGTAGACTGTGGCATCACAGAGTTAGAGTGAATGTCAACATGACCTGTTGATTATTCTTAGAAAGCTACAAGATTTTACTGTGATTATGTGACCATGCTGAAGAGCATTTAGTTTGAAATTTCACCTAATCTATCGATGACTAATTGTACCTCATGTGGTTAGTGTACACAGAAACTATTTGGGAAATTGAAGCAAAGCCAATCTGGGCCCTGTGAAAAAATTAGTGAGTATGGCTTTGCTGCATCTGGAATCCAATTCAATTCCAGATCCCTCACCTCCAACACCTTTGGCTCAACAATTAATTTGGCATTGAGCCCGGGAGAAAGTAAATATGTAAAATATTAAAGGGTCATTTCATGTCATTTCACCCAATACCTCCTGCTTGACCATCTCAGAATTTCCTGAAAAAAATCTAGTAAAAAGATACCATTTTTAATCGTAAGAATCCAAAATATTAGCTTCACACGGTCAATAGTTTTTTTATAAAAAATATTTCAAATAATATGCTTTTTGGTCACCATAATCTAAGGCCATTTTTAAACAGCAATATCTGGAAAACCATCTCACCTATAGCCTTCAAATTTTCTACTGTCAATATGTGGTAGTTATAGCCTCCATACATGGAATATCAGGATTGTAGCTCATGATATAGGCACTCAAACTTCTACCAAAGTATGGCTTGGCAATATGAAATGGCAACTTTGAGTTGTCAAGACCCAAGTTTTGGAGATAGAAGACCCATACTTTACAGGAAGTATCTCACGTAACGGGTTAAACAATCTACAAAAAATGGTCACTCTAAGATGAATAGATCCACAGGTATTAGGCCTAAAATATGGGGAAAACACATTTTTGCCCAACTCCAGAGCCATATTCCAAAAACTGAGTTAATGGATCAGGTCCATTTTTTTTATTTTTGAAAGATCAAATTATTGTTAAACTTATATGAAAAAATTGGAAGGGTGTTTTGCCCCATTTCATCACAATTAATTTTCAAACGTGGGCTATATGTGGGTGGGTGATTGTTTTTTCCTCTTGATTCCTAGGGGTGTGTCCACCCTATTTCAGAGCCATATTCCAAAAAAACTGAGTTAATGGACCAGGTCCATTTTTTTTTTACTTTGAAAGATCAAACTATTGTTAAACTTACATAAAACATTTGAGAGGGTGTTATGCCCCATTTTGTCACAATTAATTTTCAAACATGGGGTATATGTTGGGGTTTTCCTCTTGATCCCTAGGGGTGCGTCCACCCAACTCCAGAGCCATATTGCAAACATTGACTTTTGTCTTATGACAATGTTTACCTTTACCAGGTGTGACTATATTTACATTGCCATGTCAAAGTCAATCAACTTTATTTGAGACATGTTTTGGATACTCCTTTGCTTTTACCTTGGATCTTCCGCCCTTCCCTACATGTATCTGTTATCATTTCAAATACAGATGCTTCTATGTGAAGTAATATCTGCATGCTGCATCTGAAAGAAGTAAACCCAACCAAATGCAGCAGCAATACAGTATTACATTTCAAAACTACGTATTTTTTTACTTTCCAGATTCAAATGTAAGACTTAGTTATCTACACATTTGCTTGCCTGGTTTAGACAGAAAAGATTTCAGACATAGCATTATTAAATTCATCCAGCCCAACCAAACAGACATGGCTTCTACATCATGGTGGTTGACAGACACACCCACAGATACAGCATGTGCGCAATCAAACCGTGATTACCCATACCCCACCACCATAACCAGTCGACTTACATTTATGATTTTTTAAATTTTATTTTCATGTTTGTGCTAGTAATTAGCCTTTTGAAGCTCTACAAGCAAAAAGAGTGAAGGTGTAGTCGTCCTGTGATTTTATTGATTTTTTTTTTTTGGTAGCATATTGGAAAAACGCTAGAGCCACCCTCATGTAGACAACATGGAAGATCATACAAATGGCTTTTGAAACTCATCCAAGTTTGAATTTGTTCTTGGTCAACATTGAACTTTTAAGGAAGGATCATGTTCACACTGCCGTGCTGTTAACATTGCAGAAAATGAATAATGATCGTCTCTATGCCAAAGAATGGCATAGATTTATTTAAAGTGAAGAAATTTTGAGATGCAGATTAACATGGTGATTGTTAATCTTCTAAAACATTGTTGAAGTTAAAGGTCATTATTTAATGAACACATAATTCAAAGGAGAGTTTATTTTATTCTTTCAAAAAAAAAAAAGCATTTCCCTTCAAATTATGAAGAGTCAGTAATCAAGAGAGATTTCAGTCATTGTTTTCATTAATGCAATGCAACTACAATGAGCATAAAATCTACTGTTGACTCTGAAAATGTTGATCAAACACCAAGCACTTTTATTACACGAAATTAAGGTAAAAACATGAATTTGTATGTTCTTCAATGGAGAATAAAAAGGTCAAAACATGACTATAAAGAACTCAACAAGGGAGAGGTGAATCTTTTATCAGATCAATTCACATATTTAGTAAATGGTTGGATACAAATACAGCAGTCTCCAAAACACATGGCTATGTAAACATAGTCATAGGTAAACACACCCCTAGGAATCAAGAGGAAAAAAACAATCGCCCAACCACATATAGCCCATGTTTGAAAATGAATTGTGACGAAATGGGGCAAAACACCTTCCCAATTTTTTTTATATAAGTTTAACAATAATTTTATCTTTCAAAAACAAACAATTGGACCTGATCCATTAACTCAGTTTCTTGGAATATGGCTCTAAAATTGGGTGGACGCACCCCTAGGAATCAAGAGGAAAAAACAATCACCCACCCACATACAGCCCATGTTTGAAAATTAATTGTGACAAAATGGGGCAAAACACCCTCCCAATTTTTTTATATAAGTTTAACAATAATTTGATCTTTCAAAAACAAAAAAATGGACCTGATCCATTAACTCAGTTTTTTGGAATATGGCTCTGAATTTGGGCACAAATGTGTTTTTCCCCATATTTGAGGCATAATACTTGTGGATCCATTCATCTTAGAGTGACCATGTTTTGTAGAGTGTTTGACCTGTTGCCAGATATACTTCCTGTAAAATATAAGTCTTCTATGTCCAAAACTGGGGCCTTGACAACTCTTCAAAGTTACCATCTCATTTTGCCAAGCCATACTTTGGTAGAAGTTTGAGCGCCTGTGTCCTAAGTTATGCTTGAGCTACAATCCTGATATTCCATGTCTGGAGGCTATAACTACCATATATTGACAGTAGAAAATTTGAAGGCTATAGCTGAGATAGTTTTCCAGATATTGCTGTTTAAAAACAGCCTTTAGATTATGATGCCAAAAAATGCCCGAAATGCATTCCAAATGAAATATGTCTTATTAAAACGCTATTGAGGATATGAACCTAATATTTTGGATTATTACTATTAAAAATGGTATCTTTTTAGTAGAATTTTTTCAGTAAATTCTGAGATGGTCAAGCGGGGAATTTTCCAGAATTTGGGTGAATTGACATGAAATGACCCAAATATGCTTTGGCTATATTTACTTCCACCTTTCACCTTCCCAACCCTAATTCGCTCAGACTATAGTAGCCTAACTTTGCTAAACATGTTTCCTCTTTACTCTTCATTTTTTTTCCTTTTCTCTACTGTCACTTTCTAAGTGCACCTTTTTAAACTTTTGCATGCACTGTGTAATTCCTTGGAATTGCAAATCTAGTTCTTATCTTTATTCTTCAATAACGTGATTATCTCAATAACCGTTTCACCTAGAAACTTCATTCAAAGTTCATCTTGTAGGTCTCAATTTCTGTTGTTATACTATGACTTTTTTCTTCTCTACTATGTTTGCTTTTTCCACTATCTGCGATAAATGAACGAAAAAATTGCATTTTTCCAGAAATAATGAAATTTTGAGAGTTCCACGATAGAATTCTACTTCCTACTGTTGCTTCCTTAACTACTGTAAACATTCTATTGTTGCTTACTTCACTACTGTAAACATTCCAGAGAACTTTCAGCAGACTAACTTCTAGAATTCTTTCTAAAACTGATAGTGCCGGTCCTTGATTGTGATTGGTTGAAAACGCGTTCGATGACATTGTAAATTAGGCATTTAGCACGGCTCCAACCGCATTTCGTTCTAAACTGCTGCGCCATAAGAAAGTGAATGGAGCAGCGCTTATGCGTTACTTGGCAACCTTTCAGTAAGAGGAAGTATGTTTTTTGGCGGAGGAATTGGTATCAAGGAATAACTTGCTATATTTCTCATGGTTGTGTTTTCCGTTAATGAAACCATTGCCGGTTAACGTGGTAACAGTTTTAGAAGCGCACGTTTATCACTATTTCAGATATATTTTTAATATAATATTTTGTTCAGTTTTACAGATGAACTTGTATGGCATGGAGTCATATAAAGGGTTGATGACTAAAACCATAATTGCCATCAGCCATCCATAATGTGCATTCTGCAGTTCTAGATGGCGAACAACCTCAAGATAAAAGAAAATGTCACGGTTACTTAGTCGTAACCTCGGTTCTCTGAAGGAGAACGCGAGACGCCAACAATTGGAAATGTCACATTTCAGACTTGTAAACTGAATACTATTCAACCAACCATTTGAAAAATGGGAGGGGAGCTTGCGCACGGTGGAATCTCGGAGTCCTCTCACGAGATCCTGACGTAGTCACCCATATAACCGAGAGTGCAAGATCCCATTCTGCCTCTTTCGCCAGCCCAAAGGGACAGGTGACTTGAGGCCAACTGTGTTGGCGTCTCGCGTTCTCCTTCAGAGAACCGAGGTTACGACTAAGTAACCGTGACGTTCTCTTTCAGTTGAACGCTCAACACCAACAATTGGAAACGCATACAACAGCGCCTCAAGGAGCCCTGTAGCAAAAACATCACCGCATTGCTAGGCAGTGCCGAGGCCGAATCAAAGCTGAGAGGCAGAGAGCACACTCAAAGCTACACCCAACCCTGTGACATCCAGGGCATAAAACCTCACAAAGGTCAGGAAGCACTCTGACAAATCTGCCGCACCGGAACCCCTTCCAGAAAGCCCACGAGGCCCCTGATGCCTAAAGGCGGAGGCTCGCCCCGTGCCTCATAGGCCAGCCCTATGGCCTCCACCAACCAGTGAGAGAGCCTCTACGTGGACAAAGCCCGCCCCAGGGCCTGAGCACCATAACACACAAAGAGCTGATCAGAGCGTCTGATGGCACTAGTACACTGCATGCACGCACGCACACAGAGCCTGGCATAACTGCATCCAGGGGGTATTTCACAAAACCAAGATAGGGGATTTAGGCAGGCTTATTGGGTTATACTGGATGAACATAGTCTTGACTTGGTTTCACAGAAGAGATCACATATAAGTTACCATGGGAATTTATACTTGGAAGCTAGCCTGCTCCTGGCCAGGCTAAGTGCCAGGCTTCAGGGCCGGATTAATGTATGGTTTTTATGGGCGGGGGCCCAGGGTCCATCAATTTCAAGGGGCCCTTTCTGCCCCAGCATTACTTAAGACGAAAATAAATATTGAACAATTATTTATTCTCTTAAAGTTGTCTGAAATATGTGCATAAAGGAACATGTGAATATGAGAATGCAACCTCAGCATGGGACATCAGATAAGATGTGTCTTCCCATTTGAGGGAGTTCCCCCTCCCAAATGAGTTGGTTTGGTCCGATCGTCTTTTTGGAGCGGTAGAATCAAATAGTCGCTTGACAAGGCTCATGGAGCTCTTCAATCTGGCATGATAGGCTCACGAATTCGAGGTCATTCAAAACATAGGCTACATCATATGATTGACAATGGATTCAACTAAAATATGTTTAGGCTAAGCCTAATCATATGCCATATTAAGTTTGGCTTGTAAATATCTAGATATGCGTGATGATGCTTTTGAGGTTTGATCATTGGCGCACAGCTCTCTCCACTGGCTCACACACTGCTCAAGTTGAATTTGGACTTTGACACTGACAGAATACAGAATAGGCCCATATCCAAAGCCTATAATAAGAAAAAAAATCTGCGCGGTGCGTACACTTGGACATGCTTAAACACAGCCTAAAGAAGGATGTTCGGAAAGTTCTGTTATAGAGATAGCCTATACTGTATATGCGACAGCTACAATGATACAATTATGCAGGACTTAAATCCAACTGCAACGACCAATTTGTCAAATGAGAATGTAAGAATTAAAAACATTATCATGTAGGTTCGAGGGATTCTTTCCCAATAATTTATTTTAAGTAGCCTAAGTCAATTTCAGACAGAGAGTGATTTCAAAGACAAAAACAAAGCTCCCATACTGCATTCTATTTATTAACTACGAATCTGATTGGAGGTTTTCACCTCTAATGTTGGTCAATGATATTTTTTTCTGGATGCTGGTAGACGTCGCGCACACATGACATGAGATCCTCAACGCACCTCCTGCCGCCTTTCATTGTCAACCCATCGGTCCTATATTGACTTGCCTGAAATAACGGTGAAATACCAGTCAAGACCACAAAAATTTATTGTATACCATATAGTGTGCGTGATCGTTCTCACACACAGTGCATCCATGCACGATCCGCACGAGGCCATAGCTCAAAATCTCCTTGCGTTTTGCTTTACATATCGGTCTGCTCACTTATCCGCCTATTTGCGAACCCACCCGCTTTAAACGAAAATGAAAGCGTTCCAGGAGCAGTTTGTGGTTCATTCTGTCACCGTGAAACGATTCGGAAGCGACAGTCATTCTTAATAATTTCACCAAGCATTACAATTATATGTCAACAAGGGAATAATTGTGATTGCCTTCTTAAAACATTTTTTCTAGGCTACTGGTTGGAGGAGCTTTTGGAAAGCCACTTCTCACAGCAATGGGAAATAGGTCTCTAGCTATTGGGAGTAGGTCTATACACTTTTTTAAAACGGTATAAATGGTAATGCAAAATTATAAACCATATAGGCCAACTTAGACTAGCCTATATAATAGATATCTGCTGCCAGGGTTCGAGTTAGGTGGGAGCCAGTGGGAGCTGAGCTCCCATAGAGAGAGGTCTGGCTCCCATGAAAGCAGCAAACTCAAACATCTGTGGGGGCTCTGATAATACAATAGTATATCATATTTTACTGACAAATAAAGTTATCATAAGCGGGGATCAAACCGAGCTATGGGAGGTGGAACCTTTTTATGGAGTTGCGAGCGCGCTCCCGCTGGGAAGCGCTTGTTAGGCTACAGGGGTGTTTTTGATCATCTTTTCTTTTTGTGTTATTGCCTTATTGGCATGCTGTTATTATGTTCTCTGATGATAAAGGGACACGGTATGCTTGCGCAGTTGCAATGTATAGGTTGTAAACATAAATCAATGTCTTAAAGCCACCACATGCAACATTTAGGTAAAATTTCGACGTTTCCTATTCTTTACACCTTTATGTAAATTGCCTAGAACTCACTAGACTTGATAAATGACATGTTCCGGAGTAAAACGAGCCCCTTCACGAGATTGTCCGACCCTCCTAGAGGCAGATACCGCCTATGCAAGATGAGGGAGCGCGTCCCGGCTATCGTAAGTTTTGGTTAGCAAGCAAGCTAGGTCACGTGACTTAGCCAGAGTTTACTATTTGAATTACAACGCGATTTGTGACTTCTCAGCGCATTCAACTGTGGATACATTTTGTTAGCGGCGATCACCATTGACTATGCAATTCTAAATGGAGGATTATTGGCAGAAACGCTTAATAACCGCTTTGTTTGGTTGTTAGCTTACTGGATGACGCCACCGGATCCTGCATAGGATCTCTTTAATTGATTGTAAACCATGATTTGGTTGTGACCGATAGTAACCGTGCGTAACAGTCGGGGTTTGCCTCTGACGCGAGAGGATCTAATGATGGTATGTTATATTGCCTAGTTTGTGGGCCTTGCCCCTGATTATTTTCAGTTCGGTCAGTGTTTTGTTTGTTTAGTTTGTTTGTTAATTTGTTATGTTATGCACCCCGCCGGTGACCTAATATAAAATAAAAGAAAGACGTCTGCATTATTCCGTTTCCATGCCTTGAGTCTACCACCCGCCGGACACACTCCGTTACAATGCCACTGAAAATGTGGCCGCTTGCTCGTTTCGGTTTTAGCCTACTTCAATAAAGCCAAACATAGGCCTACTGTAGCTCCAGATAGTAAGATAATGCGCGGCTCTCCCTAGGTCAACCTCGCTCCTAGATATTACTTTAACCAGGCTATTCCAATCATGCTGTTGCGCATGATGTAAACTTTATTGAGGATTTCGTGCAAATAGCATATTCACCGAAATTAATAAGTGCTAGTTCACCGTTGTGCATAACATTCAGCCAGAGGTCCAGGAGAGAGAGAGAGAGAGAGAGAGAGAGAGAGAGAGAGATAGAGAGAGACATTGTCAACTTCTCACATTGTAAGGTCAGTGCTTGCTTCCCATTACATTCAAAAGTCCGCAAAGCCTTTACCGAACTCCTGCGCAGTTGCGCAGACTGGAGAACGAAAAAAAAAAAAAAACATCCCATACACCAAATGACAAAATAGAATGTCTCTTAGGTGTCATATTTATTGGCCTTGAAATTTCAATATTGGATATTAAAAATACGCATATATATCAAGCTATGGGGGGCCCATCGAAAAAAATGTGCCCAGGGTCCTTTGACATGTTAATCCGGCCCTGCCAGGCTTAGTTTATTCTGATGATATATCTGGTATCTCATTGGTTCACTCAGTTGTCACTCCAAACAGACCCTCATGTGTTAGAAGGATTCAATAGTCTGTAAGCTTCTCACCATTGTATTAACTCGAAAAGCTGTCAGAAAATCACTATTTTGCAAAATTGCAGTTAGTTTTAAAAGTATTTTATTTTACAATAATTATTTATCATGTTAACCATTGCTTCCTTACTGTTAATATTCATATGATAAGAAAGCTGCCAAAGTAGAAATGTGGGACATATTGGCTAAAATATCTGCCATAGATTCGTTGAGAAAGTCGATGTAAAGTTTTACTGTCTCAGTGGCGTGCTATTAAAAGAAACAAACTATGTTGCGTTGCAAGATGAGGATGCAATCACAGGTGGGAGCATACGTATTTGTGCAGTGAGCTATCTGCCACGCCTTCTCTCTTAAGTTTGCAGATGTTATTGAATTTCCCTTCTTTAATATAAATAGTTTTGCTTTCTTGTAAGCGTCAGGCAATTACAATTCTTTTCTTCACGCAAACTATTATATTACATACGTGTTTCAAATTCACACCGCGAGTGAGTATGTTGAAAAACGAGCACGCGCGTGCATGCAGAATTACTTAGACCCGGCTTGACCTAGACGCCTCAACTCATCCATGATTGACGTTCATGAAACGTTTTGAGCTTGTTTACCTAGAAGAGGCTTGGTCAAGCCCCATCTTCGTCACTTATCTTGGATCTACTTACTCTAGTTTTGTAAAATACGCCCCAGGGCTCATGAGAGTCAGCCTGAGACAGGGCTGGCAGCTCAATGAGCCTGGAGTTCTGATTTGAGGTAAACACCTCCGGCTGATAAAAGGGGTTTGGACGCAGGACCACCTTGGAGTCCCCTACTGCAAAATGCATGCAGGCAGGAGAGACAGAGAGGGCTGTAAGGTCACCTACACGCTTAACTGAGGTCAGCGCCACCAGAAGCGTGGTTTTCAGGGACAAGAGCTTGAGACTGACAGAGGCTCTAGAGGCTCTAGCTGGGGGCGCAGCCGCCTGGCTCCCCTCATGAATCTCGAAGCCAACGGGTGAGAACCAGGAGACACACCAGCCCAGCCTAGGTGACAGGCCGAAAAGGCCGTCAGGTAGACCCTAAGCGTAGATGCAGAACGACCTTGGTCGAGCATGTGTGGCATAAAAGTCAAAACTGAGCCGATGGGGCCACAGCCACAATCGGCACACCATGACTCAAACACACGCCACCTCTGAGCGTAGAGGGACCTGGTAGACAAAGCCCTCGCACTCTGGATGGTCTCTATGATTGAGAGGGGAAGACCTTGGACCAGCAGGTGTCGCCGTTCAGGGGCCAAGCCGCCAGCCTCCAGGCCTCCGGCCTAGGGTGCCTTATCGAGCCCCCCGCCTGGCTCAGGAGGTCCCTGCACTGAGGCAGCATCCAGAGCTGGCCCTCCAGCAGCGAGACCAGATCTGAGAACCAGTCCTGCGTCGGCCAGTAGGGGGCTCTGAGCATTCTCTCTGGAGGCAAAAAAGGTCCACTTGGGCCTCGCCGAACCTGGCCCATATCTGATGAACCACCGCCGGGTTCAGAAGCCAGTTCGTCGAAAGAGGGCGGCCCACGACAGGAGATCCGCCCCCCTGTTCTGTACGCCCGGCAGATAAGCTGCCTTGAGAGAGAGGAAACGAGTTGAGGACCAAATCAGAATCCTCGAGGCCAGGAGGCAGAGGCCCTCGGACCGTAGGCCTCCCTGCCGATTGATATAAGTTGTGTTGTCCGTCCGCACCAGCACGTGAGCACCCCTGAGGAGAGGAAGAAACTTCTTCAGCGCCAGGAAACCGCTAGCAGCTTGTTGATGTGGAGACGCCCTGTGGCACACGACCACACACCGCTCGCCGAGCGGCCCTTACACACGGCCCCCCAGCCGTGCTTGGACGCATCTGTAGACACGACTCTCCGGTGCTCTACCACGCCGAGGGCTGAGCCCCTGGAGAGCGCGCGCGGGCGCCTCCAGTGGGCCAATGTCATCCACATGGAGCGGGAGACAGCGAGCCTCCGGCCCGGGTGGGCCTGAGAGGTCACGCACAGCTCTGACAGACAATGCTGAAAGGGGCGGAGATAGAGGAGGCCCAGCGTAGTGGCGCTGCTGGCAGCGCACAGCAAGCCCAGCAGGAGGAGGCACTGCCTCACCGAGCCCCCTAGCCGAAAAGACGCCAGACAGGAAATTATATCGCCCTGCCTCCTGCATGAGAGAGTGGCTCTCGTGGTGCGTGTGTTCAGAACTAAGCCTAAGTATTCCACTTCCTGCACCGGGGTCAGAGAACACACGGGGAAGATCACCTGAAACCCCAGAGCACAAAGGTGACCTAGCACCACAGCGACATGGGTGGGAAGCAGCAGGGGGGGGGCATGTACTCGTAGGCCACGCCCTCGAAACCGAAGCGGAGACAACGTCTGTGCCTCTCCACCACGGCCACGTGAAAATAGGCATCTTTTAGGTCTATTGTAGCCATAAAATCGCCCGGGTGAATGCTCAGGGCGATGGAACGCACAGTGAGCATGCGAAAGGGGATGCGCTTTAAGCGCCTGTTCACAGAACGCAGGTCCAAGATCGAGCGAAAAGAAACCGCCCCTCACCGGAACCAGGAAATATCTGCTGTAGCTGCCTTTGAACATCTCCCGGCTGGGAAGAATGCGTAAGGCCCGCTTTGCGAGGAGCTCCCCCAGCTCCTGTCTCAGAAAAGCGGCGCGGGGGCGGGGACCTTGGTCGGAACCACGCCCAAAAAGCGCGGAGGGGGTGGGCGAATTGGAGCTGATAGCCCCTGCTCACAGTAGAAATGACTCATTTCGACCGAGTGCAACTCGCCCAGGCCCTCTGTGCGGAGGAAGGAGCGACATTCTGAGAGTTCAGTTCAGTTCAGTTTAACTTTATTGTCCCAAAGGGAAACTTGTCTTGCAGTCAGGTACACACAGATACTCATAAATAACACAACCACTCACAACACACAAACACACACTGGGGACACGACAACAGACCAATAGATCTAAAAGATTGTCTCATACATTGTAAAAACCCGTCTAACCTTCTGACTCAAGATTATCAGAGTAATGTCTGCAAAATTGCAGAACTGTGCAAATTTAGCAGGCGAATTGCACTGGGAATAAAAGAGTGTTTTATCCTGTTGGACTTAAAAAATGGCACTCTAAGTCTCCGGCCTGAGGGGAGAATTTCAAATGAGCAATGAAGGGGGTGATAAGTACAGTCCAGTATTGACTCTGCTTTCTTGATGACCTGTCTCTCATAAATTGATTGTAAGGATAGCTGAGGACATCCAATCAACTTCCCAGCCACCTTCACAATTTGGTTGAGACTGTTTTTGTCCCTAACACTGATGCCCCCAAACCAGGCAATAAAGGAAAATGTGAGGGCAGACAAGGCAAGGCGCTGCTTCCAGCGTGCTGCGGAGAAAACACACAAAGGCTTGGCAGCGGGGGGGGGGGGGCACAAGCCATGCCAATCAAGGCTCTTGGCAGAGACAATGGAGGAGATGGCAGGAGAGGAGGGGAAGGGGGGCCTGTGCTACTGCTACAAGGACACGCCAAATTCGATCTCGGGTTCACACTGGGAAATCGGCCAACCAGAGGGGGTGAGCCACACTGGAAGGCCAGCCGAGTCAGGGCTGCTGCTGCTGCTTCTTGTCTGTGGCCGCGCGTGGGGCAGAGCGGGAACGAGGGCGGAATCAAGCTCTGTTCCAACCCCGTGCTCCAGACGGTTAGCCGCGCTGGGGAGCGCATGGAGGGGACGCTAAGAAGCCGGTGCCCGGGCAGCTGAAGAAGTGGCAGCAGGGGGTGACCACGCTGGCGGCTGCGCACTGGAGGCTGCTTCGGGGCCTGAAGCGGGGGGGCAGGCGCTGACTTCTTAGGCAACAGTAACTGAAGACCTGAAGAACTCTGCTGGGCCGCCTCCATGCGCCGTCGCCTCTCTTCAATAGCCTCCCCAAACAGGCCAGCGGCACAGAGAGGGTAGTCGCTTTCTCTCCTTGTCAGCCAGCTGAGAGAGGTTGAGCCACAGGTGACGAGTGAGGGCTACCAGTGAGCACATCACACGCCCCTGTGCCTGCACCGCACAGCGTGTAGCAAATGAAGCCAGGTCGTTAGCCCTGCGCAGCTCGTGGGCAGCTAGTGGAGAGGGCCTTACTGAAAAATCACTCAAAAGATCCTCTTGATAGCTTTGCAGCAGGGAAACAGTGTTCAAAGCCCTGGCATTCTGTGCAGCACAGATGTAGGCTTTCTCAGCAAGGGCAGCAGTAGCCCTACACGGCTTCGAGGGGAGAGAGGGAGTGGAGGGCCAAGCTGAACCCGGTGGGGAGAGATCATTAGCCACCGCCTCCTCGACACGTGGCATGGAGTGCAGCGCGTGGTCAATGCCGCCGTCGAACGCGAAAAATGGAGCACAGCCCTGAAGAGGAGCCCTAGCTGAAAAAGAGTTTCAACGATTTCTTCAAATCAGCAAGGAAACCGGGGTGAGGAGGAAGGGGCTGAGTGGATGAAGCTGGCGTCGAACCGAAGAAGCAATCACTAAGGCTAGCCTCCTCAGGGGGTGGGGGCTCCGGCCAAGCTAGCCCTTGCCTAGCTGCAGCACGCTGGGCTAGCTCCCGCAGCTCCCGCACCATGATGGCCGCCTCAGAACATCGGGTCCTCATCAGGGGACACATCTTCACCCGGTCCGAGGAGAGACAGAATGTCATCCGCATCGCCGTCGGGTTCGGGACCTAGCTTCGTGGGAGAGCGGGCCACACACGGAGCTAGCCGGGGTCCGTAGGGGGAGAGTAATCCTCGAGACTCTCAAGGGCTGCAGCACGCAAGGCCAGCGATCACGGCGGGAGAGCCGAGCAGGATGGACAGGCGGACGGATCACCCAAAGCTGCCTGAGCATGGTCGGGACCCATGCATGCGACGCAAAAGGGATGTGGGTCCGTCGGAGGCATAGCACGCTTGCAGCTAACGCAACGTCGGAAAACAGACATCTTCTAGCGTCTCCGGGCACCAAATGGAAGTGGTCTGCCAAAGGAGTATGTCCTGTAGATCGCTAGAAAAACTGAAGAGTAGCTTTTTAAAAAGCTGTTGTGTCGGAAAAAAAATGATCAGGAATTAGCTAACTAGCTAGGTCGGAGATAGCAAAACAACGTTCACTTTGAAGCGCTGAAAAGCGAAAGAGGCAGGATGGGCTCTTGCACTCTCGGTTATATGGGTGACTACGTCAGGATCTCGTGTGAGGGCTCCGAGATTCCCCTCCCATTTTTCAAATGGTTGGTTGAATAGTATTCAGTTTACAAGTCTGAAATGTGACATTTCCAATTGTTGGCGTTGAGCGTTCGACTGAAAGAGAACCGAGGCCTATAGTTGCAGTGTGGCATTGTTCACTGCATAGCTACAGTATAACCACCTACCATCATCAAACACATCAAAATGTGCTGCTTAAAAAAAAATAAAAAATGCAACTTTCCGCGACTTTTTCTGGCCCTCGCAATTTTCTCGCAATAAAATGCCTAAAACCAACGCAACTTCTGCCACAACTTTTCAGAAAACCTGCCGCGAAATCAAGCATGTCTGATCGCAACAATCACAAAAAAGGCCCGCGAAATCCTGGGGGTACTGTAATGAGCTCCTTTTATTTATTATCTTTTTATCTAACTATACTAGCGACTATTAATTGCGAAGCCTTTTTGCCTTTTGTCTTCAATTCTCTGTATTATCTATTCAACTTTTTGGCAACTTTTTTACATCTTTTCCCTTTTTTATCTATTCAGTTCTCAACTTTTTTCATATTTTCCAATTTGAACTATTTCAACATTTTTAAACTAGTGCTGTCAGTTTAACGCGTTAATAACGGCGTTAACGCAAACCCATTTTAACGCCGTCAGCTGCTCTGCTGCTCCGATGTCAGTGAAAACAAATATTTTACCGACACAATCGTTGACGTTCACGGTCATGCTCGCATGTTTAGGTTGTTAATAAGCTAGAGGATTAATGTTTTCACTTAGAAATCCCTTCTCTTGAACTGAATACCCCGCAAATAGGCTAATATCAGTTTCAAAATTGCAGCGCGAGTGAGAGAGGTGAAGGTCGGAGCGCAACTGAAAGAGAGAATGTTTGTGAGCGTTATTTGATGTCAGTGAAAATAAATATTTTACCGACACAATCGTTGACGCTCACTCGCATGTTCGCATATTTCGGTTGTTAACTAGCTAGGATTAATGTTGTCACTTAGAAATCCCTTCTCTTGAACTGAATACCCCGCAAATAGGCTAATATCAGTTTCAAAATTGCAGCGCGAGTGAGAGAGGTGAAACAGGTCGGAGCGCAACTGAGAGAGAATTTGTGCAAACGAGACGCATAGCCCCTACCTGATTCTGAACGTATGACCTTGTCACTAAAATGAGAGCTTCTTGCAGGGCAATTGCCAATATGGCAATTTGCATTTTAAAGGTATGCTCATGCAATGTAGGTTTACTCATGTAGACCATAATGCCATATTTTCATTGAGCCTCTTTAAAACATAGGTTAGTAGCTTGTGAACTAGCAACATAAAAGACATCAACATCTCTGGCAGTACTTGAACATGTTAATCATTTCTGATGCTGTAACTGGATTTTCTTTTCTTTAAAATTGGTATTCACCCCACCAATGAATGCTGATAACAGCATTAAAATGAAAATAAATAATTAAAAATGAAACAAAAAGAAATCGAGCGACATTTAGAATAGAAAGAAATTTGCGATTAATCGCAATTAATTATGAGTTAACTACCGAAAAAATGCGATTAATCGCGATTCAATATTTTAATCGCTTGACAGCACTATTTTAAACAAATTTACACAAAGCAACTTTTTTATGTAATCATCAACAATCAACCAGTTTTACTACTGTTATGGGACATGTTAATTTAACTGTCATCCAAATAAATTTTTTGCCAATTTTTTCTTTTTTTTTCAACTATTCAACTATCACCCATACATCAACAGTAGCCACTGCTAACCACTCCCACAATTATGACCTAGGAATATATTAGCAACCAACATGATCAATGTAGCAACCAACACATCCGCCCTAAAAATGGCCTAGCAACAACCTCAAGCACCCCTGAAACGTCCTAGGAACCCCTTCCACAATGATGACATAGCAATCGACATAGCATCCAACATGCTCAGCATGGCAACCAGCATAGCAACCCCCATATCTGCCAGGGGTGTAGTCTACGTGCTACGCAGGTATACACCATATATCAACTTAAAAAGAATGCAGGTTTCCGTCTACCCACTTAAAAATAGGCAAAGATGCGTATCAACAGAGTTAACAGACTGTTGTTAAGCAATTTCCACATTAGAAGGCCTGCCATTAGAATGCAAAACATTTCTGCCATGTGTGCAGTGTGCTGATTTTTAAGTGCTCATCCTCCCATTCCACTCTCCTTCTCATATGTGCACCAAAGGATGTATTTAAATGTGCGCACAGGGAAAGTTCCATGGGGGTTGTGATGTGAGAGCTAAACAACTGTGTAGCCTATGTTTTTGACATATTAAATTGCAACAGTTTCTCAATAATGAATTGAGAGGGCTGACAAAGGATTCTGGTTATTCTAATACGCCTCCAAATCACCTTTCACACTCACAACTCATATTTTAAAGGGAGCGGCGGGGTGCAAGGTCTACCCCACAGTATACCCACTAGGAAAAATTAGACTACAGCACTGATATCCACCCTAGCAACGGCCTAGCAACAGCTTCCAGCAGCCTTGCAATGTCTTAAGAACCACTCCAACAATGATGATATAGCAATGAACATAGCAACCAACATGATAAACGTACTAAACAACATAGCAACCACCATACCTAGGGCTGGGCGATATTCCGGTATTACGACTACGATACGATATGTTTTTGATATCGGATTGTAATTAATAATATCGTCATATCAGTGTCATCTTAATGTTGGACCATTTTATCAAAATCCACTCGCTCTATTGTGTTTTGACCCGTCACTGCCGCAGCCAGAGCCAGTTCTCTCACGTTGCTCAACAGCGCCCCTTTCATAATGCACGTGCTGCCAAATTGCAATTGCACCCTTTCAGTTCAAACACGGCGGAGACAGTAGAAGAAGCAGAGCTTGCATCAAAGAAAAAGAACATTGTCTCGATTATATTTCCGCCATTCTAACGTTTCAGTATGTCCTGTGTTTGTAGCCTATTAGCCTACTTGAAGCAGGCCTACTGCTAACTCATGCCTACACACGCACTTACACACAGGTGTATGCGTCTAGTCTGCTCTGTTGCTCCGAACTTTAGTGTAACTAAAAACAAATATTTTACCGACGCAATCATAGACGTTAACTCGCATGTTCGATATTTAGGTTGTTAATTAGCTAGATGATTAATGTTGTCGCTTAGAAATCTCTTCTCTTGAACGGAATACCCCGCAAATATCAGTTTCAAAATTACAGCGCGAGTGAGAGAGGACGGTGAAACAGTTCGGAGCGCAACTGAGAGAGAGAATGTTTGTGAGCGTCATTATAGCAATAGCATTGGCTATAGATATGCAGACGCATATCTGAACGTATACCCTAGTCTTTCTCTCATCTTCAAATCACTTCGTCACTGAGAGCTTTTTGCAGGGCAAAATGGCAATATGGCAAAATGCATTTTAAAGGTATGCTCATGCAATGTAGGTCTACTCATGTAGGCCTAGATCATAATGCCATATTTTCATTGAGCCTGTTTAAAATATAGGCCTGGTAGGCTATAATTTAAAGGGCCACCATCCAATTTTTTTTTTTTTTTTTTGTAAACTTGTGAAGTAGGTACATAAAAGACAACATCTGTCTGGCACTACTTGAACATGTTAATGATTTCTGATAGCAAAAATTATATCAATATCATGCTACAACTATTATTATTATTATTTTTTTTAATTGGTATTCACCTCCACCAATCCATGTTGAACAGGACAAAAATTAAAATAAATAAATAAATGTTAAATGTTGCAGAGCTGTTGGCCTGTTTCACTCTTCGTCGTTAAAATATCGATATATATTGCCCTTGGCCCCAAAATATCGGGATATCAGTTTTGGCTCATATCACCCAGCCCTAACCATACCTGCCCAAACAACGGCCAAGCAACAGCTTCCAGCAGCTTTGCAATGTCTTAAGGAGCACTCCAACAATGATAATATAGCATGAACATAGCAACCAACATGATCAACGTAGCAACCAGCATAGCAACCTACATATCCACCCTAGCAACTGCCTAGCAACAACTTTAAACACCCATGCCACACTCCAGGAACCACTTCCACAATGATGACCTAGCAATGAACATAGCAACCACCATGTTCAATGTAGCAACCAGCACAGCAACCACAATATCCACCCTAGCAATGGCCTAGCAACAGCTTCTAGCACCCTTTGCAATGTCTGAAGAACCACTCCAACGTTGATGATAGCAATGAACATAGCAACCAACATGGTCAACGTAGCAACCACCATATCCGGCCTAGCAAGAGCCTAGCAACAACCTCAAGCAGCCCTGTAATGTCCCAGGAACCATTCCACACTGATGACCAAGTAATAGACATAGCAACCAACATGATCAACACAGCAACCAGCATAGCAACCACCATATCCGCCCTAGCAACAGGCTAACAGTAACCAAAAGTACCCTTGCAATCAACATAGCAACCGACATAGAAACTTAGCACCTTTTTCTTTGTTTTCCCAACTATTCAACTACAACATGATCAAAGGTAGCAACATTTTCTTTGTTATTTGACAAGTAACTTTAATTGCCTAAACAATTTTTCTCTTTACTCTACTTTTTTTCTTTTGTCACTTTCTAAGTGCACTTTTTTAAACGTTTGCATGCACTGTGTAATTCCTTGGAATTGCAAATCTAGTTTTATTTGTTGTATGTCTTATGTCTTTTAGGGACAAAGAATTAATTGAAGTAAGTACGTCTAACCATCAGCCATAGGTTGTACTCAGACATCAATGGTTTCTGAGCTGTTTAAATCCAAACGCATCACTCTAGGTTTAAAATAAAAGATAATATGATTTACTGCAATAGGCTAAGAATAGCCCATCCCATGGCAACATACATAACAATACATATAACAATATTGTACATTGCACAGAAAAATACCAATAGTAGGAACAATGAAGGGAGGGAGTCAAGTATTACATGAAGCAGCCAAAATAAAGAACAGTGCAAATGTATCTCTGAATTTCTTTAAAATAAAATGTCTAATAAAATCTCTAAGTACAGATATACAAAGAGATATATACCATTACATAAGCTACTATAATATTCTAATGTATAGCCTACCTTTCCCTATGGACAATGGAGTGCGAGTAGTCGATAATGACAATCAGCTGTAATGACCTGTCAAAACGGGAGTAACCTATTCTGTGTCATTTTTTTTAAAGATATTTTTTGGGCTTTTTGCCTTCTAATCTGATAGGACAGTATAGAGATGGACAGGAAACAAGTGGGAGAGAGAGATGGGGTGGGATCGGGAAATTACCTTGGGTCCCCTGAGTGATGGTCTGACGCTCTAGCCCAGGCCTGGGCAAACTAAGGCCCGGGGGCCACATGCGGCCCGCTGAGCTATTTAATCCAGCCCGTGGAGCCTTCCCAAAGTAGAATAATTTATCTTTTAGCCAAGGAGACTTAGATTATAGGCGTAAATTATCAAATTTGTTGTAGTCATGATATACAAACCCCCCCCCCCTTTTAACCCTGCATGGTAACATGTCATCTGAAGAAAGTGAGGCTACTGGTTTGAGACTTGCCAATTTACTGGCATCATCCAGTTGACTGCTCTAGCCACTGAGTCACGGCGCCCCGATATTCTGTGTCCTTTTTGGTGTCAGGATAATCGCCAATCCTAATATTTTCAGTTAACCTAAGAGGAAGAGTTGAATTTAATGCAAATGTTTTGAACAACTTTTGCATAGTTATGCTAACTGGATTTTAAATAGCTATTGAGCAAGTTCTGTTATTTTGTGTGCGAGAGGAGGGTGGATCTGTTGCGTGAGGAGGGAGGGGAGAACAAGACAGGCTGACAAGAAGGGTATGAATCATGAATGCGTGAAGGGCAACATATTGTAAGGCCAAGCTCAATCAATCAATTGTGTTTCGTCTTGAAAAAATAAGGGCAACTCACGGTAACGTTAGCCTGGAGAATGGCAGCTAATGTTCATAGAGCAGGCTGCCATTTCGGAACATTCCCTCTCTATTATAGGCTACTGCTTCTCTTGTGTGCTAGTTTAGCAGTACTGGTGTCAAACAAGTTGCGTCTGAACTTTGCTCAAGCGATTAAAATAAATTTGGGTCACACATAAATTGACAGGGTTTGTCGGAAACCAGAACCCCCCCCCCCCCCAAAAAAAAAAAAATTGGTTGGTTTGGTGGTTTACCATTTTAAAATACATATTTAGAATAAATGGAAAACTGATATTTTTTGAGGTGGTGATGTGAAATTCAGTTCAAGTTTGTTTTACTCCCTTTCAAGGGCTTTAATTTGGGTTGATCTTTTTTACTATGTTTTACTACTTTTTACTAACGCGCAGACGCCCTGTTAGCTGATCCACCATGTCGGCTAGGCCTGAGGAAGCCTTATTTCTTCAAAGTGAATCTCCTTTCTGCCCCTCCTATACGCCCTGCATAGGTCAATGGATGGATGACTCTGCTTCCCAATAACCATGTGTGTGTTTGTGTGTGTATTTGTGTGTGTTTCAGATGCAAATTTGCAGTGATAAACTTGGCATCCCAATGAATTGCATCTTCCCGGTGAAAAATTACCATGACGATATGAATATGGATGATAAGATGAACTGTTTGATCCTGGATGCCTTTAAGCACATTGTTTACTTTGCCAATGAGTTTGTAGAAGATCTGGGGTAGTATGTAATGCTAAATATGATAGGCAAGCTCTGTCACCGTTTAAAGGGCATGGAATACAGGCCTTATGTAACAGAGTTTTAAAAATTAGCCAATGTCAACTGACTGATCTCTTAAAAAAAACAGTTTTGTCCTATTTAGGCATGTACTGTATCTGCTGGCATTAAGATTTTGAAATGGAATGGGGTTTGCATGATTCTTAGAGAAACTGACTCTCAAACTTTTTGGCTATGATTTATTATCTGCTATTTCGGTAGCATCTGATTCTGCAATTTTAAGGGCAACAATACTTTCAGGAACAGAAAGACTCCAACAATCAAAGATTAAATCACAGATTAAATAATCTTGAAATATTGTTGCGCATAATCCTCTGTGGTAATCAAATATATCTATATAAGGTGACATGTTAATGAGTGAACTCGTTGTAGTCAAGGCTGAGCAAGACACTCACTTCTGTGTATTTTGAATTTTTTGATTAACTTCCTCTTGACATCCCGCAAGGGTGTTTCCTGTTCCTTCTTTTTAAATTTGAATTATTTTATTTTTAGGATATGTATAACCTGATAATGTAATAATTTCCCAATCATGTAATCAAATGGCCTCAGAAGTCCCAAAAAACATCTAATAAAACCTGACAATGTATTAACTTTCCAATAATGAAATTCTTTTATTTTTAGGATATGTATAACCTGATAATGTAATAACAGTGTTTCCCATACATAGACCATTGTGTGGCGGGCCGCCACAGAATGGAATCCTATCGCCACATAATAAGACTCACGATTAAAAAAAAAAAAAAAAAAAAAGTCAGTTGCGTATCATTCCACTCCCCTCACACCTGTATCCTCCCATTCTTTCATAATGCCCCTTCTTCTCATTCACGCACATGTACCAGGGTTTTCCACAGCGCTTTAAAGCTAAAAACACCTTGCCAAAAAATGCCCGCCGCCTTGCCTACGTCCCCCGGATTTTTTTTAACGCATAGACCTACATAAAAGGCCGGTCGCATCATTATCACTGCGCGATGAGGCCATATAGCGCCATCTGAAAGTTACACTGCTCCATCGGCAATGTTACCTTTTGCTACGCTAACATTATTAGTTTAAAGGAAGAGGCTAATTAAACAACAACTGGAATTCATACCATGATCATGGGTAGAACACCTGGCGTTGTGTTTAATCAAGAGAATATGTGTAGCCTGTGGACGTGGCTTACCAAAGTTGTCAATGCCCATCTTTACAGAAAAAAAAAAATCTGCATGTCAATAGCAGTTCACTAAAGTCACCAAAGCATCAAAGTTAGCTGTCAACGCTAGTTGATTTACGATCAATAAACACAAGCGCTACTTACGGTATTTGCAATAATTTCTTGCCTATGCTTGTAATGATTAACCATATTAGAATTGGAAAGCACACACGCTCTCTTCCTCTTTCCCTTCTGTTGCGCACACAGACACTGCTCCCTCCCTGCCGGTCTCCTCATCATGCATGTTCCTTATTGATTTGGTGCAGGAGATAAGCCTAAGCCTACAGTCCTCATACTTTTTGTAAACCTTAAACGAATGGCAAATAACATTTATTCGTCAAGTTGGATTTAATTCATGTGACCTGTTTCACAGCAATTTATGATTGTGCCATGAGTGTGGCTGTACTGCAAGTAGCCTATTTGGTACAATGTCAGATGACACTTAATGACTTTAGAAGCAAATAGCCTTGGGGAGAAGGTTTCTTTTTTAAATTTAACAGTTGGGATAAAAACATTTTTTGATGAAGAATAATAGGAATAATAATAGGATAATAATAGGAAACGGCTTGGTCATTTTAACAGGCATTTTATTGCTGTTTAAAACCTAAAAAAAGTTTTATCCCATTACTTGATTAATTGATGAAATAATAGGCTACTTAATTGCACTGTGATTGTAGCCTTTAAATTTTACCTAATTTATTTATTTGTTCAGTAAATAAAGTAAAGTAAATCTGTTGCCAACCTAAATTTGTGCCCCACCCTGGGCCGACCCCAATGTCGATCGATCGCCCGGGCGACGCCCCCTCCCCCCTGGTCACCACCCTCATCGTACAGTGGACCACCACAAATTGCTACCTAATCTGTGGGAAACACTGAATAATTTCCCAATCATGTAATCAAATGGTCTCAGAAGTCCCAAAAAACATCTAATAAAACCTGACAATGTATTAACTTTCCAATAATGTAATAAAGTGCATCAGCCTATCCTCTTCAGTGTTGACCTTGTGTCTTCTCTTGTGGATATGATATGATAATTTTGAGAACAGCTCATATTATGAGCTGTTCTCATTCACTCCTTCCAGCTCACAGCTTAAGTATTTATTTATTTTTTACCAGGAAAAGGTCCCATTTGGGTTACAATAACTCGTCTCCCAGGGAGTCCTGGCCAAGAGTGGCAGCCAAAGGTTATACATATATTGACATACAACACTACAGGGCACTTAAATCAGAAACTGTTGTGTAAAAGTTGATCTTAAAAGAAGAGAGGTATTGAGAGATGGAAGTGACTCTAGCTTTAATGTGTTTTGGAGTTCATTCCAGATGTATGGTACATGAGATGAAAAAGACATCTTTCCCAGTTCTGTTCATGTTGATGGACTCAATAATAATATGGTACTTAAGTAAACTTAAGGTCAGGTCAGTCCTATTGTATAAATGTATAAAGGTAAATTGGTCAGTCCTATTATCTGCACCTAGCCTGGCAGGCCATCCTATATCATTGAAATGTAACGTCTGGCATCGAGAGATAAACCAAACTCAATCGTGGGCTGAACAACGCTGCTATCTTTCAAACTATTTCTGGACGCAACAGGATAGCCTATGGCCAATCGCAGGAACAAACAAGATCGGCGAAGCCCGCCCTAAACACATAGAGCATTGTGATTAGATGTCGCCAACGGCATCATCCAATAAAATTCCCTATGGCTTGCTACTAGACGTACAGGCTGAGCAAATTAATTTGCCGCCGCTAGGGTACGTATAGATTTCTATGCTAATCTGTACCAGTAATGAAACGCAAAGGTGAATGAATGATAAAGAACATCCAGCTTTTTTCCACAAGGTGGAATGCATATAAATTATATCACCGTAGTCCAATACTGCCAAGAAAGTGCTTTCTACCAAATGTTTTCTGGCTACATATAGGGACAGCCCTTCCTGAATCTGAAATAAAAACCCAACATTGGTCTCAGTTTTTTTTACCCAGGTATTTGTAAGAGGATACTCTTTCTATTGGAGTACCATTTTCTGTTAAAATTGTGTCGTCAGTAGAAGTATGTGTGTATGTGTGCGTGTAAAATTCAGAGCTTTAGTTTTTTTAGCATTCAAAAACAACTTTAGCTCCATCCAGGATTTGTATACCCGATTAAAAGCAGACTGTAGATGGTTCTTTCAGTGATGGTGTAAAGTATTGTGTCATCTGCATAGAGATGTACTTTTGTAGGATTTGTGTCCAGACCTAAGTTGTTTATATAAATAGAAAATGAAATAGGACCCAATATTGATCACTGGGGGACACCCATTTCTACTTCTAATGATGGAAAGGAATAGTTATCAATACGCACACACTGAGTTCTAACATTCAAATAGTAGTACAGTGCTGCTGAAACCTATACTCTGTAGTCTTGTGAAAAGGAGACCTCTCCTTTCCACTTGTCAGCACTCAATGAACTCTAAACTTGTCTTCATTGACATGTGTTTTGTCCTTTTGTGTTTAAATTCTCATGTCATGGGTGTGAATTGTTATTTGTATATGTATAGGGTCATTTCATGTCAATTCACCCAAATTCTGGAAAATTCCCCGCTTGACCATCTCAGAATTTCCTGAAAAAATTCTACTAAAAAGATACCATTTTTAATAGTAATAATCCAAAATATTAGGTTCATAACCTCAATAGTTTTTTAATAAGAAATATTTCATTTGGAATGCATTTCGGGCATTTTTTGCATCATAATCTAAAGGCTGTTTTTAAACAGCAATATCTAGAAAACTATCTCACCTATAGCCTTCAAATGTTCTACTGTCAATATATGGTAGTTATAGCCTCCAGACATGGAATATCAGGATTGTAACTCAAGCATAACTTAGGATACAGGCGCTCAAACTTCTACCAAAGTATGGCTTGTCAAAATGAGATGGTAACTTTGAACAGTTGTCAAGGCCCCAGTTTTGGACATAGAAGACTTATATTTTATAGGAAGTATATCTGGCAACAGGTCAAACACTCTACAAAACATGGTCACTCTAAGATGAATGGATCCACAGGTATTATGCCTCAAATATGGGGAAAAACACATCTGTGCCCAAATCAAGAGCCATATTCCAAAAAACTGAGTTAATGGATCAGGTCCATTTTTTTGTTTTTGAAAGATCAAATTATTGTTAAACTTATATAAAAAAATTGGGAGGGTGTTTTGCCCCATTTTGTCACAATTCATTTTCAAACATGGGCTATATGTGGGTGGGTGATTGTTTTTTCCTCTTGATTCCTAGGGGTGCGTCCACCCAATTTTAGAGCCATATTCCAAGAAACTGAATTAATGGATCAGGTCCAATTGTTTGTTTTTGAAAGACAAAATTATTGTTAAACTTCTATAAAAAAATTTTGGAAAGGTGTTTTGCCCCATTTCGTCACAATTCATTTTCAAACATGGGCTATATGTGGGTGGGCGATTGTTTTTTTTCCTCTTGATTCTTAGGGGTGTGTTTACCTATGACTATGTTTACATAGCCATGTGTTTTGGAGACTGCTGTATTTGTATCCAACCATTTACTAATATGTGAATTGATCTGATAAAAGATTCACCTCTCCCTGGTTGAGTTCTTTATAGTCATGTTTTGCCCTTTTTATTCTCCATTGAAGAACATACAAATTCATGTTTTTACCTTAATTTCATGTAATAAAAGTGCTTGGTGTTTGATAAACATTTTCAGAGTCAACAGTAGATTTTTTGTTCATTGTAGTTGCATTGCATTAATTTAAACAATGACTGAAATCTCTCTTGATTACTGACTCTACATAATTTGAATATGAAGTAAGCAAAGTCCTTACAAAGTACATAAAAACACAAAAGATATAACTTGTGAAATGCGATTTCTTTTTGGAAAGAATAAAATGAACTCTCCTTTGAGTTTTGCGCTCATTACAAAATTACATTTAACTTCAACAATGTTTCAGAAAATTAACAATCACCATGCTAATCTTCATCTCTATATTTCTTCACTTAAACAAATCTATGCCATTCTAGATCATTATTTCTGCAATGCTAACAGCACTGCAGTGTGAATATGATCCTTCCTTAAAAGTTCAATGTTGACCAAGAACAAATTCAAACTTGGATGAGATTCAAAAGCCATTTGTATGATCTTCCATGTTGTCTACATGAGGGTGGCTCTAGCGTTTTTCCAATATGCTACCAAAAAATAAAATCAATAAAATCACAGGACGACTACACCTTCACTCTTTTTGCTTGTAGAGCTTCAAAAGGCTAATTACTAGCACAAATATGAAAATAAAATTAAAAAAATCCTAAATGTAAGTCGACTGGTTATGGTGGTGGGGTATGGGTAATCACGGTTTGATTGCGTACATGCTGTATCTGTGGGTGTGTCTGTCAACCACCATGATGTAGAAGCCATGTCTGTTTGGTTGGGCTGGATGAATTTAATAATGCTATGTCTGAAATCGTTTGTCTAAACCAGGCAAGCAAATGTTTAAGATAACTAAGTCTTACATTTGAATCTGGAAAGTAAAAAAATACTTAGTTGTGCAATCTAATACTGTATTGCTGCTGCATTTGGCCGAGTTTACTTCTCTCAGATGCAGCATGCAGATTTTACTTCACATAGAAGCATCTGTATTTGAAATGATAACAGAAACATGTAGGGAAGGGTGGAAGATCCAAGGTAAAAGCAAAGGAGGAGTATCCAAAACATGTCTCAAATAAAGTTGATTGACTTTGACATGGCAATGTAAATATAGTCACATGTGGTAAAGGTAAACATTGTCATAAGACAAAAGTCAATGTTTGCAATATGGCTCTGGAGTTGGGTGGACACACCCTAGGGATCAAGAGGAAAACCCCAACATATACCCCATGTTTGAAAAATAATTGTGACAAAATGGGGCATAACACCCTCTCAAATGTTTTATGTAAGTTTAACAATAGTTTGATCTTTCAAAGTAAAAAAAATGGACCTGGTCCATTAACTCAGTTTTTTTGGAATATGGCTCTGAAATAGGGTGGACACACCCCTAAGAATCAAGAGGAAAAAACAATCACCCACCCACATATAGCCCACGTTTGAAAATTAATTGTGATGAAATGGGGCAAAACACCCTCCCAATTTTTTCATATAAGTTTAACAATAATGTGATCTTTCAAAAATAAAAAAATGGACCTGATCCATTAACTCAGTTTTTGGAATATGGCTCTGGAGTTGGGCAAAAATGTGTTTTTCCCCATATTTTAGGCCTAATACCTGTGGATCTATTCATCTTAGAGTGACCATTTTTTGTAGATTGTTTAACCCGTTACGTGAGATACTTCCTGTAAAATATGGGTCTTCTATCTCCAAAACTTGGGTCTTTACAACTCTTCAAAGTTGCCATTTCATATTGCCAAGCCATACTTTGGTAGAAGTTTGAGTGCCTATATCATGAGCTACAATCCTGATATACCATGTATGGAGGCTATAACTACCACATATTGACAGTAGAAAATTTGAAGGCTATAGGTGAGATGGTTTTCCAGATATTGCTGTTTAAAAATGGCCTTAGATTATGGTGACCAAAAAGCATGTCATTTGAAATATTTTTTATAAAAAAAACTATTGACCGTATGAAGCTAATATTTTGGATTCTTACTATTAAAAATGCTATCTTTTCACTAGAATTTTTTCAGGAAATTCTGAGATGGTCAAGCGGGAGGCATTGGGTGAAATGACATGAAATGACCCTATATGTGTTGTGATCTTGGTAACTGAAGAGAAGCCATGCTGAAAGTGGACTTGTATGTAATAGTTTTAGCTGTGGGATTTTGGTTTAGATGCACCTCTGTTGAATGGTTTAGTCCACCTGCACTTTGCTAATTAGATAATTGGCCAGCCCATTTAGGAGCTGGGGTTTTCACTAGTGTTTTTTTGGAGAGCTTGGAAGCAACACAGCAGAGACAAGGAGTTACAGATTCAGGGAATCAGGGTTCGTAGATGTTTGAAAGGAAACTGAAGTTTAAAGAAAGAGGACTGTTTAAAAGTCAAGTGAGTTGAAGTCTAAAGTGAATCAAAGTTCAATAGTCTTGCTTGAGGTGAGGCAAGATGGGTCCAGCAGTGCAGGGATTGCCAGGTGTCTAGTTGTGTGGACACAGTTTGGCTGGTTGAAGCCGTTGAGAACTGATTGCCCTGGGATTATGAACTCTTGTGAATGCCTTCTGAACTGTGGAGAATAAAAGCCAACATCTATTTTGTACTGCCGTCTCCTGCCATCTTCTTCCCTCAACACCATCTCCACCAGTGGCGCACGGCCATTTTCACATTTGGTGGCAGCAGCGGTGGGATTGTGCGTCGACCAAGATACTGGAGGAGGGAAGAGGACCATACCGTCAAGCAAGAGATGGCTGGTTGTGCATTGGCCAGAGCAGCCCCGGTAGAGCCGGAGGAGCAATAGTGTTGGAGGGGTGTCCAGAAACCGGTGAGCCCTGCGGTCATACTACAAGGTGAATCAAGAGTCTGGGATTTGGCAGAAACGGGTGAGCCATCCACAAATGTCCTCTTATTGTCCGACAAAAGCAGTCTCCAACCTGTTGATGCAGCGGCGCCGACTGTCTGGCATTGTACTGTTCCCATGTGGAAGTTTTGGACTCCGGGGTGGACTTTTTGTCTCGCCACCTGGGTGCTGAGACTCCAGAATGGGAGGGAAATGTGAAAAGGAGACCTCTCCTTTCCACTTGTCAGCACTCAATGAACTCTAAACTTGTCTTCATTGCCATGTGTTTTGTCCTTTTGTGTTTAAATTCTGCCATATGACCAGGTGTCTAGTTGTGTGGACACTGGTTTGGCTGGTTGAAGCCGTTGAGAACTGATTGCCCTGGGATTATGAACTCTTGTTAATGCCTTCTGAACTGTGGAGAATAAAAGCCAACATCTATTTTGTACTGCCGTCTCCTGCCATCTTCTTCCCTCAACACCATCTCCACCAGTGGCGCACGGCCATTTTCACAAGTCTTTACAAAAGAAGATAATGGTCAACAGTATCAAAGGCTTTAGGGTCATTCCGTGCCAAATCAACAAATCTAAGACAAAAATTCCGCCTGACCATCTTTGATCTGCTTCAAACTTTATGTGAATAATGTTGTAACTGTTGCTATTTTATTTCTATATTTGCAGAATATTTTTTTGTTTATTTTGTATGAGAAACCCACTTTGAGAATTACCAGGTTATTTCTGTATTTTTATTTGCATTTTATATTGAAGTCCAAGGGTACTTTTATTTTGGCGCTTACGTTGAGCTGCTAGGCCTGTAGCGTTCTGGGTAACGTCAGATGCAAGCAAGCAGAGGTCGTGTGCACAACTCTGACCCTTTAGCTGTCAAGTCAAGCTACGTTAAGATATTGCTAAACTTATAGTTAAGTAAAACTAATACTTCAAAGCTGGAAGATAAGAAGCCTACAGATTCCCTTTCATAGTATGCAGCCAACGAGGTATTTGTTTGTCTTTATTTTCGTTATGAATATTTGTACATGTGCATAGAAAGTGTGCTAACTGTTATCCCAATACTGTGTATTGCTAGTTTCACGGTTTGTGGAGGTCTGTGGATGATTTTGAAGAGGAGAAGACTTCATTAAACCCGTTAAAGAAACATTTGCGTCTGAACATGCTTGGGGGGAATCATAGTGAAACTCGGACTGCTCGACGATGCGAGTGAAGGTTGAACTGCTCGACAACGTGAGTGAAAACGTGGACTATTCACCGATGCCAGTGGAGCTCGTCGTGCTCATCGACGCCAGTCAATTCACGCCAGTGAGAAGCAAGCCAAACAACGAGCTAATCGCAACTTCGTGGCTACAGTCGTCAAAGGACCGGCAGATGAGTGCATATTTAACACGTAGTTGACAGTCATTAAGCACGTGGACAATAAGAGTCGGCTAACTAATAAGAGTTGGTTTAAAGGTTCATAGAAAAAATGGCTGATTTGAACTGATGTGTTAATGGCTATGCATTTATCCAGTCAACATTGAATTTAAGCTTGCTATTAAGTGCATACAAGTTAAAGGTTTAAAGCTAAAGGATACATTTTGAATGCTTGAAAGTTAAAGGTGAATTATTTCATTTTCACAATTTAAGGTGTATTTTGGTAATGTAAAGTGAAAGCTATTTGCTATTTCGATATTTGAGATTTCTGAACAGTTCTAAGAGAACTAAGGTTTATTTAAACTACATTTTCAGTTTGTAAACATTTCTGAGACACTTAAGTATATTGCTTGTGATAAATACAGCATATGGTAATTTTGGTTTGAGTACATTGTCAAGTATAGTGTGTGACATTTAAACACAGGGACATTTAAGAGACATTTACACGCAACACAAGAGTTTTAGTGAATACAGACTTTATTTACATTTTTCATTATTGAAATAGACATTTCTTGCCAGTTTAAGTTTAACATTCAATTATGGCAGAGTCAAGTGAGTCCACTACTCAGGTAAGAGATAGTGTTAGGGAAAGTGAAAATCTACAAGGCCCTGCAGAAGATGAAGTCGGTGATGCTGAGCCTCAGCTGGAAGAAGTACAGCAGCTCAGACGTGGTGAGCGAACCCGTACTCTAACAGAGAAGGGTAAAGCAATGCAAGACGAGAAAATTAAAGCACTTCTGAATAGATATGACTACATCTACAGAAAATGGAGAACACATGTTAAATTCTGCAAGCAGTCATTATCACAGTCATATGAGTCTTTATCAGAAGGCATGCTTAATGATATCCTTGGAGATGTCCGAGGTCTTTCCGCAGACGTTCAGCATGTTTACGAAGAATTGCGGCAAGTCTCAACTCCAGACCAAGATGTGCGACGAAGAGTAGACCTGTGTGTTGAGGTTTCAGGCTTCATCGTTGCTATAGCCTCTAGCCACCTGGATGGAAAAGTTCCAGAAGGAGACCCAGAATGGCCAGAAGCAGGCTCTCTTTGGGACGCAAGCAAGAGTGAATTTGGTTCAGTTACCTCTATTCTGAAGAACAAGAAAGAGAGCAGTCGGAACTACAGCGTCTAGAAGCGGAAGCTAAGAGGAAGATAGCGGCTGAAGAGGCAGCGGTTATAAGGCGTCGCTTAGAGAGAGAAGAAGAGGAAGCAAAGATTAAAGCTCAACTAGAGGAAGAACACACAGCTCTACAGATGACTTTAGAGTAAAAAAGAAGAAAAATAAAGAATTTAGAAACAGTGAAGGAGCTTAGTGCAGCACAGGCAAGAATGCAGGTGTATAATCAGGGGTTGGACATTAAAGAAGAGCCTAAAGACATTCTAAGTAATGAGATGGTAGCAGACATTAAGCCGCCATGTCCTACAAGCCGTCCGCCTTTGTCTGCACCTTCTGCCCCACAACCTGTGATCACCTCCTTGAATCAAAGCACAGCAGAGCTCATTAAGGTACTCGCTGATGCTCTAAATGCCAACAGAATTCCAGTTCCTGAACCTTCAATATTCAGCGGGGATCCGTTGGAGTACAGTGATTGGAAACTGTCGTTTCAAACTTTGATTGACCAGAAGAATATTCAAAACAGAGAGAAGATATATTATCTCCGTAAATATATTAGCGGTCAAGTTAAGAATGCAGTGGATGGCTATTTCCTTCTTGGAACAGAGTCTGCTTATGCTGCAGCATGGGAGATTTTGGAAGAGAGGTATGGAAACCCATTCACCGTTGCGAAGGCATATAGAGACAAACTTCAAACATGGGCCAAGATTGGACCTAAAGACAGCTCTGGACTCCGAGAGTTCGTTGATTTTCTGCGTAGCTGCGAAGCAGCTATGGTCCATATCAAGGCACTGGAGATTTTGAATGACTGTAATGAGAACAGACAGTTTCTCTCAAAGCTTCCAGATTGGCTAACCGCAAGATGGAACCGGAAAGTCATGGAAATGGAAGAACAGAGTGGCCAGTTCCCTTTCAGTCAGTTTGTGAAATTTCTGACAAGAGAAGTGAAAATTGCTTGTAACCCAGTTACATCGTTGCAATCACTGAAGCAAGGTGAAACTGAAAAGCCGAAGCAGCAAAAGCAACAAAATGTTAAAGCTTAAGAGTCAGTTTCTGTAAGAATCATGCGGGTGGTGATACAAACCCTCTTCATATTCCCTTCAAATTTTGAATACCAGTAGACACATGCCTAAAAGGGACAAAACTGAATTTTTAGACATTGAGAATGTTCCTAGCAAAAGTTAGGGCTTCCCAAAATTTCAGCATAATTTTGAGGTACTGAAAATTCAGTTTTTTGCCTTCAAATATCTCGTTGCGCCTTAATCTTACCATCCTGAAATTTTGGCACATAAATGTCGGGGAAATAAACTTTTGAGAAATGATGTCGCTTCTGTGGCATATTGAAGGCACTGTCCTTAAGGGCCTCTTCAAAATGGGACCTTTTACATTTTTGTACCGTTCTCGTGTGCCTCTCACAGTTCATATGACACTCAAAACCTTATTAGTTTGTATATTATATACACTTCGGAACCTCCTCTTTTAGAATTTGCTCAAAATATATGGGCATGAATTGGTTATGTTAAGCTAGAGGCAATTATTTTAGGCAAATATGAAATGAAGTGCCATTCTAGATGCTCATAGCTCTGTGCGCCATCGCACAAAACAGTTGAAATTTGCCTACTTTGTTCGTCTGCTCTCATATTATCTGTAGTCCAAATATCTAGGTGGCTTTTTGTTCTATCATCAAGTAAATGAATTTTATTTAGAGCAGATATGCACCTATGATAACTGCAATGGAGGGTTGTGCTGACTAACCAGATAAGCCAAAGTGGTAACCCTGTTTGAGAAATTTTTAGACTGTGGATGTGGTGGCACAGTGGTTAGGTCACAGACTAACAACCAGTTGACCAGGGTTCAATTCCCAGGTATCACATCATTTATGTCTTGCTTTTGTTAAGAAAATTATTAGGCGACATTACTTGATTAGATAAAGAAGGCTACCACTCAAATATATTGCAAACAATACAAAAGTATCAAAACTAAGTGTCTTTGTCAGGGGAGTAAGAGGACAGTCAAGTATAGAACCACCATCTTATTAGCTTACAAGAGTGCTAGGCTGTTTCTCTACACGTTGTGCTATCAACACTCAATAGATGCTGCGTATACTTTTTCTTGTTTGAAGATTTATTCTTTAAATCCGATGGCAAAACTTTGATTTGAAATATGAAAAGACGTTTTTTTATATATATAAAATCATTTGTGAATCTTTATAACTGTTTGCTAAACCTATTATTCTTGGGAATGGTCTCCTTTGGGGTAGTAGACTAAAGGTAAATGACCAATATCAAATCAAATGTCTGTAAATGTATTACTTTGTTTGAAACAAAAAAAAAAAAAAGTTGAATACACCTCTCAGACAATCTAGCTATTCAGCTTAGCCACTGCTATCAGAACCTACTTCAAGACTTAGAACATGAGAATAACACACCCCTTTTCAGATATAAAGACTGTAAAGGTTTTTTTGAACAATACATTAGGCTCAGAACACTTCTGAAGTATGGTTCCCTCAATAATGGGTGTTTTTGACAAGTTCAAGAAGACCCAGATTTTAGGGGCAGGGCCAGGGGCATGTTCAATAATCCAAAACTTCATTACTGTCAACCAATATGCAGATACACTTCTCTGTGATGGTGACTCAAAATGTCAATTACCCATAACCACCAGAGGCATCAAGGAAACCCTTATTGAGTTGTGTAGAGTGAGACATAGTGTTCAGACATCAATTATGCTACATGGTTGCACATCAGCAATCTCTGTCCTTATGCAATGGAAAACAGCAGCAATCTCATTGTTGACCATGTTCACTTGACATGTAAAATTCAATATTGTTTTGTCACATATCTAACGTGGAAAATTTCAAGATTCTTCTGATTTCACTACATGGCAGATAATTCTGTTGTTACCCCCATTATTTAGATTCAGTGTTTATTAGCAAGTCATCTAATTTCTCTTTCCTAGACATTAGATGCTGGCAGTTCTTTAGGGTTAGACAATGGATTTTACAAAGAACTGTGTGCTTTACTAGATCACAATAAAAACAAATAAACATGATCAAAAGACTATGCAGAGCCTATGTCATTCAATTTGGTCCATTTTGTGAGTGACTTTTTTGGCGCCTATTCTGACTCAAAAAATGATTTGTCATAGCAATTTGGCCCCAAATACATGAATGTCTTTCCTAAATCTGAGCTTTTGATTATGGGAAGGTGTGCAAAATTATACCTCAATATCTCGAATATTTCTATTAAAACTATGCCTTTGAATGCACCCCACCTATTCCAAAGCAATGCCTGTGAGAATATTTGGAAACTTCAAACTATAATACCACCAAAACTGTTGGAGACTCAAGCATGCCTTTGTATGTAAACAGTCCAGGTGCTAAGCTTGAAATTCAGGTGCCTCCAACATGGCTTCAATACTGACGTTTTTTTTTTTTTTTTTTTTTTTTTCCAACTTTGTCCACATGATGGTGCTGTTTTCAATTTCACGTATTTCTAGAGGACCTATCAATGTATGTGATTCGTGCAGTTAATAAATGGCATTTAATGGTTAATAAAGCAAAATGCCTCCGAGATATTTATAATACAAATAGATTAGATACATGCCAACATAATAAAAATTATTTCAACCTTTTTTACTGATGGCGCACAAAGATATGGTCCTCTAATTTCAATGTCAATTTCATATTTGTCAAATGAAACATCCTCTCCATCAGTACTTGAAAATTTTGCAATCTCCAACCAATTATATTTCAAAACAGGACCTCCCAATGTGCTCATATCTGTATGATTGAGCAAGGTTACGTGTTTGCACAAGCAGTGAGAGGCCCCAAAACAAGGCTCCAAAAATAAAAAGTTGAGTTTTCAATGGCCACCTATTGGCCGTCAGTTGAGCTAGAGACCATCATAAAAATATGTCTCAAAAGTGTTGGACCCATGCTTTGATTTTGCCAAATATCAGAGAGCTGTCTTGAAAGCCCACTGAAATATGGACAGGCAAAGTTGTGCATTTTGAAAAGCATCAAATTTCCACCTTTGCCATGAGTCATTTCAAAAGTCCCTAGTTTTTTTTAGGAAAGGTCAAAAATGTTTAAATTGTTATTTTTAAATATCTATCCCATATATGTATCTATGAGAATTTTTTCATTGAGATCTGAAGAGGGTTTGTATCAGCCCCTATGGAAATCCGCATGAGTCTTACAGAAACTGACTCTTAATAAATGGCATTTAATGGTTAATAAAGCAAAATGCCTCCAAGATATTTATAATACAAATAGATTAGATACATGTCAACATAATAAAAATTGTTTCAACCTTTTTTACTGATGGCGCACAAAGATATGGTCGTCTAATTTCAATTTCAATTTCATATTTGCCAAATGAAACATCCTCTCTATCAGTACTTGAAAGTTTTGCAATCTTCAACCAATTATATTTCAAAACAGGACCTCCCAATGTGCTCATATCTTTATGATTGAGCAAGGTTACGTGTTTGCACAAGCAGTGAGAGGCCCCAAAACAAGGCTCCAAAACTGAAAAGTTGAGTTTTCAATGGCCACCTAATGGCTGTAAGTTGACCTAGTGACCATCATAAAAATATGTTTCAAAAGTGTTGGACCCATGCTCTGATTTTGCCAAATGTCAGAGTGCTGTCTTAAAAGCCCACTGAAACATGGACAGGCAAAGTTGTGCATTTTGAAAAGCATCAAATTTCCACCTTTGCCATGAGTCATTTCAAAAGTCTCTAGTTTTTTTTAGGAAAGGTCCAAAACATTTAAATTATTATTTTCAAATATCTATCCCATATATGTATCTAAGAGAATTTTTTCATTGAGATCTGAAGAGGGTTTGTATCAGCCCCTATGGAAATCCGCATGAGTCTTACAGAAACTGACTCTTAAGTCATATGAACCTTTCTGATAGTGATCTGTGACTTACTTTCACTGATTCTACTGTTGTATGCTATTAAATTTCTCCACTCACAGTTGTGGTGAAAGTTCCGCCACTGTGATTAGCAGCTAAGGCATTTGCTACAATTCGGCATTGGAAGATGCTGTTGATGGAGTTGATGATGCTGGATTTCCCAGCTGTCACAGGTCCATGGAGCAGGAAGCGGAGGCTTTTGACTTCTGGGTTACTGGGCTTAAATGTACCTAGCCTCAATTTCAAGTCTTCTTTCTTTCTGTGAGTGCAAAAACGATGCTCTGATGGGTTCTAAATCCTTTAAAATGGCAAGTTACAAGAAGGCCATCATGTAACATAGAATTCAAGACATAAATAGTTTTGCTCATTATGAGCTTTAGTACTCTTGAATCTAGCTAGGCAAGCTGGCATCTGTATGTCACTTTGAATCATCTAAAAATGGGTTCTTAAAGAATGAATCTCCCAGTTTCATCAGAATTTCTGAAATACAGGGTGATGGTGTTTTAGTCACTTACTCCCAATCTGTATTTCTCCAGTCTTTGCCAAAGTCTACAAGGAGACAAAATGGCGTACAGTTGATTGAAGCATTTCCAGCTCACACACACAACACACATGTGCATGCACATGCACACACACACATGCAAAATCACCGGTATATTATATTGACAGTTAAGATCAAGTAGGCTAGCCCATGATCCAATGAATACTTACCAAGTATTTTGGCTGCTGCAGAATCTGAAGTAATTCCAATGTGATTGGACAGCTTCACAGTGTACTGACCCTCGTCCTCTTCCCTAGCATCACTTATCTTCAGAGTAAAGTTCCTGCATGCAGCCTGGCTGATGCTGATCCTGCCACCATGCTCTAGGATCCGATCCCCCTTCATCCAACGGGCACGCACTTCTGTGTTCGCCTCACAGGAGAAAATTATGCTTTCTCCCGTTTTTATATTGGCGTTTTGTAATTTCGTTATTACCTCTAAATAATAATAATAAAAAATAAAAATAATTTTAAAGATTACTGGGATGGAAACAACCCAACTTGGACTCCAATCTTGTTGTACCTCACTGTAGTAAAATCAATTTACTAAATAATAAAAACCCAGTACTGACCAGTTTAAATGGGTTTTATGGTTTTGTTTTTTTATAAGCTTGATTATTCTCTTTAAGAGGGGAAACAGCTTTACTGATGTGATACAGGTCATTTTTATTTAACTACTACTTATATTTTTAACAAAAAGTTAACACATACTGTAAATTATAATGACAAGGCTATCTGAATAGGAATAAATTAAGAGGTTATTATAGATATGCAAGGTAGTTTAGGACTGATGAATTTGTTTTTGCTACATGAATACTGTTAAAGTACAAAGTACGTGAGCATGTGAACTCCTTTGGTTTGTTTGTTTATTGCAGGAATTCACAGGTAAATCACAGGTTGATCTTTCTTTCGCAGGAATGATCTCAAGCCAGGGCTCCGGAGTCAGTCATGAGCACAAACCTGACTGAGTTGGCAGTTTAATGTTATGGTATCAGTAACCATATGAACCAGTTAAGATCATATCAAACATGTTTGATTCAGTCTGACTCAGTCATATTGCAATATAAAAAAAATGGCTGTGGTTCAGTTGTGGCTATATGCTGCTAACCAACACCACAACCACAAGTGTGATATTACTTTTATACAACAGCTCCATTACCAACTTATGAAGTTTAAGATGCCAAATTGTATTTTGTACTGTTTAGTTTCAATTTCTGTTTGTTCGTTTCCTGCTCCTCAAATTAGTTATTAGCTTGAAACTGCCCTGGCAATGTGTCAAAGATAGACAAATAAACGGTTTAGATGAAGTGGATCTTTACTGAAGTCTTCAAACTTGTACAGATAGTTCATCCTCAATTTCCAAAACAAAAATAAATAAATAGCTATTACTACACTGAATAGCACAGGCGAAAACACAGTCTAGGCTAAAGGTAACAAACACACTCATAAGTTGTTTTCAAAAAACCTAGGCAATCACTGTCCAGCATACAAAGGTAGTAGGCTAAAACAAATGACTTACATATTGAAGCGAGACAGCAGTCCATAAATTTAACCAATGACTGTAAATATTGCATTCTAAGAAACTCAGTAGGGTCATTTCATGTCATTTCACCCAATGCCTCCTGCTTGACCATCTCAAAATATCCTGAAAAAATTCTAGTAAAAAGATAGCATTTTTAATAGTAAGAATCCAAAATATTAGCTTCATACGGTCAATAGTTTTTTTTTAAAAAATATTTCAATTGACATGCTTTTTGGTCACCATAATCTAAGGCCATTTTTAAACAGCAATATCTGGAAAACCATCTCACCTATAGCCTTCAAATTTTCTCCTGTCAATATGTGGTAGTTATAGCCTTCATACATGGAATATCAGGATTGTAGCTCATGATATAGGCACTCAAACTTCTACCAAAGTATGGCTTGGCAATATGAAATGGCAACTTTGAAGAGTTGTCAAGACCCAAGTTTTGGAGATAGAAGACCCATATTTTACAGGAAGTATCTCACGTGACGGGTTAAACAATCTACAAAAAATGGTCACTCTAAGATGAATAGATCCACAGGTATTAGGCCTAAAATATGGGGAAAAACACATTCTTGCCCAACTCCAGAGCCATATTCCAAAAAACTGAGTTAATGGATCAGGTCCATTTTTTTTATTTTTGAAAGATCAAATTATTGTTAAACTTATATGAAAAAATTGGGAGGGTGTTTTGCCCCATTTCATCACAATTAATTTTCAAACGTGGGCTATATGTGGGTGGGTGATTGTTTTTTCCTCTTGATTCCTAGGGGTGTGTCCACCCTATTTCAGAGTTAATGGACCAGGTCCATTTTTTTTTTTTACTTTGAAAGATCAAACTATTGTTAAACTTACATAAAACATTTGAGAGGGTGTTATGCCCCATTTTGTCACAATTAATTTTCAAACATGGGGTATATGTTGGGGTTTTCCTCTTGATCCCTAGGGGTGTGTCCACCCAACTCCAGAGCCATATTGGAAACATTGACTTTTGTCTTATGACAATGTTTACCTTTACCACATGTGACTATATTTACATTCAATTCAGGCAGAATACCGCACACTCTTGTCCAAATGTATATTTATTATAACAACGTTTCGGCCTGTGGCCTTTTTCAACCTGCACCTCGACACTGGTGTGCGTTGGCTACTTCCTCCTTCGAGAACTATATTTACATTGCCATGTCAAAGTCAATCAACTTTATTTGAGACATGTTTTGGATACTCCTCCTTTGCTTTTACCTTGGATCTTCCGCCCTTCCCTACATGTTTCTGTTATCATTTCAAATACAGATGCTTCTATGTGAAGTAATATCTGCATGCTGCATCTGTAAGAAGTAAACTCAACCAAATGCAACAGCAATATAGTACTACTTTTCACAACTATGTATTTTTTTACTTTCCAGATTCAAATGTAAGACTTAGTTATCTTAAACATTTGCCTGCCTGGTTTGGACAGAAAAGATTTCAGCCATGGCATTATTAAATTCATCCAGCCCAACCAAACAGACATGGCTTCTACATCATGGTGGTTGACAGACACACCCACAGATACAGCATGTGCGCAATCAAACCGTGATTACCCATACCCCACCACCATAACCAGTCGACTTACATTTATGATTTTTAAAATTTTATTTTCATGTTTGTGCTAGTAATTAGCCTTTTGAAGCTCTACAAGCAAAAAGAGTGAAGGTGTAGTCGTCCTGTGATTTTATTGATTTTATTTTTTGGTAGCATATTGGAAAAACGCTAGAGCCACCCTCATGTAGACAACATGGAAGATCATACAAATGGCTTTTGAATCTCATCCAAGTTTGAATTTGTTCTTGGTCAACATTGAACTTTTAAGGAAGGATCATGTTCACACTGCAGTGCTGTTAACATTGCAGAAAATGAATAATGATCGTCCCTATGCCAAAGAATGGCATAGATTTGTTGAAAGTGAAGAAATATAGAAATGCAGATTAGCATGGTGATTGTTAATCTCCTAAAACATTCTTGAAGGTAAATGTCATTTTAAGGTTAAATTCCTTCTATTCTTTCAAAAAAAAAAAAAAAAACGTATTTCACTTCAAATTATGAAGAGTCAGTAATCAAGAGAGATTTTAGTCATTGTTTTCATTAATGCAATGCAACTACAATGAGCATAAAATCTACTGTTGACTCTGAAAATGTTGATCAAACACCAAGCACTTTTATTACACGAAATTAAGGTAAAAACATGAATTTGTATGTTCTTCAATGGAGAATAAAAAGGTCAAAACATGACTATAAAGAACTCAACAAGGGAGAGGTGAATCTTTTATCAGATCAACATATTTAGCAAATGGGTGGATACAAATACAGCCGTCTCCAAAACACATGGCTATGTAAACATAGTCATAGGTAAACACACCCCTCGGAATCAAGAGGAAAAAAAACAATCGCCCAACCACATATAGCCCATGTTTGAAAATGAATTGTGACGAAATGGGGCAAAACACCTTCCCAATTTTTTTTATATAAGTTTAACAATAATTTTGTCTTTCAAAAACAAACAATTGCACCTGATCCATTAATTCAGTTTCTTGGAATATGGCTCTAAAATTGGGTGGACGCACCCCTAGGAATCAAGAAGAAAAAACAATCACCCACCCACATATAGCCCATGTTTGAAAATTAATTGTGATAAAATGGGGCAAAACACCCTCCCAATTGTTTTTATATAAGTTTAACAATAATTTGATCTTTCAAAAACAAACAATTGGACCTGATCCATTAACTCAGTTTCTTGGAATATGGCTCTAAAATTGGGTGGACGCACCCCTCGGAATCAAGAGGAAAAAACAATCACCCACCCACATATAGCCCATGTTTGAAAATTAATTGTGACAAAATGGGGCAAAACACCCTCCCAATTTTTTTATATAAGTTTAACAACAATTTGATCTTTCAAAAACAAAAAAATGGGCCTGATCCATTAACTCAGTTTTTTGGAATATGGCTCTGAATTTGGGCACAAATGTGTTTTTCCCCATATTTGAGGCCTAATACCTGTGGATCTATTCATCTTAGAGTGACCATTTTTTGTAGATTGTTTAACCCGTCACGTGAGATACTTCCTGTAAAATATGGGTCTTCTATCTCCAAAACTTGGGTCTTGACAACTCTTCAAAGTTGCCATTTCATATTGCCAAGCCATACTTTGGTAGAAGTTTGAGCGCCTGTGTCCTAAGTTATGCTTGAGCTACAATCCTGATATTCCATGTCTGGAGGCAATAACTACCATATATTGACAGTAGAAAATTTGAAGGCTATAGGTGAGATAGTTTTCCAGATATTGCTGTTTAAAAACAGCCTTTAGATTATGATGCCAAAAAATGCCCGAAATGCATTCCAAATGAAATATTTCTTATTAAAAAAACTATTGAGGTTATGAACCTAATATTTTGGATTATTACTATTAAAAATGGTATCTTTTTAGTAGATTTTTTTCAGTAAATTCTGAGATGGTCAAGCGGGGAATTTTCCAGAATTTGGGTGAATTGACATGAAATGACCCAGTAAGATAAATGGAGTATGGTCATTATCGACACAGAAGTAGTTCAGAAATATTCAGAAATGGGGACGCCGTGGCTCAGCGGGGGTCATTTCCCGATCCCTGTCCTTCTCTCTCTCCCACTCATGTCCTGTCACATTCTCTACTGTCCTATCGAATTAAAGGCAAAAAAGCCTTAAAAAATACCTTAAAAAAAAATATATATATGGGCAATTCCACGAAAAAGTAAACCTCACCTTAAAACTTTAAGTCTCACCTACATGGACATACAAATTCTTTCAGAAAACTTCCAATGCAAAAAAGTATTGTCTCGATGTAAATATTCAACTGAGCAAGTTTCGAAAGGATATCTGTTTGTTAAAATTTTTACCCTATTCAGCTATAATGTAAGTCTATGGAGGGGCTTATAATGGGCATAAGTGGGTGATAACACACACAAAGCTGCAATACTATCCTTTATTTTTCATTGTTATATTACTATTTATCTTGTTACAGGTTAAAATCCACCGTTCACAATTGTTTTGTATCGTTTTGGAGGGTTTTTCCAGACGTCACGTCCATAACGTCACATCCATAACGCCATGTCTCCCAATGAAAACCAACTTTTTTTACATTTACATTTGAAATTAAGTCTTTGTCTGTCTTTACTGAGGTGTCCTGTTTGGTATGAATGTAGTAATATTTACATTTCTCTAGAAATTTCACACACTTCATAGCAAAAACTACGCTCTCTCAAAAGTTTGTCCGTTTTTCGTCACGTCCATAACGCAAATTGAAAGGCTCATATTCTTATGATGCAAATCATGATATTATTTTTTTCTGTTTGCCTGTATTCAGCCATGGAGTTTGCAGAAGAATATGAAAAAAAATTGTGAAATACTGCTAGGTTTGCAGAGGTTATCTGGCCTTTTGTTCATCAATAATGCACGAAAATGTCACGTCCATAACGCTGGAATTGCCCATATATATATTCAGAAATAGTTCGACCGGACCTACTTGTTGTATAAACAGCGTTATAGTCTGTTGGTGAGCTATTAGCCTATACTAACTGTGTCCCTGGCAACATAGACAGAGGGAGAGCACAATGTAGCCTAGCGTCACAACGTTAAGTTAAAAATATTGATAAATCTGCATAACCTTATCTTATTATCATATCCTCTTCACTCTTCACAGGGAGACAAGTGTCAGCTAAACAGACAGACGGCGACCAGCACTGCACTTCACAAATAGAGCTATATTATTGCAATTAATTATATCTATTTTTTATGGTCAGGATATCTTAGTTTGATGTAAATTCAGTTGAATTCTGCACTGGTGTGTTAAAACATGAAAAAAGATTAAAAAAGATCAATATTCTTCACAGTGCACAAACCTTTCACAAGAGCTACGAGAGCCTCTCATGAAGCACTCCACAATCAGGAAAGTTTTCTCTTTACTGAAAGCATTTGGAAATAGTTTTTAATAGCTAACTAACTGATAGTGTTGGTGAAGTTACTAAGATGAGAATGCTAGTTTTCACACTGAGTAACATACACAGAAAAACATATGTATGCATAATATGGATGTGACAATAAAAACTGCTTGTATCCTTGACAGAAGTTTTTTCTGTGTATGTAAAACGGTTCCGTATCATAAGTCCGACATCCCATTAGTCCGACATCCCATTAGTCCGAAAATGAGCCATTGAGGAGAGATCCCATTAGTCAGACATACCATTAGTCCGAAAAAAATAAGCCCATTGTTCCGACATCCCATTAGTCCGACGATACACATGTAGAGATGCATGGATGGTTTGTAAGGAGGCTAGTAATTAATGACCAAAATATTGACGCTACTTGTCAGTGTTGAGCTGTTCTCGCTCCTCTGCGTGTGAGTGAATGCGTGTGGGCATATTGTGTGTGTCTCCTCCTCATTTTGAATGCTAATTTGTGATGGGTTTTGTAGTAGGAACGTTTTTAGACTGAAACAGTTTGATGTTCATTTGCACAAAAAAAACACATCCACGGCTGATAGATAATTGTCGCAATTTAGGGAATGCGAACCTTGGTTGCCCGTGCAACTGCCACGCACTACCCCACGTTTCTGCTGATGCTTTTATTTAATTAACCATTGAATGTATCCAGACTGCGGTCTATTTCCTAAAAACTCCGCATGTCATTGTTTTTGTTAGACTGACGTGACACTCTGTGTGAATTCCGTTATGTTTTAAAACTCATAGGCTAATGGTAATTAAACAAAATCGATCACACAGAGTTTGTCCTTCTGGAAGAAAAGGGTACTATATTCCCCGCCTTGTATATGACCACGGAAATTGCATGGGATATGGTTGCGAGTGCACATTTCGTAGGTAGCCTATACAACCTGCGGAGTTTCGCACCATCTCTCTGTTGCCTGCATTATGCAGAAAGCAGATTTGGATAGCCTGCTTGAGATTGGACAGTTGAATGAATAGGCTATTATTATTTGTTCTGTAATGTTCTAACCAACCTTACTATAGTGGTCCGCAAGTAAGTGGTAAAGTTTACATGTACCCTGTATGTCCAATTACGCGCAACTCCAAGGCCAATCTGGAGACGTCTTTTGCTCATCTCTCATACTTGACTTGTCCTTTTCGTTTGGTAGGCAATCAATAGCCTAGGCTACCACGATCAGACATGATATCCATATACTTTGATTTTGGATAAATTAGTGCATTCAAATTTTGGGACATGGTTGTTTGTTTTTGTGCTGATTTAGGCTACTCTTATAAGCGGCCCTGCTTTCTGCAGCGGCCACCCGACGTTTCCTTATCCTTACAACTTCTCCAAGTTTAGGGTATTTGTTGTTTCCAGTAGATTTTTTCGTTAAGATATTAACCTTGTTTGATTTATGGTGAAACTTGGGAATTAGTGCCGAATAGACCGCTGGTATTTTGTAATTGTGTTATTCACTGCTTAAACCAGCGCACTTCTGCAGCAGCCTTTTTCCCCCCAGCAGTGACTCTTCAACTGCAAACATACAATTGTCATTAGGCTGATTGCCACTGTCTTCTCAAGCAGCTACTGTTACATACAAGACGTAAGTATCTCAATTAAATCATCTAAATCAATTAAACGTGACTATCGCACTGGGCTTCGCAATGCGCCTCTGTGCAAAGAACTTCAGTTCGCGGCACCCCCTCTCCTTTCCCACAAACAAAGTGTGGGCACGGAGCAGCAACAACCTGCGCTTTGCCGTGCGGCTGCATGGAAGCAGCGGGGAACATAGGACCAAGGGAACAGGGATGACCCCGTACTCAGTGCTGCTGCAAGGAGTGTTTGGATATGTTTAATGAGTTTGAAACTAAAAACAATGTAGACTAAGAACGTATTTTCATGAGAAAACTATTTTCCTTCGCGGACTGCTGGGTGGACTCATTCACCAGATTTGGTGAGATGTATTGTTTTTCTGTGTTTTCATAGCAGAGAGACAGCAATCGCATTTTTCCTTTTTTTCTGTGGATTATATTTTTGGTTTGCTATATCGCAGCGGCCCTCTCGCTTTCCTGGATTGGAATATTGACTCTTGTGCGTGGTCCTGGCAAAATACAGGACATCTTTCGTTTAGTTTGGACTTTTAGGTTTATTTTCAGGACTGAATGAAAGGGGGAATTGCAACGCCTGGGATTGTTTGGGACATTTAATTGTGTGTAAATATAAAGCGCCACTGTGCGCGACCTGGGTTATTATTTCGTGTGTCCTCCTTTACTGTTAACCCGAAGAAAGGGACATCGTTTCAAAGCCTATAATTAAGAGACGCACTCAGATTTGTAGCCTACCTTGTACTTTATTCTCGGAATTATCTGTTTATTGCATTCATATTTAGTCAGTCAAAAGAACCCCTTGATTGTTACAACAGGCCAGCACATTTCCACCTGTTTTTAGACACAAGATGCTGCAAAAAAGACGTCTCATCTGTTCGACGAATTTTGCGTCTTTCATTACAAGTCATCCATCCATTTCTACTGTGTATGGTCGGACTAATGGGACTTCGGACCAATGGGCCTGTTTTTTTTTTCGGACTAATGGTATGTCTGACTAATGGGACCTCTCCTCAATGCCTCATTTTCGGACTAATGGGATGTCGGACCAATGGTCCGTCCCCGTGAAAACTAGCATCCTAATGTATTATGCATTACTACTGTAAAAAAAATGCAGTGAGATTTGTGACTGATGTCTGACGAGACCCAAGTTCGGTGAGAACGGCTCAGGCTACATTAGTGCCGTGACCCGGATGGGAGTGAGGATTTGGGGGGTGAGTGTAACGGATGCCAACTAGCTCGGCTAGCTGGTGGCAGTACGTGTAAATCCTCACAACTCAATTCCTTGAAGAAATGCTTCTAACTGCTGAGTTAGGAGCTTGGGTTTTTAGCTCAGTGGTTAAAGCGTTCGACGCCCATGCCGTTGGTTCTAATTGATGGGAGTGGCAAGTTTGATACGGTTCAAGTTGAAGTGCGATGAGAATGGCTCCGGCTACATTGGACCCTTGGATCACCAGGACAGTTCCAAGCTAATCAATCAATATCACCAGCCTAAAGACTGGTGTCAGTCTTTCATTATGCATGTATTGTATGTTGTCAGTAGACTGAGCCATTCATTTTAGTGTTAAGTGATCATACCTTTAATAAAAAAAAATGGAAATTATACACCTTAAATAGTCATAATATGGAGAAATTACCTATAGCCTACATCTGTCAGAAAGCTTGTTAACCTCTTTTTTCTCTTTTTTTTCCTTGATGGCATGATAATGTGTGCAGAAGATATATATATATATATATATATATATATATATATATATATATATATATATATATATATTAGGGATGCAACGGTTATTGTATTTTACGGTTACCGAACAATACGCCCTCTACGGTTCAATAAACTTTCGTAAACCGCAATATTTCGGTTTATTAATAAAATGTGAATCTATTGACGCTCCCTGAAATTTGCTTACACAGCCAGCATTCACGAGCTCTACATGCTGAGCTCTAGAACCTTCAACCAATCAGCGTGATTGTATGCAAATAAGCGCCGCCTGGCAAATGTGAGAAAAAACTTTTCACTCACTCACGTTAGACTGAGAGACTGAGGTTAGCTATAAGCTCCACTTGGAAAGTAGGCAACATTATTTACCTAGAAGAATTGTTTCTGTGGTAGATTTTGTGCAAACTGATGAACGTTTACACAAACAAAGCACTTAGTAACGTAAAATGCGTCTAATGCGACACATATATACTAAAAACCGGTTGTCAGAAAATAGCGCTTCTCATTCACCCAAATTCGCCAAGGCTACCCGCAAGTATAGCCTACCTAGCCTAATGCTAAATATTATGCAAGGATGTCTAGGCTGTAATGCCTTGTTTATCTTGCGAAGAGTTAGATCAAATGTCGAATAAGACGGTGAGACCGGCCTTGGATGCAACAAGTGACAGTCTAAGCGCTCCTCTCATCCTCAGGCTCAGCTTGCAGGCTTCTTTGCAGCACAGTGTTGTATAGAAACTGATTGTAAACTCAGAAATTAATTTCTGACGTTTGGGGTTTCATGCAATGCATTGTCACACAGACTGTTTCCCTTGGCCTCTCATTCTGTTGCGTTGGCTACCAGCAGCACTTGAAATCAATGACATATTTTCTGACATTTCGTATAGTGAAACTATGTGCTAATTTGGAAATGAGCAAATAATAAAATTGCCCTAGGCTACTGGAGGATATTTAGGCCTACTGGCTCAGGACATTTCATAACATTTCAAGAATATTAATAATGATGGCCTACCATAGGCTAATTGTTGGTTTTATTTTATTCTGTCTACCCCTCTAGTAGCCACTAGGCAGCAGAATCAAATGAAAATTGCAGATAGACTGATAGATAGGCTGATGGTTGATAAGGAATGTAGCCATTAAAAAACAATTATATAACCCCTTTTTTGTTGGAAAATACCGAAACCGTACCGTCACCGTGGCCCCAAAACTGTGATGCATACCGAACCGTGGGCACACTGTACCGTTGCATCCCTAATATATATATATATATATATATATATATATATATATATATATATAAACCGCTCACAAAAAGTAAGGAAACTTTAACACTTTGAATGCCAGGTGTTTTTAACAAGCTTTGGCCCAGAGTGCCAGCAATCCAGGCCACTGTTGCCTATTTTTATAGAGCCACAGCGTATTCTGTGTTATAGCTATGGACACATACTATGGGTCATTTGAAAGGTAAGACTCTGAGCTCTCAGTGGGTGAAAACCGTTTATTTCTACATGCCTCCGTTCCTGAGAAATCCCAAGCTAAACAGTGGGTAGTTTTCATCAAAATCCTTGTTTTTTTTCTAGAAAAGGAGATATCACCGACATATTCGGCACTCTGACAAGGCCTCTTGCATGCGCGTCGCGGCCTGTCACTCACTCCACTCGGCCCTGAGACTGCCACCTAGTGACGAACCCGCGAAAGGACAACATGACATGACGTGCATTATTTGACACAAATGCTGCAATAGTAATCAAATGCTGCCTTGTGATGTGAAAATGTCCAGACAAAATGTGCAGATCGTGAGTTTTTATGAGTTTCCGATCGTAATTTATTTCAGTTCTATTTATCACAGAGTTCCAAAAATCATATATAACCTGTGTGAGGGTTTCTATTTCCGTAAATTAAAAAAAAAGGCAAAAACATAACATTACGTTTTTGGCACTCAACGCATGACAAGTAATAACGGCATATAACGTTTCTGGCATTCAAAGTGTTAATAATACCGATCCCTAAAGTGTTTTATATAATTTTTATCGATGGTTTGTCACCTTTACAATGAGGTATAGCTTGTAAGCATCGGACAATCATGGAATGCGCAACACAGCCAAACGTGTGAGTAGTGCCAACCAAAAATGTGCCAAAATGGCCATGGTAATAGGGTTCTGCTGCATCTGATTTTGGGCCTCAAGTGCTGCCAGTCACTGGTGTGCCTAAATTAGCACCTGAGCTTCAGCAACTTATTGGGTTTGTGGTTTCTCCTATAGCAACAATACTGGTGGAAAGATGCCACGTTTGTTCCTGTGCAATGGGGGCCTGTGCAATGGGGAACCTGAGGCTGGTGTCCCAACATGTAGTGGCAGCATCATTGGTGTCAGTCCTGGTACCATTTCCAAACTTAGAACCAAGTTCCATGAGACTGCGGAAGCCAAAGACAGACCAAGACGTGGCCATCTCAAGAAGACAACACCCCAAGAAGACTGGTGCCTCACTTTTGCTGCACTAAGGAACCGTAGATTCATTGCCAGAGACTTACAAGATTTATTCAACTGTTCAACTGCTCAAATCTTCCACACGTTACTGAGGGCCCTGACACTGAGTGTAAAGTGTATGGCCAACATGTTTTTTTGTTCTTGTCCTCATGTCTTTGGGTGAGTGCAATTTTCAATGCTCCAAGCAACAAAGGCTATACCAACAGAACAGTATAGCAGGCCATTTTGGCACATTTTTGGTTGGCACTACTCACACGTTTGGCTGTGTTGCGCATTCCTTGATTGTCCGATGCTTACAAGCTATACCTCATTGTAAAGGTGACAAACCAACGATAAAAACGGTATAAAACACTTTAGGGATTGGTATTATTAAATGGGAGATAAAATGCGCCAAATTCAAGTTTCCTTACTTTTTGTGAGCGGTTTATATAGATAGATAGATAGATAGATAGATAGATAGATAGATAGATAGATATTTTCTTAGAAAGTAGCCAACTTTAATTGAACATGGCTATGCTTTCTGCATGAACTACCTGGTGCTGGTGGAGGTGGTGGCGGTGGTGGTGGGTGATGATGATGATGATGATGATGATGTGTCTCCTGTACTACTGCAAAGTATCACATTATAAAGTCCATCTATTAACCACTGAAAGTTTAGCCAGATGTGATATAAACATTTAAACTGTGTGTGTGTGTGTGTGTGTGTGTGTGTGTGTGTTAGTTGGTGGTGGATATCAGCATGTGTGTGTGTGTGTGTGTGTGTGTGTATGTGTGTGTAGATGAGTGTGTGTATGTGTTGGTTGGGTGGTGGATACCTGTCGGTTGCTGACCCATGACTGAGTAGTTAAAACGTCTGTGGCAGAGATAAAGAAACAAATCACAAAAAAAATAATTCACACCAAGAGCTATACAATTGATAACCAAAGATGCTGCAAAAATATGTGCTCGCCATTGCTATAACATTTACAACAGAAGTGCATTATAGCTAATCATGCAAGTTATCTGGGTAAAATATTACACATTAGAGAGTGTCGGAAGAAAGGAAAGATACTTTTCTTTTCTGGGATTTTTAATATGGGCTGTTTTTTTTTTTAAGAATTGTCCTTTGTGCAAGAAACTGTCCTTTATGTCCAGTGTTTATTATTCTCCCCAGATAGTCACACAACCCACTAGAACTTTCTTTAGTAAAGATGGGAGGACTACTTCTAACTGTATTGACGTGACATTCTCAAAGCTCTGCTCACAAATAGTGTCCAAGGCAGTGGGTTTCAGTGACCATAATTTAATTAATTTATCTAGAAATAGTGAATTGCCCAAATCTGAAGGAAATATTGTTCTCCATGTATCCGTGCTTATAAGTTTTGACCCACACAGATTTATATATGACATCAACACTATACAATGGTTGGAGGTTTGTGAAGAACAGAATGTAAATGCTGCTTTATAAGGGAGTTCACTTTTTAGCTTGTTTAGTGCCTTTTTCTGGACTGTCTAGGATTAAGTAGAATCATCAACGCCAACAATTTGCAGATTGGTCCTGTGTCTGATATTTGGCACATTTAGAATCCTCCCTTCAGAATGGCTTGCTTTGTGCATGTCTGATAATGTCTTTAAAACAACCTTAAACCTTTATTTTAAAAATGTAATTCACCAAGTGGTTAGTGGTGTCCGTTGATGTTCCAAAACAGGTATCCTAGTGAAATACAGTACCTATGCAGCTTTATTTGCCTTTTTATTGTGCTAGTTAATATTACTACGAATGTTCAAAATCCAAAATCCCATTTAACTGAAACTGAATTTAATTGATAATTAAATAAAGAATGTGACTTACGCAAAGTATGTTACTTTAGCCTTGGTTACCTTCCCAGTGGTCAGTGGTATTATCAGATTATACTTGGAAGACTTCTCTCGTTGGAGTTAATTTATAAACACACCACCAAGTCAATCACATGATATCACATGCTATGACATCCTTGATGTTTTTCACGATGCTGCATTTACATGTAGGGCTATGCAATAATACAGAAATGGTTGGTGATGTATAGTTCTGTCTCTTACTGTTACCTTATACATTTCTGAAAATGAATTTGTGAAAATAACTGAATGTAGTGGAGATGATAATAAATAATAATAATACTGCCAGTATGCCTGTAATTGGGGCCCCACAGGTATACTGTGGTTAGGTGTTGATCCCGGAAGGGCAAGAGGTTTTGACTGCTTTCCCATGTACTTGTGTGGCAGGCACTATGGAATTGTTGTCAACATTTCATATTGAAATAAATGGATTACAGTAATCTTTTATTGCACTCACTGATGCCTTTGGATGTTAGTATAGGCCTAGTGTGTCAAAAAAGGTCATTCGTGGGTCACACCGGTAGCTCAGTAGTTGAGCTCCTATAAGAATAAGCTACAACATTTGTGAATAATTGTATAATAATAATAACAATTGTGCCTAATCAATCAAAAAAATAAATAAATAAATAAAAAATAAAAAGCACTAGGCCCACAGTCAGACTGAGCTGGATGAACTGGAGAGAGGTAACTGTAAATTTGCAGTAAATTGTACTTTGTCTCCCCCTAATGCATTTCTGTGGTACCACAGCATTTAGATGATTCTACAGGTATATATTTTTTTAAGGTGTGTTGGGGCTGTTGATATTGATGTCTCGTGGTGCCAAAGAAAAGTAATAAAGCAATGCCTGCAAATATTGAGATGACAAAAATGATGATGATGGAGTGTGAGATGAGGTATCCACATCAAGCTCAATCTTGAATTGAAATGTGTGTGTGTGTGTGTGTGTGTGTGTGTGTGTGTGTGTGTGTGAAATTAAAAGCACAACATGCAACAGCTTTGAGGTTTAAAGGTACAATGTGTAATGTTTGTTCAAAATCCAAAAAATCAGAACAGAAATCTTCAACTTCATCCAAATAGGGAATAACGATACTGAAAAAACCATAGACCGACATCTGCATGCAGGCTACCACAGCTGTAATATGTGCTTTGAAATGCATTGCAGCTAATTTTTAATGGGAGAAACTCGAAGGCTACACATTGGGGCTGTAAGAAATATATACAGTATCTAGTTCTATTCAATTCAATTCAATTTGTAGAGCTCCAAAACCAGTACATTTGCCTCATGCCACTTTACAAAAAGTAACAGGAGCATCCATGAGTTAACAGGGAAAGGGAAAGGCAATGGAAAACTCCCTTTTGTAATAATTCATCACAAAGACAGAAGCCTTCAGCAGAACCACACCTCATGTGCTCAACCGAAATGTTCTGTTCTCTCTCTCATGTCTAGTCCATCGGCTTCACATAGTCATTGGCAAAGTTCACAATTTGGTTCAAGACATGCAGCATCAAACAGTCAATCTTCTCATCCACATTGGTCTCCTCGTGGTAGTTCTTTACTGGGAAGATACAGGTCATGGGGATGCCAAGCTCATTACTGCAATGCTGCATCTGAAAACACATCAAACATTTTATTGTTGGGGGTGTCGTGGCTCAATTGGCTAAGGCACCATACCATAAATCCGGGGACCTGGGTTTGATTCCGTCCCGTGGTCATTTCCTGATCCCTCCCTATCTCTCTCTCCCATTCATTTCCTGTCTGTCTACACTGTCCTGTCCAATAAAGGTGTAAAAATGCACCCCCCCCCCCCCAAAAAAAAAAATATATATCTTTTTAAAAAAAAAGGAAAAAACATTTTATTGTTGAATTTAAATCAAGCTACTAGGTGCATGAAGGCTATACCGTGAAAAGGAAAAATGCAGAGAAGGGACACTTATGTAATGTAACAACGACTGGATCAGCCCTTGAATCTATTCTTGCGCAGCATTCTTCAAATTCACTGATTGGCTCGGCCACGATGCACCCAATGCGAGTGATGTCAATGGCTGGGATCCCAGACCCACGTATGAAGAGGAGTGTAGACTGAAGGCTCCAGACCAAAGATCCGCGACGAGACGGGCTGCGACGTTCTATAACCCTGGACTCTGAAACTGCGATTTGACATGTTAAATCTTTTGCGACGGCTTGCAACTGCCTGCAACAATCTGCAACGATTCATTCACAACCGCCGCAACTCCGTTCTGAAACCGTTTCGTCTTGTTGCGGATCTTCATTCTGTATTGGTTATGACCAGGCTAACACAATAGCTAATCTACAAAGGAATATGACCCAAGTAGTAAACACACGTCTGCACTCTATAGGCTGAAACACACATGCACATAAGCACTCTCTCTCTCAAACAAACACACACACACACACACACACACACTGACACACACACTTACAGCTCGCTTTATGTTCTTGCTTGAGTAGACATGTGTGAGGTCCTCATTCACCACAGGGCAACATTTGTCCACATGGGTCAGAAAGACAACTTGTGGAACATCTGAAAAAGAAAAAAAGTAGTAGTTAGCAGAACAATTGTGACTCTGCACAGCGAAATCAGTCGCTTGGCAGAAGCTTAGTTTCTGTGAAAATTCTAAAAATGGAATGCTTGCACCAAAAAAGTCGAATTTCACATTTCAGCATAATTTGACAGAATAAAGTCTACCCTTTCAGATTGTTGTTAACTTATGCCGAAATTCATACCTTAAATGGGTTAAAAATGTGTTTGTTGAGAAGGTGTATCATTTAGCATTGTACTAACTTAGCTGTCATAGATTTCTAGTGCTAATTGGTTATAATATAATAATTATTATAGCTAGAAGTAACTTGCAGATTGTGTTGGGGTCCATAAAATTCCTCTAGATGGAGCTAACGTCGGGTGGAGAATCTGACTGAGTTGGAAGCTGGCTAGTCAGACGGGTTCTAAAGTTGGCGCTGCTAGTTGGCATAACTGGAAGTTTAATAAGCTGTTAAGTGTTCGGTATAATTATAAACTGCACAAGCCAAGTATTAACTGTCTGCTGATTTTTCTGCTTCAAGGATATCACTCAGATGAGGGACATGACAACCATAAATCCAATACTAACAGCTGCATCCGATTGCATCGTTGCGTAGCCTAGCCTACTTCATAGCAAAATACCAAACCATCCACTGGCTCGTACCTTTATGGTGAGCTTCAAGTTATATCCATGTTATATCCATATTTCGTGTTAAGTCCACAAATAGGGGTATTCCTGTTTTGGTTGCATGTTAGATAAGTAGGCTTGATATCATCTAACTGGTTTGGTTGGACTAGTAGCAGAATTCATTCAGCTGAGTTCACTGATAGCATTATGTTCAAAATAGCTAGCCTAATAACTCCCTTGCAACAAGCTAATACACTTCAGCGTTGTTTTTCTCCACTTTTCAATTTTTCTGACTTGCAACATTGTAACACTTTGAACGCTCCTATCTATGTCATTTGTTGGCCAATAGTATCGATAGTGGTATTATGTCAAAGGTTATTTTCTTGCCTTTCACGTGAATGCAATAACTTACATGCCAATGCAACTGATTTTGCTGTGCAGGGTCACAATTTATTTTAAGTGGCAAAACAATTAATTTCAAGTTGGAAGAACAAGACAACATTTTTGTCGCCTGGCAATCATATAAAACTCTGTTTTAATTAAAAAAAAATAAAGTAGGATGCTAGTGAATTTTCACATTCTCACAAAATTAAATTTCTTCTTTTTCAATTTTTTTTATTTTTACCGTGATGCATCCTTTCTCCAAAATATTTATTTCTGTGGCCGGTCGACCAGATTTGTTTTTTACCACCTTCTTTTCTGGAAACAGGGTTTTTTGGGCCCTATGACAAAAAATAATTTTGGGCCCCTCAAATATTGATTTTAATATTAAAAATTTCTCTAAGCCCCCCAGTCAGTGCCAGGTCCTTGGAACCATCCTAAGTCTGCCCTAGCGGCGCCCCTGCTAGTGATCGTTGATTTTAAAAGTTGTAGATGACAGGAATCTCACCCATGTCACTAGCAGCTTCTCTGATCTCCTTCATCTTCTTGATGACCCCGTCAGTGCCCTGCTGAAGAGTGACTTTGTCTGCTGGGATAACACACACCAGGCAGTGGGGTCTATCCTTCAGAGTGGGACTGCAGTTGAAATACTCACTCTTCTCAGACAAAGGAGACGACTCAAACTGGACAGACAACAACAACAACAACAATAACAACAACAACAAAAATCATCAGTAATCAATAGTTTTGTCCTTTGTTTACTAAAAAGAAAAAGAAAAACAAGAAAACAAACAAAACAACATACAACGCCATACAACAACAGCATCAACAAAAACGAATAACAACACCAGTTCTCATTTGTTTGTTTACAGTCTCCGAAGGCTGGCAACGAGTATAACAGTGTCACTAAGGAGAGACGTGATTCCACCCACATCTCTGCTAAGTATGTTTGGTACACTGCTTTGTTTGCTACTTCCGTTGGTTAATTGGAGATGTTACATGCTTGAACGTACCGTATCCTTCACTGAAATGTCCTTTTAAGGCACTGATGATGTCATACTGAACGTACCTTATATCCTTCTTTGACATGTCCTTTTAAGGCACTGATGATGTCATACTGAATGTACCTTATATCCTTCTTTGACATGTCCTTTTAAGGCACTGATGATGTCAGCTGGCAGTGCTCCACCATCCTGTGCATTCTCAAGACCCATGACGTCATTGAAGACAAATGGCAACTCTCCTCCATTCTTGTCCTTAATCGGGTGAGTTTTGTACTGCAGAAAAGAGTCAAATAAGTTAGTTAGTCTGATCAAACTACTAATTCATAAGAAGAAGAAGAAGAAAAAGAAGGGGTTTGACGATTCAGATGGGACAGAGTGTCAGGAAATGAGAGGCAGAGTGAGATGGGGAAGCATTTGAAATTTTTGATGGGATTCTAACCCAGCCCTGTCGCCCCTGTCTTTGTGCCAAATTTGATAGGTTTGGACAGTGCGGACCTTATTGGAAGATGTCTGCCAGCGAAGCAATTTGATATCAGTGCCAGTAGACCAGTTTGACTCCCTATAAACCCCATATGTGATTATAATAACAATATACTAAAACATTGAAAATATTATGTAAATTTTGAGGCAGCCTTGCAAGTGAGTTACACAGAAGGCATATAGAACATTTGCAAACAATGCTGTGAGTTGTTTGTTCAGAGAACTCTGGGGACAATACAGTACATGTTACAATTGTGCAGTAGATGGCAGTATGCACCAAAAGAGAGAAGGAAGGCCCTATAGATCATTGGTTGTCAAACTGGGGTCCGGGGTCCCCTAGGGCTCCGCGGCACATTGCCAGGGGGTCCGTTAAAAAGTTTGCTACAAAAAAAAACACTTGTTTTATAGAGATAGAAATACTACTAAGATACTTCTCTTGAGCATAAGTGGACCTACAGAAAACCACTTCTGCACTGTCTTATTTTGCCACATGCAATTACATGCCTATTTAAAACTGTTGCATCTCATAGAACAATAGCTATTATTTTATTTATATTTATTTTGCGATGAAGAGGGGTCCTCCAGAAAATATATAACACATATAACGTAGGAAGTTGTATTGCACAGTTGCATAGAAAGGTGAGTAGTTTTTTATCAAAAGCCTACTGGCAGATCATCAAAATAATTATAGAATTTTTATAACCACTTGTATAAAAAAAATCACACACACACACACACACACACACACACACACACACACACATAAACAACGCACCCAGGACAGTAATTCTTGCCGATTCTGATTGCTCTCCTTTCACGTTCCACACCATCAAGGTGTATTCTCCCTCATCTTCTTCCTTGGCACCTGTGATCACCTTTGTGTGTGTGCCGTCCTTTGATTGGCTGATGCTGATCCTGCCTCCCTTCTCTAGAATCCGCTTGCCCTTCATCCATTTGGCAGATACGTTACATTTGTCCTTCCAAATAAGGGTTATGTCTGCTCCTCTCTTCACACTCATGTCTGTGTGTGTGTGTGTGTGTGTGTGTAAGTATATATATATATAAAAAAAAAAACGCACATTAGGTAACATAAAAAAGGGGATCCAAAAGATGAAAAGCAACAACAAATCAACATCTCAATGGTGTTTTTTGCCCTTAACGGCACCATCCAGGCAGCACAGCATAAAAAGCACTACCTACCTTACCCCTTACCCTAAACCTAACCCCCTCAACCTTCACCTTAACCCTAAATTGGCAGGAGTAGTGCCTTGAGGGCAGCGCTGCCTGGAAGGCACTGAGGGCAAAAGATATCAAAGACCCAACAAGAGCCACGACATTATCAACACAAGGCAAATCCATCATGCCCCAGGTTTATTATACATTAGTCATGCAACCAATACGCTCATGCACTTAATTCACCACAGATTAAGCGTAACAAAGATCACCCTCTGCTCAAAATGACAAAGCTATAGCAGCAGCTTCCTTGTCTGTCACAGATCTGTGTGTAATGCTATCTTTCAACTTACCTGATAGAACCGGTTCTAGGAAAAATGAGAAATAACAATTAAAACAACAACAATTTCAGCAGCAGCAGCAATAATAATAATAATAATAATAATAATAATAATAATAATAATAATAATGTTTTTTGGAGTAGTACTTATATCATACTTGAAGGAGTTGTTCCCATGGCTGTATAAGATCTATAAAGACAGTTTTGTCTGTCAGTAAAATTATAACAACAATAAACAAAAGGAACACCAAATATAGGCAGACTCAATGTTATGCTCTTGGAAACAACTCAAAGCCCATAGCGAAACAGCAGCTAACGCTATCAGAAGCAAGTTTCGTTTTGGCTTGCCCACATTGCTATTTCCTGTGTTGCACAGAATTCAGTAGGGTCATTTCATGTCATTTCACCCAATGCCTCCTGCTTGACCATCTCAAAATATCCTGAAAAAATTCTAGTAAAAAGATAGCATTTTTAATAGTAAGAATCCAAAATATTAGCTTCATACGGTCAATAGTTTTTTTTATAAAAAATATTTCAATTGACATGCTTTTTGGTCACCATAATCTAAGGCCATTTTTAAACAGCAATATCTGGAAAACCATCTCACCTATAGCCTTCAAATTTTCTCCTGTCAATATGTGGTAGTTATAGCCTTCATACATGGAATATCAGGATTGTAGCTCATGATATAGGCACTCAAACTTCTACCAAAGTATGGCTTGGCAATATGAAATGGCAACTTTGAAGAGTTGTCAAGACCCAAGTTTTGGAGATAGAAGACCCATATTTTACAGGAAGTATCTCACGTGACGGGTTAAACAATCTACAAAAAATGGTCACTCTAAGATGAATAGATCCACAGGTATTAGGCCTAAAATATGGGGAAAAACACATTCTTGCCCAACTCCAGAGCCATATTCCAAAAAACTGAGTTAATGGATCAGGTCCATTTTTTTTATTTTTGAAAGATCAAATTATTGTTAAACTTATATGAAAAAATTGGGAGGGTGTTTTGCCCCATTTCATCACAATTAATTTTCAAACGTGGGCTATATGTGGGTGGGTGATTGTTTTTTCCTCTTGATTCCTAGGGGTGTGTCCACCCTATTTCAGAGTTAATGGACCAGGTCCATTTTTTTTTTTTACTTTGAAAGATCAAACTATTGTTAAACTTACATAAAACATTTGAGAGGGTGTTATGCCCCATTTTTTCACAATTAATTTTCAAACATGGGGTATTTGTTGGGGTTTTCCTCTTGATCCCTAGGGGTGTGTCCACCCAACTCCAGAGCCATATTGGAAACATTGACTTTTGTCTTATGACAATGTTTACCTTTACCACGTGTGACTATATTTACATTGCCATGTCAAAGTCAATCAACTTTATTTGAGACATGTTTTGGATACTCCTCCTTTGCTTTTACCTTAGATCTTCTGCCCTTCCCTACATGTTTCTGTTATCATTTCAAATACAGATGCTTCTATGTGAAGTAATATCTACATGCTGCATCTGAAAGAAGAAAACAACCAAATGCAGCAGCAATACAGTATTAAATTTCACCACTATGTATTTTTTAACTTTCCAGATTGAAATGTAAGACTTAGTTATCTTAAATAATAATACGCTTTATTGCAGACACAGGTCCATATCTTACACATACATAATAAATAGTATAAAAATAGATACAAAATACACAGATAAATAAAACTCAGCCTATAGGACATACAAACAATTGCACCAATGTCTTCTTAACCTAGAAGTGAATCTATAACAGCTCTTCATAGGATTGACCAAAGCCACAATTATTTGATTCTCTGACTTGTCCAGGCGGCACATAAAGCCAAACATCAACTGTCTTAAGAGTGCCTCACACGTAGGTACTCTAGTGGACACAAATAATTGACTGGCACTGTGCCACCTAGGGACACACAGCAGCAACCTCATTGCATCATTGTATGCTACCTTAAGCCTCTGCATACTCTTTTTCTTATAGCTAGACCACAATTGGGCAGTATACAATGGTGTTATGTAGGTTCTGAATAAGGAGCTCTTCACAGAGTCAGAGCACATAGAAAACTTCCTTATAAGCATGTTAGCTTGACCATATATCTTACAGCGCTGTCGGTAAAGGTCTTTGTCATCTGTCCAGTCATCAGATATGACATGACCTAGGTATTTAACCTCCTCACACACATCAAGAGGGCTGTCAGACAAGTAAAAGGTTGGAAAAGTTGATTTCCTGTCATCAACACTTTTAACTATCATGACCTGGCTTTTTTTAGGATTATATTTTACATCATAATCCAACCCATACTGGGAGCACACCTTCAGCATCTGCTGCAGCCCAGCACTATATGGACAGATCAAAACCAGGTCATCTGCGTACATAAGATGATTGACAATAATGCTGCCCACCAGGCAACCGGTTTTTAATCTATTTAGCTGATTTGACAAGTCATCCATGTAGACATTAAATAAAATAGGTGACAATATTCCTCCTTGCCGCACTCCGTTACTCACACAGAATGGAGCAGATACAACATTGTCCCATTTAACCTGGAATGTTTGATGAGCATACCAGAACACTAAGATTCTCACTAGAAAATTGGGAGCACCCCTTTCCAAAAGTTTTACAAACAATTTTTCATGGTTAATGCGATCAAATGCTTTTGATGCGTCAATAAAGCATAAAAATACAGAAGAATTCAGGCTCATGTATCTAGACACGATCTCTTTGAGAGCATAGATACACATGTCAGTTCCATGCTTCCTTTTGAACCCAAACTGATTTTCATTAGTGAGAACATACATTTCAAGTTTTGCTAAGAGTATTCTCTCCAGAACTTTAGACAAGATGCTGGCTAATGCAATAGGACGATAATTGTCAATACTATTAAGCTTACCAGCCTTGTCTTTCAGCACAGGCACTAGCAGGACAGACATAATAGCATTAGGCAGGACACCATGTACCAGGCAACCATTGAAACACATGGAAAGCAAAGGGCAAAGTTTATGGCTTGCATATTTTAGATGCTCTGCAGTAATGCAGTCCATACCACAGGCTTTATTGTTATCCAGCATATTAATGGCATCATAGATATCTGCTGCCCTAACTATCATATCTACTGAGACATTACTATGTTCAAGAGTGATTGTAACTGGATTACTTTTGACACAATTAAAGAGGCTATGGTAGTGTTCACGCCAAAGCTCAGCTATTTTTTCTGGGCTACTAACACCTTCAATGTCAGCCGGTAGGGGTGTTTTATTATTATTCATTACTCTAACCTCTTTCCAGAAGTCAGTAAGGTTGTTATTCTGTAGCTTTCTGGCAAGTGAGTCTGCTCTCATTGTATTTTCATTAAACATTTGCTTGCCTGGTTTAGACAGAAAAGACTTCAGACATAGCATTATTAAATTCATCCAGCCCAACCAAACAGACATGGCTTCTACATCATGGTGGTTGACAGACACACCCACAGATACAGCATGTGCGCAATCAAACCGTGATTACCCATACCCCACCACCATAACCAGTCGACTTACATTTATGATTTTTAAAATTTTATTTTCATGTTTGTGCTAGTAATTAGCCTTTTGAAGCTCTACAAGCAAAAAGAGTGAAGGTGTAGTCGTCCTGTGATTTTATTGGTTTTATTTTTTGGTAGCATATTGGAAAAACGCTAGAGCCACCCTCATGTAGACAACATGGAAGATCATACAAATGGCTTTTGAATCTCATCCAGGCTTGAATTTGATGTTGGTCAACATTGAACTTTTAAGGAAGGATCATGTTCACACTGCAATGCTGTTAACATTGCAGACAATGAATAATGATTTTATCTATGCCAAGGAATGGCATACATTTGTTTAAAGAGAAGAAATATAGAGATGCAGATTAGCATGGTGATTGTTGAAGTTAAATGTAAGTTTAAGTTCATTCTATTCTTTCCAAAAAAAAAAAAAACGCATTTCACTTCAAATTATGAAGAGTCAGTAATCAAGAGAGATTTTAGTCATTGTTTTCATTTTTGCAATGCAACTACAATGAACAGAAAATCTACTGTTGACTCTGAAAATGTTGATGAAACACCAAGCACTTATAGTTTTATTACACGAAATTAAGGTAAAAACATGAATTTGTATGTTCTTCAATGGAGAATAAAAAGGTCAAAACATGACTATAAAGAACTCAACAAGGGAGAGGTGAATCTTTTATCAGATCAATTCACATATTTAGTAAATGGTTGGATACAAATACAGCAGTCTCCAAAACACATGGCTATGTAAACATAGTCATAGTTAAACACACCCCTCGGAATCAAGAAGAAAAAAAAACAATCGCCCAACCACATATAGCCCATGTTTGAAAAGGAACTTTGACGAAATGGGGCAAAACACCTTCCCAATTTTTTTTATATAAGTTTAACTATAATTTTGTCTTTCAAAAACAAACTATTGCGCCTGATCCATTAATTCAGTTTCTTGGAATATGGCTCTAAAATTGGGTGGATGCACCCCTAGGAACCAAGAGGAAAAAACAATCACCCACCCACATATAGCCCATGTTTGAAAATTAATTGTGACAAAATGGGGCAAAACACCCTCCCAATTTTTTTATATAAGTTTAACAGCAATTAGATCTTTCAAAAACAAAAAAATGGACCTGATCCATTAACTCAGTTTTTTGGAATATGGCTCTGAATTTGGGCACAAATGTGTTTTTCCCCATATTTGAGGCATAATACTTGTGGATCCATTCATCTTAGAGTGACCATGTTTTGTAGAGTGTTTGACCTGTTGCCAGATATACTTTCTGTAAAATATAAGTCTTCTATGTCCAAAACTGGGGCCTTGACAACTCTTCAAAGTTACCATCTCATTTTGCCAAGCCATACTTTGGTAGAAGTTTGAGCGCCTGTGTCCTAAGTTATGCTTGAGCTACAATCCTGATATTCCATGTCTGGAGGCTATAACTACCATATATTGACAGGAGAAAATTTGAAGGCTATAGGTGAGATAGTTTTCCAGATATTGCTGTTTAAAAACAGCCTTTAGATTATGATGCCAAAAAATGCCCGAAATGCATTCCAAATGAAATATTTCTTATTAAAAAACTATTGACCGTATGAACCTAATATTTTGGATTATTACTATTAAAAATGGTATCTTTTTAGTAGAATTTTTTCAGTAAATTCTGAGATGGTCAAGCGGGGAATTTTCCAGAATTTGGGTGAATTGACATGAAATGACTCATTAGGAAGTTTTCGCCGGTGTCTGTCTGTTTGTCTGTCTGTCCATGTGTGTTCAAAATAAGTCAAGAAATACTGGACAGATTTGAATGAAATTCTCAGACAACGTGTGTATTGGGACAAGTAACGGCAACGATTAAATGTTGGTGGTGATCGGTGAAACAGAACACCATCTGGAATTTATACTGTGTTTGTGACCACATTGCCTCGCATGGCAGAGGTCTGCACTCTCTGAGTGATGCATGTCTAGTAAAAGAGATACCAGACAGGACCGCCATTTTCTATTTCCAGAGCTCTTCCCACAGTCGCCGAATTTGAGAAAAAAAGATGAACTACCGTACATTTTATATACTCACTAATCAATGTGAATTTATTTGCAAGCCAAAGAGTACAAACCAGAGATGCTAAATTCTGTGTGTTATGTTGTCTGTAATAAATGCGATTTCACTCAAATCCACTTTCAGATTCAATTTTATCTACACAAAACCCCAGATTCTGCATTTGTGCCAGCAGAATCCACGATAGAAGAGACATCATTCAACCCATAATGAACCATTTAACCATCAAAGTCTCCTCGAAGCTGGTAAATTATCAGTAAAAAACCTTACCTGGTGTCCCTATTAAAAATGTTGCAAACTTTGGTCATTTGGCTTGATTGAGATTTCTCCCAAAATATAGAGCAGTCTACTGAACATAAGTAAGAAATGTATGTTTGTCAATACCTTTTTGTCAATACATCTTATAGTTGGAGAAGGCAGAGGCTTAAAAGCAGACAGAGCAAAGAAGTACAGGAAGCAAAATACAGATTAAGAAAATTTTCATAGCTTAACGGCTATACAGGTACCTCATAATAATTTATATATTTTAGGCTATACAAGCTACACATTGAAATTATTACTATTTTAGTACAATAAGGAAAACATATTTCAAATGGACAGTAGCCTAAATAAACAATTATTTTGCCCATAGAAATGAAATAACATTTAACACTTTAATCAAGATGCTTTTATTGAGATCTTAAAGATACATTAGCAAGAGACAAGGGAAATGTTGACAAATTATTGTAAAAAAAAAAAAAAAAAAAAATGGTTGCAAAAATTAATTCTTGACTGATTCTTGACATATGTTTTTGTAGGACTCATTCTACCATAAAAAATCTCATGGACATTAATCTCCTTTTACCATGACTGAATCTCAGAGGAGTTCAGGGTGAGATCAGATAGTTCCTATCCAGTTTTATTAGCTTTTTTGTTGTGCTAGTTGGCGTTACTACACTAAAAGAATGTTCCAGAATGTTCAAAATACCATGTAAAACGTCACAGAATTTTTATTTATCCCCCACCTTCCAATTCCCTCCATACCAAATATTGGCCATCATCATCACCATGATTATCAATATCAACAACAACAAATTTTGCCAAAATCAGGATATCAATATCATCAATAAATCAACTGATTGATAAATGCAGATATTTGCAGAGGTTCAAAACAAAAAAAAGTAACTCCTGCAGAGTTCAATTGTAGATTCTGTGTCTTCATACTGGGCACAACATTATGTCAAAGAGACAATCAGGAGTACTGGCGTTTTACTTGATTCCATCTGTATTGCTTTCTACTGGTGAGCTCCAGGTGATGGGTAGAGACTTTCAAAACTGCAATTTTCACTTAAAAGGTTCATTACACTTGCATTACACACAAAGTATTATAAGGGCCTCTACATATAAACTTGAGCAGAACATTAAGCAGGTAGAGTAAATGCCTTTCCTTTTATTCTGACATTTTACAGATGGTGGAGAGATGACATAGAACCTACAATTGAGGTTTGCCAGTGTTACACTTATGTGAATAGCCTAATTCACATAAAGGAACTCAATGTCCCAATTAGAGACACTCAATGTAGCTGTTGGCACACAGGACCAGCTGCTCAAAAGCTCTGAGGAGCAGACAATCAATCCACGGATCCACTTTAATTTCATCACTGTAGTTCTTTACTGGCAGGATACAGTTTGTGGGGACACCCAACCTTTCACTGCACGTTTTGATCTGAAACAAACACAGATTAAGACTCTATGTAGACTTTTCATTTCTTAAGACCTAAATGAGTTGTCATTGACAATTACTCATTATGAAAAGTCAAGACAGGTAGGTATGTGTATTTGCGTGTATCAAGCCTATAATAGCCACTTCCAAGGAAGGGGGATTGATGAATACCTTTTCCTTAATCTTTTTGCTTGAGCTGATTTGGCTAAGATCCTTTGCCACATTAGGGCATGTCCTGTCAACATGCGTCATGACAACAGCAAAAGGGATTCCTGCAGGAATACACACACACACTGTTGTGCCAAACACTCATTCACAATTTAACATTACTTTGATGCAAATTTAAATGCAGTGTATCCTCCAAACACAAATGTGTTTACATGGTAACAATAATTTGATAACTGGCATTATACAATGAATAATTATCAGGTAACTCTCACTAATCTGTTGTAACTACATGAACTGAAACCCAACAATTTTTTGACAAGATACATGACTTTACATGATTCAGCCCATTGTTCTCCTCAAATTTGGTTGCTGACCACCGGTGAGTCACCACTGGTTCCCACACAAGCACAGATTTCAAAAAGGGCCATTCCGTGTGAAATCAACAAATGCATTCCGCCTGACCCTCTTGGATTTTCTTCAAACTTTAGGTGCCTAATGCCATCATACCCATCAGCAATTGTGCAAAATATTAACCTTGTATCTACTTTACTTTCTGAGATATTGGCCCTTAAAAAACAGGGTCTTGATCAGGGAAAAATTCATTTTTTTAACTTTGTTAAGTTCTGTTGGCCATTACTTACACATACTTCATGTTAAAAAATTGAAAATTTCAGGCGTTGTTGCATACATGTAGACGTTCTGAATTGTCAAATATTTCAGCTTAGAGTAAGACAATTGCCAAGTTATGGATTCCTGAAAATGGTATGAACACAAAATGATGGCCACTTTTGATGACAATATTTCCACACTGAAGCATATGAGATCTCCGATAATTAAATATGTATCACTTCAGTAGTCATGTTTTATTGAACTGGAGGAATAATTCGGAAATAATTCAAACTTATTGATTTATGGCACTTCAAAATTGACATAGATAATATTGGATCCAACTTTTAAGTGCATTTACAATTTTACTGGTAGAGTCAACCATAAAAACAAAAACATCAACTTAAAGAAAAGTTTCTAGACTCTGAATGCACCGAATTTCAAAGTGGTACCCAAAAGAAAAGTACATAAAAGAGTCTGTCAAAGACAGCTTTCAAGGCATGGGGTGATTGATTTATTTCTGCCTTTCTAACCATGTTCTGTTTTGTTTATGTAGCCATGTGCTTTTGGTACCTTTGCCACAGTCCCTCCCCCTCACAGAACTAAGTCTCCACCCTTTACCCAATTCTAGCAGCACTGACATCAACTATCGACTCTAATAACAAGAACAACATTATTTTTTATATACTACTACTACTACTACGACTACTACTACTACTACTAATAATAATAATAATAAAATAAAATTATTATTATTATTATTATTATTATTATTATTATTATTATTATTATTATTATTACTGATAATAGTAATAACCTCTTCTAGTACCCCAGGGAAAAGTGGAATAATGAGTGTATTTAGTTGTCTAAAGCAATTTCCTTAAAATTTATTTTCATTTTATTTTTATTTTATTTCCTCAATAAACATATGAGGAGTGGGATACAGATGTGGAAGATCTAAACGTTTGTGAGCACACTTGCTTTGATTTATATGGAAAGCATTTCATCAGTGAGTAAGTCAAACAGATGTAATAGGCCTAGTGTTCACAACTGCCAAGGAGGTCATGTTTTTTTTTGCCAGCGTGTGTATGCCTGTGTACAAGACAGCTCAAAACTACAAAAATTTGGATTAATATTACTGGAACTCTTCACATTCAGTTTAGAGGACAGTTGCATCAGATGATGCCTGAATGATCTGTGATCCAGTACACAAACTAGCAAGTATAAAATATATCTTCAACCCTTTACTCTAGAAGAAATCTGCACTTCTTGAGAACTCTTCTAGTTTAGAGATTAAATTCTTTCATTGAATGCTCAGTTGCTTTGTACTAGCAACAGTGCTATTACAAAGCATGACCTTAATGTTGTCAAGAAAATGACTAGTTTATTTTGATATACTTCTCTATCATGGTGGCTGAGATTCTAGCCTGAACCCAAGGGCCCCGCCCACAACCAACTCTTGTGCCCTTTGAAAAAAAGTCATTACCCATGAGCCCTAGCGCCTGCTGAGACTTTCTTTTTTTCATTTCCATTGTTAAATCATGTGCTACAATTTTAACGTTTAAGCCAAGGCCTATTACTTAGAAGCTAGAATGTGGGTACAGCGAGAATGTATGTCACAATGCATGTATTTTGAACTTAGTTACCCCGATTAAGTCAAGGGTTTCATTATGTATGTTGGTTTGTGCTTTGCAGTCAGGATTGTCAGGCATTAGTTCATTCTTAATACTGAAATTATCTAAGTTTAGTAATGGATTGAAGAAATGTTTTTCCTGCTGACAACCATGATAATGGCAATTGGATGGTTGTGTATATCATACCTTGAAATTTTAATGTGTTCAGAAGTTGAATCACTATAGCATATATCTTAATCTGAACTTTCATAAGTATAACTTTGCAGATTTTGGATGATTCTTTACCTAAAGTGCTCAATTTTAGAAACAATTTGAACAGGTGTCGCTATCACTGACAGTTGTAGTTATAATATTATTTTGGATTTGAATAGATTAAAATTATTAACATTGCTGATAAGTCAATTCACTATACTAATCTGCAAAGGCAGTAATGCTACAAAAAGTTGTAAAATACTTTGATAAAATATCTACCATTTATTAATCATCTATCAATTAAACTATCTATCAATCAATTTGCAAATATTTGAAGAGATTGCAATGCTGGTCCTTTTAGGCCCGTGACAATAAATCTGAATTTTCTGTCACCTGCCGATTTATGCTCCATTTTAGTGATCAGTCATAAGAAGTCTAGTTTCTTACAATTATAAGCCATCTCATATTAATTCTCAGGATCACAGACTGCATTTCCTTTGAGCATATTAAAGTTACAGCTATACATTCAATGTATGGTAATGTGGTATTTGAAGTAGCCTATCTTTAGAGATTGTGCACAAAAAGCAATTTGTGATAATCCACCATGAAGCCGTGATGACCAGGAAACCAACAATAATCATGATCAACAATAGCAGGCAAAATGCTCATTAATAATAAAAAGAAGCCTTTAAAAGAAGAAACCTCATTGGCTAAACATACAAGGAATAGGCAGACACCAAACACCCAATGAAAAGCCTAATTGACGAATAAAGGGAGGGGCAGAACCTAGGCCCAGAAGCACATGGCTATGTGGGCAAAGTAGTCCATAGCAACCAAGGGACCAAATAAACAAACACACCTAGCAACGAAGGCAGAAAAACCTATCACCAAGACTGTGAAAGCCATCTTTGATATAGTAATTTATGTGGTTTGGCTAAAGGTACCATTTCAATATATTGAGCATTTGCGAAGTAAAACATGGGCTTTGTGGTGGTAACTTTGATTTTAAGGTACACTCAACCAGTAATTTGGAAAATATGCTTAAACTATAGGTCTTAATTCATTTATATCATCTTTAGTGTCTCAAAACTCAAAAGCTGTTATTAATATCAAATATTTGCCTACTTGAAGATAATGTACAATAACTTGTGTGAACTACATTGAAATACTAAAGATCTGATGTCATTCATGTACAAGATACAGTACTTTGAAATAGATAGGAAAAAATGAACATGTAATTTTTTTGCCATTTTCAGCAAAGCATTACTCAGCAAATGTGCTACAATGAAAGGTGTACTTCACAGTGTAAAGACACAAACTACTTTAGAATATGTCCTGAAAGTTTCATAAATGTAGCATGAAAACTCCAAGAGTAACGCTTTGTGGAACATGGATATTTTCTCAGAGCTCCACTTTCTTGACACACGACCCCCTTTTTTAAGACCCCATATCTCAACAACTATATAAGATACAATGGTAATATTTCACATAATAGGTCCTGGGTATGGTAACATTATTCACATAAAGTTTGAAGCAAATCAAAGATGGTCAGGCGGAATTTTTGTCTCAGATTTGTTGATTTGGCACGGAATGACCCAAAAGTAACTCTATTTGAAGGTATCTAGATAGCCTAATGGCCGATCCGCTTTTGTTTAGAATGCATGTTAACAGGTTAGGTCATTCAGACTGCACATGTGTTCTGGGCAGTGCCTGTGTTGCTTTTCTTAAATAGAAAGGATTTCTGTTTTTCCACGCGTTTTCAGCGCGGTGTCCATTAGATTTTAAATACAGAGCTCGGGCGGCCGATTCGTGCAGAACACCGCAGAGACAATTTCTTGTGTGAATGCACAAGCCCACAGGCACCACTCATGGACGGCTCATGGACAGCTCCACACCGCAAACGCACAGTTTGTATGTGAATCGGGCCTAAGAGTGACATAATACTCTTATTAGCATTGCATGACACATCATTAATGTTAATGAATGTTGTTATGACAAACTAACATAGTTTGATTGCTTATGGTCAGGAATCAATTGTCAACTTTTTCTTTTTAACATACATGACACAGAACTTGTCTGGATTTGCTGTTGATGCAGACTGTTGAGATTACCTATATGCCAATGTGGTGTTTTTGTATGGTATTCTGTGAGACTGCAGAGGTTTATTTCAATGTTATGTTCTGATGTTTAATTAATCTTACATAACAATGGGCAAGATGGAATAGAGGCATAGCCTATTATATGTCTTAGGTTAACTTTTTTTCATGAAATTGTCCAAATACAACAAATCGTTTGATAGATAAACAAATGACAGATACTGTAAATAGATGACAGAGAGGAAGAGTGGACTCCACAAAAAGGTTTGAAAAACAGTTAGCAGGTCAGGGGTCACATAAGGGTCAGTAAGCGCATGCTTATGTGTGTAAGTGTTTATGAGAATTATGTGTGCAGACAACTGCTTTCTGCAGTTCCACACTGAATAGATGTAATCAGGATTTGAAAGAGATTTTGAAACAAATCTAAATAATTTAACAACACATGTACATACAGAAATTAGAACATATATTATTGCTCACGCATAAATGACAACAACACACTTATTTGCGCAAACACACTCTCAATTAGTTGGTTGTTGTTTTCTGTGGCATATAATAGTAAAAAGTTAGAATTCACTTGGTTAGTGAAAATGAAATGGTAATAAATTAAATTTGTCCATACATTTTGCATTAATTTGTGTGTTTTTCATCAGATTCACTACATACCCATATATAGAAAAGCTTGCCGTTTTATTACCATTGTGGCACATAATATATTATCTGGAAAGGGGGGGTGGGGGCATTTTTTTTTGGTCAATGGAGCTCCCAAGCTCTCTGATAGTAGGGGAGAAAAAAAAAATCCACAAAAAAGTAAAAGTCATGCCAAAGGGGGTTGGCTAAAGGTTCGCATTTTGTGAAAAAAAAATCCTGTTTCACTTTTGGCATCAACTGGTACTTTCAACAGTTGCAGGTTATAGCATGGTTAAGGCTATGGTCATGTTTTGGGAACATTAAAGTCAGCAAGTAAGTAATTTATACTCACCCATGTCCTCAGCAATTTTTTTAATGCTCTTTATTTTCTCAATGATTTTATCATCAAGGAGGCTAATTTTCTCTGCAGACACCAGGATCACCAGGCAGTGAACCTTGTCATCCACACTTGGGTTTTCATTGTAGTTCACATCACAGTCATACAGTGGAGCTAAGGCATTAAACTGAAGGAGAGGAAATGTGTTACAGGACTAAATTGTGGTCATTTATATCCATGTTACAGATAAAAAGATCTAGAAAAGAAAAAAGGCTACTGGAGATACGGCCATTGTTCCTCTGGCCACTAAATTGACCTTTCGCCAGAGTTTGATTGACAGGTGTTCTGACCAATCAGAACGCTAATAATTGCAACTTCAAAAAACACATGGCTTTAGGCCTGACATCCATAACAACAGTGAACTGTCACCTGCAGTAGACGGTGCAGATGGATGGACAACTCTTAAACTTCTTTAAATCCAAAACTGAAAACAAGACATGCTGGCAATATATTTAACGATAAATACAGATGCCAAGTATGGTTAACATCCCCAAAATGTGAGGATGGGGTCTGCGTGTGGGGGATAACAGAGGCCAAGTGCCATGTGTCAACATACTTGTAAATATTCATGTTTAGCGATAAATACAGACAGCAAGTATGGTTAACGCCCCCAAAATGCGAGGATGGGGTCAACGTGTGGGGGATATAAGAGGCCAAATTAACACAGTCCATATTAGATGTTTTGTCTAATTATGACCCATTTGCCTGCTTGGGTTTAGACTAAAATAATTTTTCCATTATTTAATTATTCCAGTGACACTGACAGAAATGTTGCTCTGCTCCTATCATAAGTGAAGCGACTTTCAATCACAAGTCTGATTAGCTCAGTTTAGCAAGCTAAAGTTAGCTACAGCTACACTGTCTTTAAAAAAATAGAAAAGCTAGGAAGGGAAATGTTTCTACCGATCTAAAACAGCATTAAAGGCTATGTTTACATAGCCTGACATAGCCCGACCATAATACTGCTTTCATCCGTATTCATGGTCTGGAGGTTCTTTAACCTGACGCGATTATACTGCGGAGGGGAGGGCATTCACTTCTGGTTTGAAACAATTGGACCGCTCGTCTAATCAGCTTCGCTTATTGGCCGGTAGACTCTCTACCGATGAACACGCCCCAGAGGACCGTTCCCAGACAATGGATACGGATGAACATTCGTATTATGGGCGGGCTATGTCAGGCTAATGTTTACACCGCAGATCAGATATACCCAATTCCGATTTTCTGCTCACATCCGATTTTTTTGATTGCGTGTTTACATCTTTCAAAAGTGCCCAAATCAGATGTGCATGTTTACACTTGCCAGACACTTGGAAGTTCTGAAATAACCCGCATGTGTAGAAGGCACATCCACCAAAGGGACATTCGAAATAATTGAGGTGGTCAGAACATGGATGTTATTGCAGACTTTAAATAACTTCTAAAGTGGCTCATGAACGCCTGCCAGTGATGTAAAATCTCCCATGAATGGAGTGGAATAAAGTGGAGCCATATCGCGTTGTACAAGTGAGAGGTGGCCGATGCAACGGAGAGAGAGATCCCGAACAGTATTTACAAATCTAGAGCAAGGCTATTTGAACAAACGGCCCGTCTCTACACTGCTAGTGTAAACGCAGCCAAAATGGTATGTTGCATAGCCTAGGCTATGCCTACAATGCATGGATAATCTTTATGCTCAAATGTTTTATTTATTTCCAGTTTCCCTGCAAGAACCTCTCGTTTTACTGACAAGGTGCCAGACAAAGGCCGTCTGTTCTGGCATGTATCTTCATAAATATTACTCTCTGTTGATATTGTCTCACTGCTTCTCGTTTGCGCTGCTCAACTTCAAATGAACTTTGTGCGATAGCGCAAAACTTTATTTCTCTTGACTTGTTGGAGATTTTACATCACTCGCGAACGTCCGTAAGCCACTATAAAAATAGAGACTCCCGGAGGTTCCGGGAGACTTGGGATGTCTGCTATCTGCTACCTTGGATCTTCCTTCTTATTGGTTATCTGACCAGGAAAACTCACAAACTCTCCCTCGACATCATCATTTTTAGTTGACTATTTTCTCCTCGCCAATATTTTGCGCACAGTCAGGCCTTGTATTTCATTTCAGCGCTATCTTTCTCAAACAGTTCAGGTGTCAAACCTATTTTCTGTACATATGTAGGATCTAATTAATAGGATCTATCTTCTCTCAGTGCTGCCATCGACACTGTTGATCACGGCATACTACTACACAGATTGGAACATTGGGATGGGTTTAGTGGTATGGTCATTAAGTGGTTAAGGTCCAACTTAGTAGATAGAAGCTGTCTCGTCGCCATGGGCACCCACACGTCAACAGAAATGCCCCTGACTTGTGGAGTCCCCCAAGGATCTATACTTGGACCCCTACTATTCAACCTACAGTATATATGCTTCCACTTGGACAGATAATCACTAGCAACTCAATTTCTTACCATAGCTATGCTGACGATACCCAAATCTACATTGTGCTTTCCCTTGATGACTACATCCCCCTTGAAAGCCTCTATCAGTGTATAGATCAGATAAACAACTGGATGTCCTTCAATTTCCTACAGTTAAATAAAGACAAAACTGAGGTAATTATATTTGGAAAAAAGAGAAAAGATTAAAGGATGCTAATGTGCTCAACAAAAAGGGTTTCACAGCAAAAGAGACTGTTAAGAATCTTGAGGTAATCATTGATAATGATCTTAACTTCAAGTCACATTAAGTCAATCACTATGTCAATCACAAAGTCAGCATACTATCATTTGAAAAAAAAATATCTCCAAGCTAAAAGATCTAATGTCAAGTGAGGATCTAGAAAAACTTATTCATGCCTTTGTTTCAAGTAGAGTTGATTATTGGAATGGCCTTTTTATAGGTCTTCCCAAAAAGACCATCAAGCCCCTTCAACTCAAACAAAATGCAGCTGCTAGGGTCCTTACAAGAACAAAAGAACTGACCATATAACACCAATTTTGAAATCTCTGCACTGGATTCCTGTGAGTTTTAGAATTGATTTTAAAGCATTGCTACTTTTATTTAAATCCTTGTATGGCAAAGGACCTGTTTATATTTTAGACATGTGTCAGAAATACACTACATTAAGGTTTCTAAGGTCTCTGAAAAAAAAAATTGTTGGTCAGACCCACCGTCAAAACAAAATGTGGTGAATCAGCTTTCAGCTACTATGCTGTGCATCTATGGAATCAACTTCCAGAGTAGTAAATGCACCTAATGTTGACAGTTTTGAATCCAGACTTAAGACCAAGTTGTTTTCTGGCACTTACTCCTAATGCCTCATGATTTTATTTATTTATTTGTTTGTTTATTTATGTATTTACTTATTTATCTATTTGGTTTTATTATTTATTTTCTTTTAATGATCATTTTAACACATATTTATATTTCCTTTTTAATTACCTCCGCCAAGGAGGTTATGTTTTCGGTCTCGTTGGTTTGTCTGTCTGTCTGTCTGTCTGTTTGTTTGTTAGCAGGATAACTCAAAAAGTACTGCACGGATTAGGATGAAATTTTTTGGACAATGTGTATATTGGGACAAGCAAGAGCTGAATACATTTTGGTGGCGATCGGTGATCCAGAACATGATCTGAAATATATATTGTGTCTGTGACCACATTGTCTTGGCGGAGGTCTGCGCTCTCTGAGCACTTTTCTAGGTTAATATTTAATTTTGTGCTCTTATTATTGCCATTTATCCGCTTTGTGTGCTTTTCCTTTCTGCCTTGTATTGTGCTTTGGTCTCTGTACAGCGGATTGAGTTGCTTTTGTGTATGAAATGCGCTTTGTAAATAAAATTGCCTTGCCTTGCCTTCTCTCTCTCCAACAAGAACAGGCGAGAGACGGGAAAGTAGATGTAGGCTATTTTATTTTTTCTTAAAAGGGCAACAGCATAAAGAAGAAAAAAAAAACTTAAATAAGCCTAGTTGTTACTTTGTTGATATCGTATCAAAGACGGTAGGTAACCTCTGTCCACAATGGCAGCAGTAGATACATTGCAATAATCGCTCTTGGGTTACTTCCCATTTTTGGAACAAGCATACAGATAAGCTATGTTCAGACAGGTGGTCCCACATTTAAATGGTAAAAAGGTCTGTATCCTACCACTTCCTACAACTCTTGACAGACCCTAGAATGGCTTTAGCATACAGAATACACAATGTAATGCATCATCCATAATGATAATACCTTATTCTATCTAAAAATTTGTGGGAAAGTTCCTGTCTTTTATTCATACTCTTCGGGCCAAGGCCTAATAGTGACAGTTTAGAATGCATAGGGGAAAACATCCAGATACTGGCGCCAATACTAATTGTAATGTATAGTATATTCCCTACTAAGAGGAGAAAAGACGGCCTCCTATGCCATGGATAAACTACAAAAATGTCTTTTTTTTTCGCTGAAAGCCAAACTGTCCCCGATTTTTCTCTAAGAAATCTGGTCACTTTATTCTAGTTTAGCATGTCATTGGATTCCCCACTGATTTCGGAGTTGTTTTCCCCCACAAGAGATACGAGGAGCTGATTTTGTGGGCGTGTCCAGACTTCCGGTCCGTAACAGACCCTGTAACTTTAGGTTAATTCTCTTGAAACCAATGGTCATTTTCTTTTGACGTTACCAAGAATTGACGATGTTGTTGACATTGAGACATAGCAAAACGTTTTTAAAATCAAATAGTAAGCTTAGTCTGCATTGCTAGTGAGTAAATATTTTACCTCAAAATAGCATTTTGAATTTGATACAGGGAGTTGTTGGTGGGTTGGTAGTCAAGTGCGCTCCTGCCTGTATTCTGTTTAATATGTGAGCCATCACTTTTATGCAGTAGGTAATGTAGAACACTTTGACATATCAAGCGTCATTTCAAGTGAATACTTACAGCTTCATACATGTCAGGCCTCTCAAATAGCCCGTCTGGGGCCGAGTCTAGAATGCTTCTGGCGAAAGGTCAATTCTCTTCTTAAATGGTGGACAACATATTGGCAACAAGAGGCTATGATATTGGTATGAAAAACAAAAATCTAGGCTAATATTCAAAAATGGAATATACATAGTGGTCTGGTTCTTACTGCATAATTCTCTCGGACATGGCCCCCCAAGCAAGTGATGATGTCTGCCATTGCCATTCCTTTATTCTCTTCATTTTCAAGACCCATGATGTCAGTGAATACAAATGGTGTATTTTCCTTTTGTTTACTTTTGACACGATGACTTTTGTACTGAAATTTTGAGAAAACAAGAGGGTTACACTTTATTTGAATGCACCATCATAAGACTGACATGGCACTGTCATTTTCATGAATCTGTCATAAACTTTATACACCTGATGACTTCTGTTATTAAGTGTCATCCAGTATTTGTCATGGTTAGGTTTAGGGTATGTCAGAAGTCATGACCGGTTTATTAAGTTTATGACAATTTCTTGACAACATCATACCATAGTTAATGACAGTGTCATGTCAGTTTTATGACGGTAGCTTCAAATAAAGTGTAACCAAAAAGAGAAACCATACGTTACAAATGTAACTATGGATCTGTGAGACCGAGGGATGACCGTCACTATCCATGTCACTTGGACCATCCTGAGTCACTCAAGGTAGACTGAGAGTGATCTGGGAGCAATCTCAGCTATTTACAATTGTGAGTCATTCTGCTTCCGGAGGTCATGGACATGGTGATTAAGGGTGATTAAATGAGTTTGAAACAGATCCTCAGTTTTACAAATGAATAACAAAAAATATCAATAGTTTTGAGAAGGTTACAGGCTAAATACATTTCCTAATGTTACCTATAGGGCAGAAAAAGACATTTAGTCCATGAGCCATACCACCGATCGCAATCGAAAGGGTGGGCAAAGTCTTGTTGGTATTTTTTTATTGCTATATATGTCCAGTTTATGAATTGGTATGATAACCTTTGCAGAACAGTAGCTTTATCATATTTATCATGCATTTCTTATTTGAACCATATTCATTCCACTCGGAAATAGTGGCAATTCTTAGATGTTGCACATATAGCAATTAGGGTACTTCTACTGGTGATTAATATCTCTGTTACAGTTTTTTACAAGGCCCTGCATATAAATTGTTATGCACCAAGAGGAATTGGCACAAACTACTGGTGCAGAGTGAGCAAGGAGGGAAAACGAATTTAACATTAGTTGCCACAACTCTTTTGTGAATCATACAGGCCACAGATATAGACTTTGTATGTTTGATTTACCTAATCACAGAACAACTCTGGCTTGTCTGTGAAATTTGAAGAAAATAACACTCCATTTGTTTTTCACTGAACCATGCCATAGCTCATTAACATGAGGATAACTGACATAACTTCCGAAATTCAATCTGATTGCCCAGTTAGCTATGGTGTTCGATAATTCGCTGTAGTCATCCAGTTTGCATCATCCCAAGCTATTTTTTCTTTGTTTGCTGGCTTAAATTATAAAAACTAACAATTCTAATACATTTCCCATCATTTTTATTCATTCTGGTGACCCAGTTTGCTTGTCTCTGCAAAGTCGCTGTGGTTCCCCAGTTAGCTTGGCCCCAAGCGAATTTTGCTTTGTTGATGACTTATAATTATTAGGATTATCTGTTAGCCTATTAATTCAAATCAAACTCAGGAGGAAAACAAACTAGCAATAAACAAAATCACAATAATAATAATAATAAGCAAACCATAAGGATAACAGATTTTTTTTAACCTATCAATCTAATCGCCCAGCTAGCTTTGCCCTTAGGAAATTCGCTGCCATTGGGAAATTCACTGTGAAATTCACACAGTCGCTGTTGTTCCCCAGTTACCTTTGCCCCATGGGAATTGTGCTTTGTTGCTGACTGAATAAAATATATCACTACTCTGAGCTCCTGCTTGGATCGCCTCTGACCACCAGACCAGCTCGATCCACTCAGTCTCACGCATGGCTAACTGACTCTCTTCGTTCGATGCGCACTAACCTCAGAGAGGAAATGGCGCAAGACTAAGGACCCTTCAGATCTAACACAATTCCAAACATTGTTAGCATCCTTCTCATTCAGCATCACTTCTGCAAAAAAGGAATTCTACCAGGACAAGATCATCAATGCTACGGACACCAAGAAACTGTTCTCCACGTTCAAATCTCTAATGAACCCTCCACCACCGCCTCCTGCAACCAACCTCACAGCTGACACCTTTGCTGAATTCTTCACTGACAAAATAGCAGCAATCAGCAGCAGATTCTCGGACCCACCCATACAGATGACTACACAAAGGCTTCCTCCGGCTTCATTTACTTCATTTGCTTCTCTATCAGAAAGTGATGTGACTAAGCTTCTCACAGGCAGTCGTCCGACATCCTGCCAGTTGGACCCAATTCCAACTACTCTTCTACAGGACATTACTCCTACAATTGTGAAGGCAACCACTCATGTTATCAACGCTTCTCTAACTTCAGGGACATTTCCCACCACCTTCAAACAAGCTCAAGTAAGACCACTGCTCAAAAAACCATCTCTCTCTCCCACGCAAGTGGAGCACTACCGACCTGTCTCTTCTTCCTTTCCTATCTAAAACCATCGAAAGAACGGTCTTCAAACAAGTCATGGATTTTCTGACTCAGCATAACCTCCTGGATTGCAAACAATCTGGCTTCATAAGTGGACACTCTACGGAAACAGCACTCCTCTCAGTAACAGAAGCTCTTAAAGAAGTCAAAGCAGCAGGACAATCATCAGTTCTCATTCTACTTGACCTATCAGCAGCGTTTGATACAGTCAACCATAGAATTCTTCTGGATAAACTCTGAAGCATGGGTGTTGGCGGCAAAGCGCACTCCTGGTTCGAATCCTACCTCACTGGACGATCATTCAATGTGTCATGGCTTGGCAAAACCTCAGCAAAGCACTACCTTACCACAGGAGTACCCCAAGGCTCAGCACTGGGGCCCCTCCTCTTTGCTTTGTACACAACAACACTGGGTCCAGTCATCCACTCGCATGGTTTTTCCTACCACTGCTATGCAGGTGACACCCAACTTTATCTATCTTTTCCTCCTGGCGATTCTACAGTGGCAACACGGATCTCTGACTGTCTCTCAGACATATCTGCATGCAGGGTATAAGACAACCACCTTCAACTGAACCTCTCAAAAACGGAACTGCTGATCATCCCAGCCAGGCAAACCCTGCACCACAACATCAGCATTAAGATAGACTCTCTATCTGTTGCTCCTACCAAGGCTGCAAGAAACCTAGGTGTATTAATTGATGACCAGCTGACCTTCACGGATCATGTTGCTGCTGTTGCTAGGTCGTGCCGTTTCTATTCAACATTAGGAAAATCAGGCCGTACCTTACTCAACATGCAGCACAGCTCCTGGTTCAGACGCTGGTTATCTCTCGCCTTGACTATTGCAACGCTCTTCTAACAGGTCTACCAGCCTGTGCGGTAAAACCACTACTGATGATCCAGAAGGCTGCTGCACGCCTGGTCTTCAACCAGCCAAAGAGAGCACATGCCTCTCCACTGTTCAGGGAGCTCCACTGGCTGCCCCTGGCTGCTCGCATCAAATCAAGTCACTAATGTTGGCTTACAGAGTACTGGATGGAACTGCTCCAGTCTACCTGGAAGCCATCATCAAACCATATGCTAACCTCCAATCGCTCCGCTCAACCAAGGATCGCTGCTTAGAACGAACAACACCCCGCACAGGTCAATCTAGGCTCTTCTCATGCATCGTTCCAAACTGGTGGAATAATCTTCCCAAGACTATCAGAACAACAGGCACTCTCTACTTTCAAGAGACTTTTGAAGACCCAGCTCTTTCAAGAGTATCTCTTGTCCTAGTTCCTTAAGTTCCTTAAAAAATGGCACTCCTAGTAGGCACTTACTTGTATTGTGTTGCAGTTTGATTGTTATGCCTCTTTTGTAAGTCGCTTTGGATAAAAGTGTCTGCTAAATGCATAATGTAAATGTCAAGTGTTTTTGTATATCAGGACAGAACTTCTCCCTCGCTGTGATGTAGTGCCAATGGCAACTGTCAGGACACAATTTGAAGAACTTATGCTATCTCATGGTGTTAGCTCTGTAGTTCCTTTTAATGTTGTTAATGTTTATTTGTTCATGGTGTTTGTTCATGTTGTTCTTGCAGGAAAAGTAAAAAAAAAAAAAAAAAAACGATTTGTCACATTTTGTCAAATATTGCTTAGGTGATTCTATTAGGGCTATTAGTGTGGTCTGACAACCCTTGTAGGATCTTAATTGAAGGGAAAGCATCCCTGAGCTAATTTAAGCACCCTGTGTGGTCAACAAACTGGATAATAAGAAAGAACCACAATACCGAGTTTTCACATTTCCATTTTACTGGTCCACCATTTCAACACATGATCTTTCACTAACTACCTGTTTGCAATGGTTATCATGCCATGTTAATGTATATAGTTATCACATGTTAATATGTATTTGTTCATGATGTTTTTTGGTGTTGTTTTGCTGTTGCAGGAAAAGTTTAGAGAGAGAAAAAAAAACGGATTTCATATGTTATAATTTTTTTTCACATTTTGTCATTCACATATTGCTGAGGTGATTCTATTAGGCCTATTGGTGTGGTCTAACAACCCCTGTAGGGTCTTGGTTGAAGGGAAAGCATCCCTGGGGTAATTTAAGCACCCTGTGTGGTCAACAAACTGCATAATAAGAAAGAACCACAATACCGAATTTTCACATTTCCATTTAACTGGTCCACCATTTCAACGCATGATAACTACCAAAAAGCTACCTGTTTGCAATGGTTATCATGCCAAACTGTTTACTTGAGATGTCCAAGAAGTCAAAAAAACAGATTAGAAATTGCCCACCCGTTCGATTGCGAGAGGCTAATTTTTGGGTCCGGGCTCATGGCCTAATTCAGAACTGCTGAAAATACTGCAACAGTTTGTGATAATCCCTCTGTTTGGACTGATTGGCTTTCATGGTTCCAACCACAATTCCGAAAAAGCTGGTAAAATGTTGATAAACTGGCAATAAATGTATTTATTTTAATAGTAGTATTTATATTTTTTTCCAAAATATGTTATAGATTTGATTGGCAGTTACAGAACTCAAGTGAGCACAGACTGCTCTACTTTGTTACCCTTTCTCGCCCTTTGACTGCCCATATGAACTAATCTTATATGATTAGTTAATTCTGAATTTTTGCCACACATCCCAGTGTATATCCGGAGTCACATATTACTTATTTACTCAACATTTATTTAATACACAATTACGATGACATACTGAAGATCTATTTGAGCCATCTTTTCGGATTTTGGCCCTGACTGTGACATTGACTTTGAAAAATTCTGAACTGTGCTAAACAGAAGTGGCAGTTTTAGAAGGGGAATGCCTTATAATACAAATTAAAATTGTGATGGGTCACTGAAATTAACTTCCCCACAACAAGACACAAGCGGCCTTTGCCCATGTGGTAGGCTTGCAACAGATTTAATTGATTTGATTGGGTCTTTCTCTCAAACTGGGATCTGGAGGTGTGTGAAAATGTTTGCTTCAAAACAGCATCTAACTGAACAAAGCCCATTAGTAGAATTTTGTGTTGCAAGATATTTTTTTTTCGGTCCAGTGAAGTTTGACAATCCCTGTTCTAACAAATAGTTGAATTCTGGAGCTGAAGTTTGTATGCCTAGATCAAATCACTGCATACAATGACTCATTTCAAGATATTCAAGATATAAACTCACTATGAGGGTGAAACTTTTGTCCGATATTGAATCAGCCAGAGCTCCTACGCAGATGCGTCCATGGAAAACACTTTTGATAGAGTTGATGAAGCTGGACTTCCCATGTCCCACTGGTCCAATTATGAGAAAGCGCAGGTTCTTGGCACTTCGGTGTTTCAATGGCATGGTTTCAAGGTATTTTTTTGTGTCCTCATTTTCTCTGTAAGAGACAAGAATAATAAGGCTGCAACTAGTAACGTCTATTTTGGTAGTCGACTAATCTTTAGATCATTTTTTCGGTTAGTCAATGATTATCGATCATGATCATCAATCTTTTAGTTTTTAGTAGAGTTAATTATTTTATCCTGAAGCAATGCTTAATTGCTACTTTTGTAACCTTGCCAGTCCCTAAACAGTAGCCTTCTTAAATCAGGGGGAAAAGCCAAAACCAACCGTTGTTGTTATGATTATGATTATAATCTTCTTCAAATCATCTTTACAAATAGAGTGGGCAAGCAAGTTTTGACCTGGTTCGGGGAGTGAAAACGCCAGTCATTTTTGCCATTGAGAAATCGATTATTACCCACGCTGTCTTAATCACACAAGGTAGACTTTCAGCTATGACAGAACAAAAGGATTGTCTGTGATCATAACAATGCTATTCATATGGCATCAACCTTGGATTCATATGGCATCAACCTTGTGTAATCGGGTCATGTTAGAAAGGCCGCACCTCTGCGCAAGCTCCTGTCAGAATGTTCCTTCCTGAAGCCCGCTGGACTTTGAAGCAGCAGCTGAGTGCAAGAGACTTTGAGAGTTTGTGTGACCTTTGTGTGCGTGATTGACCAAAAAGTGAGTGATAATGTTTCAGGATTGTATGTTAATTATCTGTAGTGTAATATTTGTTTGTACTGTTCAGAATATTGGGCTAGAGATCGTGTGAAATGTGTTTTGAGCCTTGTAGAAAAGATGATTCGAGACCGGAGATTACAGTCAATTACTTTCACTTTGTATTTGCAATTCTTACTGCTGTATGCTTCAAATGAGACTTAATTTACATGTAAACATTAATAACATGTAGATGTGATGTTAATCTGGGCATTTATAACTCTCATTGTCGAATTATTTCATGTGTAAGAGATTGTGAATTTGTAGTCACATTTATACAGGTGCTGGTCATAAAATTAGAATATCATGAAAAAGTTGATTTATTTCAGTAATTTTATTTAAAAAAATGAAACTTGCATTATATATGAAACCATTTCACACAGACGCATGTATTTCAAGTGTTCATTTCTTTTAATTTGATGATTATAAAGGAAAAAGTGGAAAAAACCCAAATTCAGTATCTCAGAAAATTAGAATATCACTTAAGACCAATACAAAAACACCATTTTTAGAAAGATTTAGTCAACTGAAAAGTGTGAGCATGAAAAGTATGATTATGTACAGCACTCAGTACATAGTTGGAGCTTCTTTTACCTAAATTACCGCAGCAATGTGGCATGGCATGGAGTCGATCAGTCAGTGGCACTGCTCAGGTGGTACGAGAGCCCTGGTTGCTCTGATAGTGGCCTTCAGCTCTTTTGCATGGTTGGTTCTGGTGTCTCACATCTTCCTCTTCACAATACCTCATAGATTTTCTATGGGCTTATGGTCAGGTGAGTTTGTGGGCCAGTAAAAAACAGGGATACCATGGTCTTTAAACCAGGTACTGATCGTTTTTGGCACTGTGTGCATGTGCCAGGTCCTCTTGCAAAATTAAATCTGCATTTCATAAAGATGACCAACAGCAGAACATGAAATGCTCTAGCACTTCCTGGTAGACTGCTGGGTTAAACTGGGAGCTCCTAAAACACAGACCTCAGAAACAGTTGATCTTGGACCTCAGAAAACACCCACACCAGCAGATGACATGGCACCCCAAACTATCACTGACTGGGTTTGGCGTCTCGCATCTTCTGGAGGAAGAGAGGAGAGGCACAAAATCCATGGTACTCGTGGTCCACACAGTCAGTCAGTGATGGTTTGGGGTGCCATGTCCTGCTGGTGTGGGTCCACTGTTTTCTGAGCGGTTCCAAGGTGAATGCAGCTGTCTACCAGGAAGTGTTAGATTATTTCATGCTTTCTGCTGCTGGCCAACTTTATGGGGAAGCAGAATTCATTTTCCAACAAGACCTGGTGCCTGCTCTCAGTGCCAAAGCTACCAGTACCTGGTTTAAAGACCATGGTATCCCTGTTCTTAACTGGCCCACAAACCCACCTGACCATAGGCCATAGAAAATCTATGTGGTATTGTGAAGAGGAAGATGTGAGACACCAGAACCAACAATGCAGAAGAGCTGAAGGCCACTATCAGCAACCAGGCTCTCGTACCACCTGAGCATTGCCACTGACTGATCGACTCCATGCCATGCCACATTGCTGCTGTAATTTACGTAAAAGGAGCTCCAACTACTTACTGAGTGCTGTACATAATCATACTTTTCATGATGACACTTTTCAGTTGACTTAATCTTTCTAAAAATGCTGTTTTTGTATTGGTCTTAAGTGATATTCTAATTTTCTGAGATACCGAATTTGGGTTTTTCCATTATTTTTCCATTATAATTATCAAATTAAAAGAAATAAACACTTGAAATACATCCATCTATGTGGAATGGATGTATACATAACGCTAGTTTGATTCTTTCAATAGAATTACTGAAATAAATCAACTTTTTCATGATATTCTAATTTTATGACCAGCACCTGTAGACCATGCTGATGCCTGGCAGAGTCGGTATCATAGGCGTCCACTAGGTGGCACTGTTGTATTACTTTCTGCATGTTAATTTCTCATTTAGATGAGAATTACCGGTACGTGATTGTGAGACAAGCTCATTAACACCGAATCAATGGAAACTGATACCGAAAGTAAGATCTGAGGTACCATTGACAAATGTAAAGTGCTTCACGTTTGGTCTATGCTGTTCCAAATTACTTTGTTCCTCTTGCTAACTTGTGCATATTGCAGGCTCATTCAACAAGGCTATGTTTGAATTCACTCAGAAGCTTCATTGTCAACAATAGATCCTGATAAAGTGACACATTTCTTGGAGCCACTTGATGAAAAGGGAAAGGGAAATAACTTGTTTGTTTTCAAAAGATATCAATTAACTGGTCTGTCCATATGTTTTTCATTAAAATGGGAAGTTCTGTTTTCAACATGTTTAGCCCCTTTTCTGGAGTGTCTAGGATGAAATACAATCATGGACACCAAAATAATGATGATTGGTCCTGTCTCTGATATTTGGCTTATTTAGAATTCCCCCTTTTCTGCTTTAGAATGGCTTGCTTTGTGCAAGTTTGATTTGTCCTTAAAATAACCTTAAACCTTTATATTAAAACATGGTCTGCTCACCAAGTGGTGTCCCTTGATGTTCCAAAACAATTATCGTCGTAAAGTACGATATCTGACACGTTTTACGAGGTATTTTGAACACTCTGAAACTATTTTCGGCATAGTAGTACCACGTAGCACAACAAAAAGACAAATAAAGCTGAACTGTATTCCATTAAACGGGATGAAAGTTACTCTAAATCTAATTTCATTGAGTTAAAAATGCAGTGAATCAATTGAATATTTCTTTTTTGCAAATTGTATACTTACCCTATTTTTAATGGTGCCATATCATACTTGATTGCTATAATGGTAGAACAGTAAACAAAGAAAATGCTTCATGGTTAATTAATTTGTCCTCATTTGATATACTTTATGAGCATGCTCAAATGAGAATAGAAAAGGGAATCACTTACAGGCTCGGGAGTCTAGTTTCAGATTTTTGTACTTCAGCTTCTTCTTCTGATAAACTCGGACAGACACGCCTGGGTGATCTGTGTCTGTGATGAAAGTGTAAGCTTTGTCACAATTATTTTGTTTTTTGAAGATTTCCAGAGAAGTATTTATTGGAGTTTTGTACCACGGAGTCATCTCTTTAGTATTTTGTTCCGGTGGACTACAATTAGGTGAAGATTTTTCTATTTTCTTCAGGTAGGGCTCCTCGTCATTCAGGGAAGTGAAGCAAAACATTACAACATCCTTTTCTGTCGAGCCAAGATATTCAAGGTCTGTGTCAGGATATTTTAACTCACAGTGCAGTAATTTGAGTTCTTTGATGCAAGACGTCAGAGCTTTAATCTCGCTTGATTTACTTTCAATCCAGGTGTCCATTTCGTCCTTGCTGAAGCCAGATGCTTTCAGGGCTGTCATATGTTCCCTCAGGGCTGATTCTTCTGCAGTTCCTCCTCTGATGGCAGGTATCAATTTCTTCAGTTTCAGCAGAAACTCAACCGTGAAGGTACTCAAAGATCTTTGAAATGACTCCAGCTTGCGCATGATGTCCACAGCTTGGATACTCTTGCAGTTCTCTATCAAGTCATTCACTTTTATTTTAGCCTGACGAAGATCATCTACTATTTTTCCTACTTCTAATAATAAACAGTCTGAAATCTCGCTTGTGATTTTGGCAACCATATCATTAAGTTTATTCAGTGGATACAACCAGACCATCACAGGCACAGCCTTCTTTCCATCCTCTCCCAGTAGTGTGGGCAGCTTACTGTAAACCCTTACAGCATCTTCATAAGTAGATGGATTTTCTTTTAGTTGGACATCCCCATAGAATTTGCAAGACATGTTCTGCTTTTTATCCACTTCCCCAGTAGCGGATCTACTCTTAACTGCTCCACCACATTCTCCTTTTGATAGATCTGTGACCATCAATTTCATGCTTCTTTTGATGTCTTCCTTTTCTGATTCACTATTGGCCATGCATAGGAACTCCATCAGTGCATTAGCCCCATAGAGCACTTCAATTACAATGTGTGTAGGTTCTGGTTCTGTAAAGATTTCAGGATACTTGACCGTCATGTCAGATACATTCAGTTTTTTGCACTCAGTTGTCACACGGTACTGCATTGTGACACTGCATTGATGGGCGGAGGTTGCTTCATCTTTCAGGTACTCGGCAGAACCTTTCATATCCACAAGTCCGACCATTATGCTCGTCTTCAAAGATTCACTCAATTCCATGAGTTTAGTCTTCTCACCAAACGAGTCTGTTGCTTCAACAAATGATGATGTGCTTGACTGGTAATGTTTTTTTGTTTTTTGTTGAATTTCACTGTCATCCCAGAGGGTCTTTCCTAAATTACATGAAGATTATTTTGATATACATTTTCACAATACTGCATTTATTATCTAATTGAACATAAGAGGCTTCCAGGACACTTTTTATGTATCTTTTTTTTCAAACATATTTATTTGTGTTTTTGTCTTAGCCATTATGTTGATATGCTATACATTGTACTTTGTCATCATGTAGGATATCACATCATATATGAATTCATAATACAGTGCCCTCCATAATTACTTGCCACCCCTGTTAAAGTTGGCTTATAACACACATAAAGGCTGTTTTAAAAATCATCTATTAGGTGTTTTCCTGAATCATATAATGAAAAAAATACATTTATTTTGATATGAAGCAATGCATTTTAAAGAAATAAATATTTTTGTACCAAAAAGGCATACAACTATTGGCACACCTACATTTTATTAGACTTGTAGTCAAGACTGCTTAAAACAAGACCAAGACCAGAGACTAACGAGGCGGAGACGAGACCAAGACTAATTGAGGCAGAGGCCGAGACCGGAAATAAAAAGCAGATTAGGCTATTGGAAGATATAACTTACATGATTTGAATACCAACATCAGTTTACATTCAACATATCTTAGAGAGTATTATTTCAACTGTTAGCAGCAATGTGGATAGGGATTGCAATGTGGGAAGAAAACTATATCTTGATATCTTTTTTGATAGCCGTTGAACCAAAGATTTGGCAATGCAGACTAAGTTTACTATTTGAAATGGGAAACGTTTTGAAATTTTTAATGTCAACAATTTTTGTTTTAAAACGTTAAAAGAAAGTGACTTACGTTGATTTCAAGAGTAAACCGTTACCCAAATTTACAGTCACTGCACAGTTAGGTTACAATGCTTGTAGACTTAAATTACGTGAGTTATAGATCCAATTTCGCAGCTTATTTCAGTCTTACCCTCTTCAATATTTGGTCAAATATTTACGGATGGTTAGTGTGACAACACTTGTGTGTCGTTAAACGTTAGGGGTCAGCTCTATGTTCCCACAGCTCTTTGTTCCCACAGCTCTATGTTCCCACAGCCCTATGTTCCCACAACTCTATATTCCCACATTTGTTAGGGATTTTTATTTTTGACAGAAATTTTGGAAATTAGGCCCTATGTTCCCACAAGCCTATGTTCCCACATTTCTTGGGAAATTTGGGAAATTGGGCCCTATATTCCCACAGCCCCACATGCTCTCACATTACAAAGATTTTTGAAAAAATTAGACCTTATTTTCCCACAGCAGTATGTTCCGATAAGGGCATGTTTACACCAACACAGGTAATATTTATCCAGTTAGCCCTTCCGTTCACATTAGAATGGAGGATTCTGAAACTGATTCCAAAAATGATTGCTGAGGTCGATTTCAAAAATGATCACTGAGGTGGATGAATATAAAATCGCTGTGGAATGTGGATGCAAAACTAAACCCCACTTCCTGGAAGGCATCACTGAGGGCAAATAATACCAAAGATCGAATCTTGCTTGAACTTACACAGGGGGTCTATCAGACAGGGGTAAAAATGTGGGACTATAGTACCTGACTTTGAAGAAAGAAAGAAAAAAAAAAAATCTTAGAAATGTGAGAATATAGGGCTGTGGGAATATAGGGCTGTGGGAACATAGAGTTGTGGGAACATAGAGCTGTGGGAACATAGACAAGCTCCCCGACAATGCTAAGAATAATGTTTCTTCCCTGACACTAAGGTTGTTAAATGTCACATATGTGTATGGTTGATGCATTGATACATTTATTGTCTGTAAATCTCTCAGATATTGATGACAAACAATGCTAGCTAAGTAACTTAATGGTAGTTCACTAGCCCCTGAATTTAAACAAACTAACACTTATTTTGTTAGCATAACAAACATTACAGAACCAAGCAAAATAACTAATGATTATTTTATTTACTTTTGTTGGGATATGACAAGCTGTTAGATCCATTGCCAGTATGTCCTGTTCTCCTCTTCCCTCGATTTTGACCCTAACACTCGGTTTGCACGTTCACGTTTAAGTGTAGGGTGTCCCAATACTTTCAGGACTGAGGGATAGTGGCTTTCAGCCCTTCAAATGGAGGGAAGTCGGGTGCAGACTTTGAACGAAGTGAAGCTGAATTGAAGATGAAATTACCCACGATTCTTTGCGAACTCAATCAGCTAATCAAAAAGATTGAGTGTCGGTACTCGATCCGTGTCCGAATGCACGAGCTGTGTCCCGTTCTCTCAGCTCTGGATAAGAACTTCAAAAATATAGCTACTATTGCAATTAAGCATGTATATATATTTTTTAATGTCGGGATATCTTAGTTTGATGTAAATTCAGTTGAATTCCGCACAGGTGTGTCAAAACATGACTATTAAAAAGATCGATATTTTTCAAAGTGCGCGTGTCGGTACTCCGATCTGTGTCCAAATGCACGAACTGTGTCACGTTGTCTCAGCTCGGACGGAGGTCGGGTGCAGACTTTGAACGAAGTGAAGCTGAAGTGAAGATGTAGAAAAGAAGATATTAAAAAGATCAATATTTTTCAAAGTGCGCAAATCTTTCAACAGATTTACCAGATCCTCTCATGTGGGTGATTTTCTCAGTGATAATTTGTGGATGACGGCTTTTGAACAGTTTATGCCGGTTTAGAACCTTACATCCGTTCAGACGCGTAAAACAGGTGAAGACATTTTTACGCGAGGTGTTGTCCCATTTATTAGGGGAAGATCTGCACTTCTCACTACACAATCGAGGGGTGTCTCATCTTGGAGGGAACTCGAAAACGAGTGCTAGTGTTAGGGAAGAGAAATGGGACTGGGCCTTAGTGTTGTGATTGGTCAGGACGCCCTGTCTGTCCAGCCACTTACAGGCCAGTTGGTGTACAGTCACCAAATGTACACATAAATTAAATATATTGTATGGCCCCCCATGAACGGCAGTACACAAAATTTGGCATGCATTTGAAGGGTATCATAATGAATCTACACTTTCAATGTTGTGCAGCTATGACCCTGTCAGTCAGAGATACCTGCAATTACAACATCTAATTTTTGCTTTTTAATGTTTAACTAGGTGGTGCTATACATGAAAGCTAATGCTTACAACAAAATGTGGTCCCCCCAGGCCCTACGATTGTCAAGCTATTCATAGAAAACTGTGTCCGGCCACCTAGAAGCCAGTTTAGGTATAATGACATAAATTCATTTCTTATATGGCCCCCCATGAACGGAATTCAACGAAATTCGGCGTGCCCTCAGAAGGTGACATAATGATCCTACACCTCTAATTTCGTGCAGTTTTGACCATGTCGGCCACAGATACCTGCAATTACAACATCTTGTTTTTGCTTTTTTCAGTTTTATCTAGGTGGTGCTATACACGAAATGAGTGGTTATGGTATGGGTTACAAGGCCCCTTAAGACCAAATAAAGAAAAAAAAAAATGTGGTCCTCCTACGCCATACGGTTCTTGAGATATTCACAGAAAACTGATTCTACCATACCCTCGTTTCGACGGATCAAAATGAAAAACAATGGTTCCATGCTACCCTTGTGGGGCTACATGCCCACCAAGTTTCGTGCACCCGGGTGTATCAGTGTCCCGGGAATCCTTGACGGAAAAATAAAGAACGCTGCGCGGCGGTCATAATAATTTATTTTTATTGAGCGAAGCATTTGTGAGTCCTAGGCTTTTACTGCATGGGAAAATGTTGTGGGGTTTTGTAATGAAATCATTTAGCACTGATACAGTAATTCAGATCTGTTCTGTCATAGCCTGGCTTTGCCTTCCTACGTAGCTCATTTAAATTACGAACACAAATCTCACATTAACGTTGTTTTCACGTTCGTTTGATAAATGAGGGCCAATGTGTGGCGGAAAGTTCTGCAAATTAGCCATCTGTAAACTAGCCAATTGCATGCAAATTGTTGGCAACAGTGGTATAAGCAGGAACTCCTAGCCTAGTAAACCAGCGCCACCCGCTGGACACAAATCTTTTGTCCGCGAGTAGGTCTAGCCTTGCATCATTCTCCAATTCTGCCAGAATGCCAGGAATCTGGCAAAACCAATCATAATGCAGAGATGTGTTTTGAATCAAAGCGGGTGGGGTTTAAAACCAATTATAACGCAGAGATGTGTTTTGAATCAAAGCAGGCAGGGTTTTGAGGGAGTGACGACAGAGCGTTGGCTTATAGGCACAGAAATGGTTTGAAAGACAACGGGTTGTGCTCATCAACAATCTTCCGTTGTATCCATTCATCGGGGCCAGACTAAATTATATACAGTCTAACATTTAGGCTGGTTTATCAGGCTAAGGAACTCCATGTCCTGCATAAATAATTTAGGAGAATGTCAAAGCCTTGTTGCCACCTGAAATGTACGTTATCTTCCTAAGTGTGGAAGCCATGTCATTCCTTTTCCATTAGTCTACATATTGCTGTAAGGACCGATTTGGTCCCTGCTCTAATATCAACCTTATTATCAAAGAAAAACATATTGTGTTGTATGAATAATACCTGGCACAATACAGTGACTTCTGATATTGTAGAGTGTGCCCAGATGTAGAGGTCTGCCGAGTGCACTTATCTCCAGCACTGAGTCCTCTGGTGGAAAACATGAAAATATTAGTCACACACATCCACAGGTCCAGGCAAGATGAGTCTGTCTCAATATGACACTGAGTGACCAAGTTAGGAACATAAGTGTGCTGAATTAAATAAGTAAAATTAATTAATAGCTAAATGCAGGGTCGGATTAACGCATGGATTTTATGGACGTGTACCCAAGGTCCGTCCACAGGAGATAAATACAAACAGAAGAAAAGTGGGATAACGGCCTTCGAGGTGACCAGTTCGATGGAAAAAATGTCTTGGCGGAGGTAGGAGGTCTAAACCTCCACCTCGCCATTATTTCCATAGAACCCGTCAAGATCAGATACAAGCTCATAAATCCCACACTCTGCATGAATGATAGTTGATAAATGAGCCCCCATCACTATAAACACCGACTGCTCTGTGAACCCAAAATATTAGTGGAATCTGATTACCATATAATTTTTCCCTAAAATGTCTAACTTTTAAATATTTCAAATTTTTTTTTTTTTTTTTTTTACATTTTAAAGGAATTATCCTGAGTGAATCAACATGTAGCCCTACTGTTTTAAAATGCCAAGCGGTATTGATAGCCACCTTATTGACTGAATTTTGTGCAACACAGACTCAGATAGCAAAACGGCAGCTAACGGTAGCAGAATGGGGCATGTGAAAACAAAACCAAATCGATTAGGTGTAATCATGTTATTGTTGTAACATGCTTGTCACTATATGATTACCATTTGACAATGATGCCTATTTTACAATCAAAAGCCCTTTGTTAGTGTTGTTTTTGCAGCTTTATTGAAGGAAAGCATTTCCCCGATGTTTGGCGTGTCAAATATATGCGCATCTAAGACCCTATTGTTGTCAAACAAATTACTGTTTTTTTTTTTTTTTTTACTAAAACTGAGTGTAGAGTTTATCTGTATTGTAGCTCACCATATAATAATTACACTATACGTGGTTAGTGTCATACACACTATCGCCACTAGGGCTTCCCCCCTCATATATATATCAGGTCTGAGTTATGCTGCCTGTACTTTGTATGCTCCTGAAGTCTAAGTAAAAGTTATAGTGGTATAGTTCTGAACCAAATGTGTAATCGCTTCCTTCAACACTGAGGAAGTATATGTAGCTGGTAGCGGTCTGTTCCGCACACGGGTCTCAAAACCGCCACCCCGTAAACTACACCCCTCCCGGTGTGGGAGTCGGACGCTCTAACCGCTGAGCTAAAAGCCCAGGCTTCTAACTCAGCAGTTAGAAACAATCAAGAAATTGGGTTGTGAAGATTTAAAAGTACTGCCGTCGAGCTAGCTGGCATCCGTTACATGTACTTGAAATTGACTTGCTATACAATGACGAGCTCGTACAGAAAAATCGGAGTGACGCCCTTAATTAGTCACAATGTAACCTAAACCAATCTGCTTTGCTCCCGCTGCGTTAGTTTAAATTCTCTGCGGCCAAACTCACGCAGCTCTTGCACTATGACACACTATGCTCCCAGCCCGACCTGTCTAGATCTGTTTATAGGATAAAGGGGGATATTTTGTTTATTTTCTGCTTGTCTTATTTTTTTTGTGGCAGTGAAGCTTCAGTTCAGCAGCTTCTAAGGAGCCATGAGCAATTATACTACCTTGTACTTATAAAATCTTGTTTACTAAACCTGAGATTTTCCTGTCTGAACTACAACAAATAGTAGCTATAGCAAAGTATACTTGTATTATACTGAAAAGTACAAACAAAAGTCTTACACTTACACTTTCACAAAACATACACTTATACTTTAGTCTACTTTTAACATCTTTCTGCCACAAAGTACTAATACTTTTTTGTATACCAGGATGCAAGTGCATAAGGTCATAGTGCACAAGTGCATAAGGTCAAGTCATTAACATTGCTTATAATTTCATTTTAATATTTACAGTGATATATAATTAATATTGACTGTGCAAGCAAATTTTGACCTGGTTCGGGTCATTTTTGCCATTGACAAATCGATTATTGCCCACGCTGTTTTAACAACACGTAGACGTAGATTTTCAACTAGCTATAGCAGAACAAAAGGATTGTCTGTTTTTATAACAATGCTACAGGGTCATATGGCATCAACGCTGATTTAATAAAAACGCATTTTAATCGTATTATCACAAGAAACCACTACACTACCCGTCATCCCGCAGTGTAAAACGGCGACTTCAATTGAAGGAGATTCCCATTGCTAGGTAATCTGTCGTGGCAACGACGCAGTCACGTAAACCAACGTTGTTCAGACTGGGTTCAGAGCTCCAACCTCAAAATGGCGCCCGTTCAGGAAGTAAAAAAATGATCAGGTAAAATATCCACGTATTTTAAGTGGAAGTAGGAAGTAAGTCACTGTGATGTACTCAACTGTTTACCGTTAAGTCATAAACTTAGGAAATGTTATCGCTCGCAATGACTTATAGGTCAGATGGTAACTTTAATTTTCGGCACATCGTTGTACACATTGTTGTACCCAGGGTTTTCTTACCTTTTTTTTCGTTCACATTGTTACTCAGAACCGAAGGTTACTCCCCGTAGCTGATTAGACTGAGTGAAGGCTTTAAGCGCTTATAAACTGGAGTATTCGAAACGTCAATGGCGAAAATGAATGGGTAGCGTGTTTACTGGAACTTGAGGCGATTTTCCGAGGGTAACTGGGTGGGGCTTTCCCGGTCCATAATGCTGGAGTTGCAGTATGTGTGCTCTTTTTGTCACAAAGTACTAACACTTTTTTTGTATACCTTGCTGCAAGTGCATAAGGTCAAGGCATTGACATTGCATAACATTTCATTTTAGTATTTAAAATTTAAGGCTGTATAATTAATATAATTGTATAATTCATATAATGCTGGAGCTGCATATGTGTGCTCAATTGCATTATCTTTATGTACCTTAATGTTGTCATACACAAAAAGGACAACTTGATTGGTCTGATACAAGTTAGATCGTCCCGCCTTCCACTCTGCCGAGCCTGGCTAGACAGCAGTAGTGGCCAAATGAATATGCTGCCGCTAGTGGGGTCTAGATTTCTAGGCTAGTGATTGTGATCTATCAAAATATGCCATTAAGCTTATATGTACACATGTGCATATACAGTATGATTAAACTTTAGGTATAACAAGTAGACTAGTATGAAGGGTAAAAATAGCAAAATTAAATAAAAAAAATAAACTTTCACGCCATATCCCCATGTTTTAAATATAAATGTATTAATGGTTATTAAATGTAAACTAATTTTAAGTTTGATTAAACTGCATTTGAAGTTAAAATGCTATAAACCTAAAATTTAATTGAATAATAAATTGAATTAATTTTGAGATCAAACATTACATTTGCATTTCCCTGTTATTTTCATTTTGAATGAGACATTATATTTCAGCACTTACATATATTTGCACGCACACAACCCTTAAAAGGGAACTATGCAACAATTTACCTTTTATTTAGCAACTTAAGAGCCATTGCGATGATTCTACAACACATTTTAGGTTGATTGATGACTGTTCAGCCTCCCTCTAGCTCCTCTCGACATTGAAATTGAACATGCAAGACTGGTGCCGAGTTTTTGGGAGCTGTAGGACAAACTCTATCGGTAAAAATGCGAACTCAAGCCGAGGAAATGAAGGCACATAACGGCCGGTCCTTGGGTCTTTTCCCCAAACGTATAGCCTATATGCTAACTTGGTTGGTATTAAACCATTATATTGACAACAACAAGTTTATTTATTTATTTATTGGTTTATTTGGTAGGGACCATGCATATTTATGAACATTGTTGTATAAATATACAGCCATGTAAATATGCCAGAATTAGTCAAAAGACTACTTTTCATCTGTAGTCCCCTGGCAGGTAACATAAAAACATATCTAAAAAAGACAAAAGACAAACAAAAAGACAAACATGGACAACACCAAAGCGGGTACAATGCTGACATGGACATCACCAAAAGGTACACATAAACATGACAATCTACACCAAGGCAGAAAAATCAAACATACATGCAGACAGCAAGCAGAAAAAGAGAAAGCAAGAACAGGTAAACAGATATACAGAAGTAACAAAAGAAAAATAACAAGCAAGAAAAGCTAAACAATAAACTGATATACAGAAGCAACAAAAGGAAGATGAAGAGAGAATATATGAGATGTGTTACATTTAGTGATTGCATGTTTGGTTTTGAAGGTACCACTGTCTTAGGTGATTTTTAAAGGTGTTGTAAGTGGGGCACTCTCTTATTTGGAGAGATAGGCTCTTCCAAATTTTACCTCCCATTACTGACAGCACGTTTTGGGCAAAAGTGGTGCGTCTAAATGGTATGATGGAGTCTCCTTTTACAGAGGCCCGTGTGCTACCACTGCTTTCACGTCTTTGAAAAAAGCTTTGCAGTGGGGGAGGGGCAAGGTTGTGTGACACTTTATACATAAAACACGCATACTTGAAGTTTTTAAAATGATCAAAACTTAAAAGTTTATGCCTCTGTAGAATATTACAGTGGTGAAAAGACAGGGTCTTTTTATCAAAGATTTTTAAAGCTTTTTTATAAAGAGATTCAATGTTTTTAAGTGTGGTCATGCTAGTTAATGACCAATTTATAAAACAATACTCAATGTGGGAAAAAATCATGGTAAACAAAAACAGCTTGGCGGTTTTTGTGTCGAGAAATGGCCTTACTTGTTTAAAATTCTGTAAGTTAAATTGAACTTTATGTGTAATGCTTTTTATGTGACTTTTAAATGTTAAAGTGTTGTGTCATAGAGCACTCCTAAGTACTTGAATTTGTCAACAAGGACAAGTTCCTGTCCTCTAAGAAACACGTTTGATTGTGACACTTTCATACTCTGTTTAGTGAACACCGTACAAACTGTTTTTTGGTGTTGAGGTATAGACAAGATGTAGTGAGCCAGTTATCAATGTCAGACATTGCAGATGTAAGTGTGGCTACTACCTCTTGATAGTTTTTGCTGTGAGTGAAAATTACAGTATCGTCAGCATACAGCTGAATATCAACATTTTTGCATGCATCAGGTAGATCATTTATGTACAATGTAAACAAAATTGGGCCAAGTATGGAGCCCTGAGGGACCCCTACTAGGCATTCACTAAATGGATACTTTGAGTCCTTAACACGAACACATTGCTTCCTACTGGACAAATAGGATTTAATCCAGTGGAGAGATTGCTCAGAGAAGTTAAAACATGTTAATTTAGATAGAAGAACTGCATGATTGACAGTAGCAAATGCACGTTTTAAGTCTAAAAAGACAGCACCAACACAGGAGCTCCTATCTAAATAACCTTTGACCTTTTCTAAAAACAAACAGTTTGCCGTTTCTGTTGAATGGTGGGTCCTAAACCCAAATTGCATAGGGTGGAGTGATTTCTTGCTTACATTAAGATGTTGAATTAGTAATTTAGCCACCTATTTTTCTATTATCTTGGAGATGGCAGGCAAAATACTGATAGGCCGGTAATTGGCCATATCTGATTTTTCGCCTGATTTAAAAATGGGTGTGACTAGGGCCATTTCCCATGCTGATGGCACTATTGACTCTCTTAATAAAGACAGATTTATCAAATGTGTTATTGGCTGTATAAGTGACGCTTTATGTCTCTTCAACAGGTGCAAGTTGTTAACTGGTTAGCAATGCTTTTCTGAAGCTTATTAGAAAAGGACGTCTGCAAGGAGGAGCTCTGTGGTGAAAAATGTGAGCATAAGCCTAGCGCAAACCGGAAATAAAAATCGGTCTTGCATAGTTCCACTTTAATATTGCATATAACCCTCACACTCATCCACACATTCACTTCACATTTCATCCTCCTCTCCACATACACTGACACACTTAATATTGCACATAATCCTCACACTCATCCACACCCGTTCAAATTACATGAAGTAAAAGTGGAAGTGGGAGAATACAATAATACTCCAGTATACAGCATTTTAGCACTTAAGTAGGCTAATTAAAAGTATAATCCGGAGTCAATCAACACATAGCTCTGCTGGTTTATACTGCTATGTGCTACTGAAAGCCACTTAAATGATTTAATTTTGTGCATTGTAGACCGAGTTTGCGAAACAGCAGCTAATACTAACTGAATGAGGCATGTCAAAAACAAAACCTAATCGATTTGTTTTCGTTTTTGAAATGCCCCATTCTGTTACTGTTAACAGCCGTTTCACTATCTCAGCCTGCATTACATGAAATCGAGTGATCGAGGTTGCTATCAGTAGTGTTTGGCACTATAAAACAGTAGGGCCAAATGTTGATTCACTCAGGATTTTTCCTTTAAGTAGTTCTACTTCCTTACTATACATCTCTGGTTCCATGCGCCACCATATAATTCAAGCGCATTTAAATTACTTTTAGAAAGACTTTAATTTTTAGGTTGCATGTTCACCTGTCAATCAAAGGCCCCACCCAATGTAATGTCTGGTCTCAAAATGAATTCACAGTCTTCTTCAATATTTTTTGGGAAAAGCACTCTATTGTTCTTCAAATTCTTCTTATATAGTATTATTAATCTACCAGTTATTTCTGTACTTAATTCAGCTTAAACTATTTAATTTAGAAACTTAGCTCTAACTAAGCACTACTACCAGCTCTCACTTAGCGCTTTCACACCAACAGAGAACCGTGCCGGTCCTGGTTCCCGCACCTCATCTTGAACACACACACCAAATATCAGAGCGTTCGGGAACCGCAAAATTGGTTCCCATCGGGCACCAAGTAAAACTTGGTTTTTCAACGCGAACCGTGACGACGTGAGTTAACCTCACCGGGTTAAGTTGGGGTCAAAGCGGAAAATAAACAAATCGGAAACGTGAGCCGGGCATAATGAGGGAAATCAAGCGAAAATTAGTTTGTGCAGTTATTGGCAAACGAGAGAAATATTTGCATAATACATTTCCATCAGATGTTAGATGGCAGCATTAGTAAAAGTAATATGCTAAACTGTTTGCATTTGTGGCGAAGCAACGCCTTTTGTGGATAATGCGTCATGGGCTCGCATTGGTATGAACACAGGCGGTTCTCGGGCCAGCACTTTGGTCCTCGGGCTTGCCGGTCTGAAAACAGCTACTTAGTACTCTGTTTCTATGTAACTTTCATCTTTCTTTATAGTTTTGCTCTTTACTCATCCTTCTATCTTCTATACTTTTGAAACTATGACATAAACTATTGAAAATTTCCTCATAGACTTAACCTTGAGCTGAGATACAGTGGGTGACATCACACTAGGACCTTAGCCTTGACTTATGCAAATATCCAACTGGTGATGGCCAATCAGTGGTCAGATGATTTGGCCAGTTGTTCCAACTGCCAGTTTTTTTTTTATAAACTTTTTATGACATTTAAACTACTGAACTTCTTAACTGTTCAACTATTCCAACGGACAGTTGTCATTACATTTACTTTTATCCAAAGCGACTTACACAAGAGGATAGGAGTGCTAAAAGGAAATTATCACATGGGTATTTAGAGTGTGGTACAGCTAGGACGAGGTGTTCTCTGAAGAGCTGGGTCTTCAAGAGTTTCTTCACTTTCTTGAACACAGAGATGGATGCCCCTGCTCTGATTGTGCTCAGTAGGTCATTCCCCCAGCGTGGAACGACACAAGAAAAGAGTCTGGATTGTATTTTGCAAGGTGCTGGGACAGCCAGAAGGCTTTCCTTTGATATCCGGAGTTGGCGAAGAATGACCTTTGCCTTTATCATCGTACTCAGATAGGTAGATGCAGATCTATTGAATACTTAATAAGCCTAGCTAATAAGTTAGCATAATTAGCATGCTAATTAGCATGCATGGTAATTGATGCTAGTCAAGTCAGCTTTGTCTTGTGCTAGCTAGCATAGTTAGCTTGTTAATTAACATTTATGTTAAACCTCTAGGCACCAGTCGAATTTACTCGGCAAGTAGTGGTACTGAATAAAACAGACGATTTTGTCAAGTCAGATGTCATATTTCATTTTAATATCCACACCACTAGTTGACAGACATATCATACGTCATCATCGACTCGAAAAACGTCATCGTCCTTTGCAAAAATGATCGAGGAAGACCGCGTTGAATGCAAACAATAGCGGAAATATAAGGTGCATTTGAGCCTCTTTTATCGGCAACATCATTACCATTATCATAATGATCATCATCATTATCAACATCAGCGAGTATTTGCATTACTGTGACGCCCACCTGAGTGCCAAACCATGATCCCTATGGGTCTGGCACCATGAACCTGATTCTGAAGGGGGATATCTGGCTTCAGGAGATGATGGAGAGGGAGATTGACCCGGCAAGGCTGTGCTATGGATCCAGGTGGAATAAATTTGGATCCAGGTGGAATAAGGTTGACATCAGCAGCAGGTAAGTGCCAGGCTAACTAGTTATTCCAACAGTCAGCGTAAATGCACGGATATAGTTCGTAAAAAGCGGCTGAGCTGTCACTCAGTGCACAAGTTCGTAATGGATGCTCGAGAACACCGCAGAGAAGGATTATGTTATAGGTGCTGTTAAACTTAAAGAGAACCTATGCATCCGGTGGATCCGGTGGCGTCATCCAGTAAGCTAACAACCAAACAAAGCAGTTATTAAGCGTTTCTGCCAATAATCCTCCATTTAGAATTGCATAGTCAATGGTGATCGCTGCTAACAAAATGTATCGACAGTTGAATGCGCTGAGAAGTCACAAATCGCGTTGTAATTCAAACAGTAAACTCTGTCACGTGACCTAGCTTGCTTGCTAACCAAAACTTACGATAGCCGGGACGTGCTCCCTGATCTTGCATAGGCGGTATCTGCCTCTAGGAGGGTCGGACAATCTCGTGAAGGGGCTCGTTTTACTCCGGAACATGTCATTTATCAAGTCTAGTGAGTTCTAGGCAATTTACATAAAGGTGTAATGAATAGGAAACGTCGAAATTTTACCTAAAAGTTGCATGTGGTGGCTTTAAACTTAATAAGTGCAGTTAAGAAGAATAAAACTGACTGACGAGTGGAATGGAGAAGCGGCGAACAGACAATGCCAGCATCCTCTCCCCTCACTCTCCCTCTAACTATGCAAATTCTCTGCACTCTGCGTGCGCGTCAGACCTGGCTGTGGCGTGTTCAGATCAAGATGAATGAGGACCAGAAGCCTGCCTTTTGATCTCCAATGGCCTTTTGATCTCCAATGGCAATTCTCCCTCAGATTTTCTATCACTCTTTCTCTGTGATGATTTTTAGAATTTACTTGTTATTGAGACAATTCACTGTACCCCTCTGTTTTCTGACCTCTCATCAACTCCAGCCACACTGCTGATTTTATAAATGGTGTAACTCTCTGTGAAAACGGCTTCTTTTCTCTGTATTTGAAAAAAAAAAAAAAAAAAAAAAACTGTATTTGAGAACATTTATATTTATCAGACACTTGTATCCATATTTCAGGGCAAGTCTCCCCTAGAGCAACGTAGGGTCAAGTGCCTTGCTTAAGGGCAAAATGGTGACAGCCGGGATTCAAACCCACAACTTGCACACTACACACTACTAGCCCACTACAGTCCACTGTCCACTTTGACCACTATGCTACCACTGCCCCACATTTGAGTAACTTATGGTGGTAGAGAAGCCAGAGCTGGAAGATGATTGGGCTGAATATTGGCCAACATCTGGAATTGGGAAGGTGATTTCCAGAATAGATTCAAAGAGAAATCAACCCTAAAAATGTATAACCCAAACAAACCAGACAAATATGGTTAACTAGATTGTGTAGGTTGTTCAGATCTGCTCAACCAGTCAAGCTGTCAGTCATCTAATTATGCCTCCAGTCATCTAAATGTGTTGCATTGCAACTGAAGTTTGCATTTTCATGCACTTCCTGAAATTACATTCTCTAGTTTCAAATTAAATTGTAGGCCTATCAAACTTATTTATTACAAATTAGATTACATTTGATAACAACTGATAGATTTTAAATGTGGTACTAGGTGATATGACATTAGCTTGACATAGCCCGACCATAATACTGCTGTTCATCCTTATTCATGGTCTGGAGGTTGTTTAACCTGACGCGATTATACTGCGGGGGGAGGGCATTCACTTGTGGTTTGAAACGATTGGACAGCTCGTCTAATCAGCTTCGCTTATTGGCCGGTAGACTCCCTACCGATGTAAACATGCCCCAGAAGACCGTTCCCAGACCATGATATGTATGAACATTCGTATTATGGGCGGGCTATGTCAGGCTAATATGAGATGGGTTTGTAGTTAGAACGCAAAAGTAGGCCTAGTCCTGTACATTAGGCTTACTTGTTATGACCAGTAGGTGGCATTATATGGCCCTATAAGGTAAAATGTGTGCTACTTCTCTCCTGAAAAACGTTGATGGACTAGAATCACCATGCTATCTGATGTGCCTCGCTTTATCAGGCCAAATACAGCTCACCAACTCTGTGTCCGAATACAAATCTTTTCCTTCTCAGGTTGTTGTGCGCAACACAAAATCATCTCACTGCAATTTCCGAGCTTCGCTTCCGAGAATTTAACTCCTAAATGCTGCAGCATATTAGAAATTTCAACTTGGGTCTTGCCTGCTTGTAACAACAGCATAATATAGCCTGTACGAAGTTGCACTTTGGCGACAGATTAAATAACAAAATCAAAACTACTCCCAGGGTCTGTGTATGATTCATTCATTTGAATTTCAATTAAGAACGAAATAACAATAAAATGAAAAAAATGACTTGTTTATGATTTTTTGGTTTTCCAGTGTTGAACAAAAAAACAAAATAACGATTTCTTTTTTGAAACTTTCATTTAATGCTCGGGTCCAAAATGAAACATTTCAACAATGATCTTGGAGGACCTGAGAATAATTTTGATTTTGTTATTTAATCTGTCGCCAAAGCGCGTTTTCGTCTATGAGCACGATTACCGCTGCACTGGAAACATAGGCCATAGGCCTACATTATCCAATTGTTTCAGGCAGGCAGGACCCACGCTGCAATCTGTAATATGCTGCCTCATGTAGGAGGGACTGCTTTGCCCGCGTGCGCATGCTCGTCCGCAATGATCAGGTATAGGCTACTTTTCCCCTCAGCTGTTTAGATGCACGTCGGGGGCCTGCGCCCGATGGCAGCAAAAAGTTCAGTTTCTAAACTTCATCCCTCAGTAGCAAGCTATTCTCGTTCAGTTAACATCCACAAAAAACAAACACACTCACCAGAAACTCTTGGGACACATCCAGTTTACTCCACGAATTAATATTAATGAACATTTTTACCGACTCGCGGGAGTGAGTGTGCGGTGTGCGCGCTGCATTTTGCGCTCCTTTATAAAATGAAGGAGCGCTGCTTGGAAATTACAGTGAAAAGGAAATTAACTGAGAAGGAAAAAAATAGTTTACGGACACATAGTTGGGAGCGAGCGGTTCTGATAAAGCGAGGAACGTTTTTCAGGAAAGAAGTAGGCCTAATGCATAATTTACTTTACATTGGCCAATAATGCCACCGTCTGGTCATAACACGTTGGTCCTGATGTACAGGATTAGTCCTACTTTTGCATTACAACAACTTTGGTCAAGGCTGTTAAATTTTATTAACAAATGATTGACCACGCTAGCCTGGGAGTTCCCATGCTCCTTTGAGCGCTTATTTCATTTCACTCTGCAAAGCAGCATGGTGACCATGGCCGTTTTTCTCGCCTGCTTTCGGTATCCAAACGCGGAACAAAAATGGATTTGTACGGCCCTCCATTGCATTTTACGTCACATGGTGGCTCTGGTATTGGCTCCAAGGTATGTACAGACGCTATGATAGACAAGCCCAATAAACGGCTCTGGACAATCATAAACGATGCTTCCGCTACGAGAAATGCAATAGGTAGGTCTCCAGACTGAATATCACTTGTGATTTTAGTTTAGCATTCGCCAGGCTATGACCATGCATGGCTGGCTGCTATAGCTCCCAGCTGGTGAGGGAGTGCGCTTTTTAACTGTTTTGAAAATGCGTCTAGCGCCGATCAAATGGCTATTATTTGCTATTATTGATCAAGTAGCCATTTTACTTTCTTTGCGTTATGCTGTGAGTTTGGCTTAAGTGTCAGATATTTAATTAGGCTAATTTATTTGGTAGGCTATAGGCATTCCATATGAGCCCAGGCCTGTGAATAGCCTACCTTATCATATGCCATTTTGTCCGTAATGTAACCATGGTCCAATAGTTTTTTCACGACTGAATTAATTAAAGATTTAGAAGGCTGCAATTTTGTATAGACATAGCACAAAGAAGGCATAAAAGCATCATTAAGAAAACTATAGTCTAGGCCTATCCCCAGCACTTAAGAAGCAAGCTCGTGGTTTTCCCCAGCACTTTGGAAACCAAACGGACGTCCATATTAAAATATAAAATCAAAATGGGTGCCAATACCGTTTTTGAAATGTTTCATTTTTGACCTGAGCATTAAATGAAAGTTTCAAAAAAGAAGTTGTTATTTTGTTTTTTGTTCAACACTGGAAAACCAAAAAATCATATAACAAGTAATTTTTCCATTTAACTGTTATTTCGTTCTTAATTGAAAATCAAATGAATGAATCATACACGGACTTCCCAAGTCCTCCAAGATCAATGTTGAAATGTTTCTTTTTGTACCCGAACATTAAATGAAAATATTTTTTTTTTGTTGTTGTTGTTGTTCAACTCTGAAAAAACAAAATATCACATAAGTCATTTTTTCATTTAGTTTTATTTCATTCTTAATTGCAATTCTCACTTCTATTTCATCCTAGGTCCGTGTACTTTTTCGTTCATTCATTATTCTATTTTGGAATGAAAGATGAAATTGAAAAAAGGGTGCAACTTCTTGTCTTGTTTAAAGCCATACACGCAGAAATGGTTTTCTGCATGTGTTGTCTCATACCATAATAGTATTATAAGAAATGACAACATTTTTGATCTTTTTCAATGTGTGATATTTATTTATTCATTTATTGAAATTCATTTGACTGACTCTTCTGTTTACCCAGAAGGAAAGTTTGCAGAGTCGCACCATCTTTAGCTGGAAAGTTTATTAATGAGCTGAAGCGCGCGCACTTGCTCTTCGTACCACTGTTTTGCGCACGTTTAATACACATTCCTCTTTGATATATTTGGAGCATTATCGTTGGGAAGCCATGTGTCCATGTAGACTACAAAGGTAAAGGCTGGAGATGAGCTGGGAAGCTGATGGAAGATGCTGATAATCAGAGCTGTCAAAATCCTTTCTCAATCACAGTTGGTCTACCCTTCCCGTCCTCTGTCCTACTAAATATTGTGGTGGCGCTTGCATGCACTTGCTTGTGGCGCTTGCTTGCTATATGCATCACAACATTTTATTCGCACACTCATCACAGATCAACCACATTTTAACATTCCGGAATAGTGTTGCAACAACACTCTAAAAAATGTTGGGTTAAAAAATAACCCAATTTTAACCCAACCAGGCATTTGGGTCAAATATGGACTAACCCAACAGTGGGTTGGATTAACCCAAGCCGTTGGGTTACTGAATATAACCCAACATGTTGGGTTAAATTTATTTAACCCAACAACAGGGTAGAAATAACTATATAACAGAGTTATAATGACCCATTAGTGGGTTATATTTCGGTTTATTCAACCCAACAAGCTGGGTAGGAATAACTACATTGCTGAGTTAGCCTACATTTACCAATTAGTGGGTTACATATTCAACCCACTGGTGGGTAGGAATAACTACATCGCTGTGTTATATTGACCAATTAATTGGGTACATGTTTAACCAACATTACATAAGACTACCAACCCACCATTAAATAACTTAAAATGGAATTAAGTTAAACATATGAAATAAAACAGTGAGGCAGAATACCAGGATTTTTTTGTTTATTGTTATTCTATTTCGCAAAAACAGTTTTACAAAGAATAGACAACAATACTTTACACTTCTACTGTGCAGTCACCCATCAAGATCCAGACTCCAATGAGTGAAAAAAACAAAACAAAAAATACATATACATCAGTCTACAGTGTTGCACATATTCAAACTTCACATTAAACTAATTCAAATATTTCAGCTGGCACAGATGAATTGGCTTTAGTTCACCGATTTAGTCATTCAAGATGAAAGGCATTATGGGCAAATGCCAAGCCAAACGAGCGTATTGTTGCTACCAGACGAATCTGGCCGGACGTATCACGATTTCTAAAATACCAAAATCGCTCTTCATAACATGATGCTTTGGTCGTAGCATTATCAGAGTCCCTACAATCAAGCATTTAGAACATTTCACATTGTTGGTGTGCACAGAGCTGATAGCGATATTGTCAAAAATATCTGTAATTTTGGGACAGGGTACCAAGCTAAACTAGCCATCTTGTTATTATTTGATATGATGCTATAAAACTGTTGAAAACATATGTAGTTTGGATTACAGTACCAAGCAATAATTGCAAACTTGATGCATGATAAACTGCAGCACTCGTAGGACAACCTGATACAATTGTAGGTTATTCAATGATATGGAAAAGCAAATGTTAACTCAATTAAATATTACCTTACCTTCACACTGTGAATGAAAACGTAAAAGTCCCTGTGAAAGTCTTAACGTTACCACCCTTTAGTAAGGCCTGCACAAACAGTACATTAAAAGCACAAAATGAACAACTTATGCTAGCAGAGATGAAATGCCTGCTATCATTACCAGCCAAAACGAAATGAGATGCTAGCCATCTTGTACATCTTTGATAATTTCTCAGATTGCTTTGCTCTGATATAGTGCATTGAAATAACACTCTAAATTTATGATGTTTGATAAGCTTCTTGTTACTTAACTGCTTTCATTTCAGGTTTATCATGTGAAATATAAACGTGTATGAACTAAAAAATAGCACAGAATTAACGTCAGAAAACTAGCGTCCTAGCTGTTAGCACGACTTTTCTGACAGAAAACTAGCATAGCATTGTCATTAACGTCCGTGGCTGATGTTATAACTTATGTTCTCGATCGTCACTCAGATTAGACAACATCCCTCAGTGTTCTATAGGCTGAAATAAGATACTAACCTTAATTTCACTTGAAAATTGTTTCCATTTCCATACGACATTGGAGACTGTCATGAAGGGGAGGCAGAGTAGTCCTGTGTGGAGGCCCGTCAACTGTTGATTTCTTCGGGTAGGAGAGAGTTCCGTCTCGCATTGATATGGCTGGAGCATGGCTAGCTAGCGTGCTAACACTAGCTACTCGGCTGCGGCTTGTAAAATAACTCTCAGATAGGGTTTTAGGTTACAAAAGCAGAGTTTTTAAACTCTGTGATGTCTAGCTCGTTGTAATTTTATATTCTAGGGGATGAAAGACTAAAAACTCTTTATATCTCATTCACGTCAAACACTTCGCCTAACGACTCCGTCCGCCATCTTTTTCAAAATTTCACAAGTTGAAATTGGGGCGGGGCTTCTGGAACCAACCCAGGAACCCAACAGTGTTGGGTTATGAAAATTGGGTTATATTTTTCAGGCAATCAACCCAACGGTGGGTTGTTTTGGACCAACACTACTTGGGACAGTGTCAACCCAAGAGTTGGGTTACAGAAACAACCCAACATTTTTTAGAGTGAAAGCGCGGTATTTGCCTCCAAATAAACCAAAAAACTTAACCACCTACTTCCAGAATTACTTCCAGGTCATCCGAATTCTGGGTGCTTAACAAACCAAAGACGCAATTCAGATGGACGTTTTTCTTTATTGCCCTTCTCTTTTTTCTAGGATTCAGCGTTTCATTTTCAGTTCCTAAAAGATTTCATAAGTGATATTCAAGCGTAAAACACCATAAACGAGTCCTTATTCATTTCTCGTGCGACTTCCAAAATAGAATAATGAATGAACGAAAAAGTACACGGACCATCCTAGACCCTCTAGAGCTAAACATATTAAAAAGTGAAATTCCCCTTTAACTCTTTTTATTAGTAAGTAAGTAGGCCTACATACTGTAAAATGTTTTAAAAACTTGAAATATTTATAAAGTTTCAGAGAAAAATGAAAAGTTAGTGTAGGTGCAGTTTCCACAAAAAAATAAATGAATACAAATTTAAAAAATCCTTTTCTGTTCAATTCTTGAGCTTAAGTCATTGACGCGAGACTTCTTTAAAGTTTCAACTGTTTACTAAATCAAAAGGGTTTCAATAACAGGTACAAAATGATAAAAAAAAAAAGTTCTTTCTCTCTATTGGTAACCTTATTTTTTAATATAAATTCAACTCTAATTGTCTGGTAAAGCCTTCATCCCGGACAGTAACTACCAACACCGTTGGAATGGTCAGTTTGTGCAGATTCCAATGATGCTCTTATGATTTCTGTACAAAACTCTGCGAGTAGCGTGAAGGAGTAGAATGGGTGTGCCTGTTGGGACTGATCTTTGTGCCTCTCTCCAGGGCCGGATGTGGCCCTCGGGCCGGGAGTTTGAGACCCCTGCGGTTTACGGTTAGAGAGTGCACTGTAAACCCTAAAATTCAGCTTGGAAACTGGACTAGTTAGACTCATTATTATTTAGGTTAAAACAGCTTTTCAACTTCAAATAATAGCATTTTACTCTGTGATTACACAATTACCTTGTTGTGTTGTCATGACTAAAGCTGTAACTGGTTATTGCTGATTCCAGGCTGTTGGTTTAAAGCTGTGATGCGGTCCTCCTCAGTTTTCTTTTTGTCACTGAAAAATAAATAGCCATAAGTTGACCAGACGTCCTCAATTTGATGGCCTGTCCCCGCCTGCACCTGTCCTGTATTTTGGCCGAATACCCCTCCCGTCCAGGACCAGGAAAAATACAGAACAATCAGTCAGTTGCAGCTACAGTTATAGTTTTAATCCATGTCTTATAGCGTCACCACCTGTCCTGTTTTTGATTCAACCTTCCTTCTTTTAGGTTGTCCGTAAAGGAAAACTTATACACTCTCCCTCGACATCAACATTTTTAATTGAGTCAACTTCCTTTGCTGGTTTAGCAAACGCAGGTCTTGTCATTCATTTCGGCGCATCTTTCTCAAACAGTTGTCAACACTATGTTGAGTAAATAGTTAAATAGGTTTTCTTTCTCTCACCTCAACGAATCTAAGAGACAGACGAGTGGGACATTCTTTTTTTTCTTCAAAGGGCAACAGCATAAAAAAAACCTTTGATACATTAATGTAATAATCTCTCTTTATAGGTTATTTCCCTTTTTTCGGAACAGGCATTAAGATGCAGGGTGCAGACAATGCTGCCAATTGAAAATGTAGTGGAATAAAAGTATGGGATTTTCTCAGGAAATGTTGTGAAGTAACAGTATTTATACTCCAAAAACAGGCTTACATTGTAAGGATAGTACATGTAAGTGTTTTTACTTAGTTACTAGCCTATACAACACTGTTCACAGAGACAAGGTAGTTACATATCACTTTTGCATTTTGCTTTGTCCTGTCATTCCAAAACAATAATCAGAGCCTGGAGTGTGGTAGTATATTTAAAGAAGTTTTAGGTTCTGCTCAAATATTTTACGGTTTGTAGTGTTCCCAACATTTTGTAATAAGCAAATTTCTAGTATTCTAGCTAATGAATAACAAATTAAACTAACTAAAACTTTGTACTGTGGAAATGAACGTAAAATATTCAAACAGCAATACAACAAGGAACCATTTTCATTTATAATTTGTCATGATAGGCCTATTAACAAGACATATAATGAGTCAGCCTGTCAGTACAATTTCTATTTATAAGATCTTTAGCTTTATTTTGTCAAAACATCTCCTCTTACCTGTTAAAGGACTTGGTGACATGGATTCAGATGCTCATGTTGTGAATCAGCTAAACCTATGATTGTTTATGATATCAATGTGCAGTCGCCTAAAAAGCTTTGAAAGTGAAAACACACCGACCTGCTTTGTTTTATTGTCAACCCACACATTTCCTGTAAACTGCCTGGATTTACTAGCATGTAGATGAGCTTTGACCATACTGAGCACTGAGATTATTTTTTTCATATCAGGACCCATATCAGGGCTCAGGTTATTGCGTATGCCTTTTTAATAAGGCATTCCTGTGAGTTGCAAGATACAGTATATGGCATTTTGTTTAAATCATTAACTTATATTATCACTTTGACCTTCTTTGTTTTTAACACGTCAGCTTTTGCAGGTACAGTTTACAGTACAAAGAAATGTCATCTTGTCATCGTGTGTGTATGTGTGTGTGTGTGTGTTTGGTTGTGTGAAAAAGGTCAGCAACTCAGGTTAAATGCCAAAACGTACACTTTCTCAGAAATGGAGAAGTTTATTCTGATTTCAGGGCAATAACCCATTTCTACCCTTATAATGTTTGTCCCTTTTAAGTACCTATCCTACATGACATGAAGCTCCCAATGTTAAGGAATGTTCCTTTTGATTCTTCCTTATATTGGATATGACTCTAAAAGACTGTATTGTAAAAGAGACTACATCGTGTGTAGAGTAGATTCACCCTGCTCTAAAGTAATTAAGAGTGTGTATGTATGACCTTGCCCAGGTGTTATTCTGATTTTGGACATGCATCTCTGGTTTGGATAGATTATCTTGTGTTGTATCTTGTATGTCATTCTGCACATATTCTTAATGTTAAATTTCATGTTATTGCTGACTTCAGTACAGTTGCTCTCTCACTCACATGCACACATATCCAAAAAAGCTCACTGAGCATGCCTGAAAACAAGTAAAATATCAGTCAGGGTGTGACTGCTCATGTCAGCATAAAATCTGGATTAAATGAATGTGGTGGGTACCTCATGATGTTAGTGGTTCTGTAACTTTGCTGCTATTGTTACTGTATGTACAATTCTGAATGAAAGTCTTGTCCAAAGACTGAAGTCCAAGGTCAGATGTGGCACAGAACAGTATCTTGAGAAATGGTGTGAAAGTAAAAACTGTACAAATGTTGTACAAGATAGTGAATAAAATCATCATCATCATCATAAATAAATAAATAATGTACCTATATCCCCTGACCGCCTCTCAATTGATAGAACATCACCAACATCTCACCAAATATCAAAACAAGTTAAGAGCCAGTTTATGACTCGTGCGGTTTACACAGGGTCTTGATAAGCTTTATCAGTCTACTCTTATGAGTAAACCTATTCCACCTATTGAGGAAAATGACATTTTTAGACTTTATAAGCCTTCTTTGAAACATTTTAGGGCTTTTGAAGTTTCAGGAATCTGGAGCACAATTGACGGTATCATTTTCAATATAACATTTTGGAAAATCTACTTCTACTACTATTTTACTACTACTACTACTAATAATATTTTTTTTAAGGATGTTGTATTATGTTGTATGTGGTATTTTCTGATAAAGTAAATTAATCACAATCCCGTCTAAATATATTTTCTAATTGTATGTCTTAACTAGTGCTGTTAAATGATTAAAAAAAATATCTGAATATTCACAAACATTTACCATGATTAATCATGATTAATCACTTTTAATCGCGACTCCAGTAATAATTCCTCCAGTTGGAATTTAGATGTTGGATATGTTGGATGAAGCTAAAAAGCATTTTGATAGCAGCTTTGTCCATTGCAGGTGCGATTCCAGGTTTTGAACTTTAATGTTGTTAGTGGCTCCAGGTTTGAACATCATGCTTTCCATTGGCTACTAATTTAAGATTTTTATAATCTACTTATTTTTGGAATATGATACCTCTTGGCACAATCATTAGGAAACATGGCCTTGCTTTTCACTCCTACACAGAAGATACACAGCTATATCTCTCCATGAAGCCAAAGGACTGCACACCAACAACCACACTCAACAGGACATCAAAAATTGGATGTTTAACCATTTATTTGAAACTTTCTTTAGCTGGGGTCAAATTGACCCAAAAGGAGCATGCATCATTTTTTTTTTCTGCTAATAACAGAAACAGTTTTTCATTCCAAGTGTTATTGATAAACCACAAATGTGTACTAAGAAGTTATATAAATCAAATTAAACACTAAAACATAGTTCTTTCGAATTTTGAGGCAATTTGATAATTTTTAGACCATATTTAGACGATAATTTGCTATATTGCACGCACAAGGTATTCTGGGTTTATAAAGAGGTGTGTTGGAGGGTAAGTTTCTGCTGTAGGGCTTTTGGTTGTGTTTATTCGACATCATATCAAATGCCTGTCACAAAAAAAAAAAAAAAAAAAAAAAACAGGTACCAATATAAATTATGATTTTGTGAGGATTTATTTAGCTGGTGTCAAATTGACCCAAAGGATAAAGGGTGTCGGTAAGATTTGAGGGACGCAGGAGGGTTAAATTTAGATTCGATTTTCATCTCTCTCCATGACTCCATCTGAGATTCCAGCAATTGACCTCATTCACATCAACCACATTGAATAAACCAAGGGGAGGGTCATGACTATGCTACCTTAAAGATGGAGCAAAATGCAATTTTTTTGCCTTCCACCCCTCTTGCGTTTCATTAAACCTCCCAAAAACAAACTCAATTATTCATATGAACTAACTGCTCTATTTGTCCCAACGTCAGGGACTGTAGTATGGTCGCGATGTACAGTAGGTCTCAAACAATTTTTCCAATCATATCCACTAATTCAACTTATTAAACTCTCACACGTCTACATTTTCATCTGTCATGTAATCAAACAGTCCTCCTTTGCAACATCCACAATAATGACCCATTTATCAATATAGCAACCAACATTACATTGCAACCAACACAGTAACTTAAGTAATTTAAGATCAGAAAACCTCCAAGCCATCTAATACACTGTTTAATGATGCTGTTGACAAACATGTTACACAAGTACTGCACAGTAGATTAATATAACGACAGGCCACATTACATTTTCTTTTTTTCTTAAGATCCTGAGGTGCTGCACAGATGGATCCTTGGGCATCCTTAACAATTTTTCCTTTATTAAACTTCCGAATGAAAGAGATCAGATGAATGAAATTGGCCCCTGGAGTGTTCAGTAGTTTGGCCACTCTACCATAAGAAGTGAACATAATTATCTTTTCACCCAGTGCTATATAACTTACATTTACATGGGTCATGACCAGCTTCCTGGCAGCTCAGAATCTTTTATTATGCGGTTATCAGAGCCTCATATAGATAAAACAAAACTCATTACTGGGTGGCCCCTGGCCAGAGATACTGGCTTGCTGATGCCTCATGATGGACATTCTTTTGCTTTCTTTCTTCTTCTCTCTCAAACACATGCACGCACACACAGGCTTGCACACATACATACACACACACAGAAGACTTAGCAGAAGCTTACTATTTGAAATACAATATGATTTGTACATTTTCAACCCATTCAACATTCAATACATTTTGATAGCAGCTTTGTCCATCGCAGGTGCGATTCTAGATTTTGAACTTTAATGCTGTTAGTTGCTCCAGGTTTGAACGTCATGCTTTCCATTGGCTACTAATTTAAGATTTTTATAATCTACTTATTTTTAATCAAAACGAACAATCTACGCTATCTACCCAACCACAAGTACTAACATGCAGCCCTGTAGAACTTGATAACGTAATAATTCCCAAAAATGTAATAACTCCCGATAATGTAATAAAAATGCCCTCATAAGTCCCTAAAACAAGTAATAAAACCTGATAATGTAATAAAGTCCCAATAATGTAATGCGCCTGATACATGATCGGGTTCTGCAAAATTGAGGCTAACCTGATAATGTAATAACTTGCCGATTTTTAAATTATTGGGAAATGCACCGTATTATATTATCAGGATTTATTACATGTTTCAGGGCCTTATGAGGTTTTTTTTATTACATTATTGGGAGTTATTACATTATCAGGTTCTACAAATGTTTTCACTTCATAACTTGTATCACAGTTATGTTCAGCTTGATGGTGTAAGAATGCATTATTTTCATCTTATAGACCTATATCATAAACTGACAGTCATAGTACAGCAAGGAAGGAAGGCCAGACTAGGAATACATATACACACATTTATTTCAGTTAAATGGTCACACTGTGCTTCCCAAAATCATCATTGTTAGAGTGTTCCTTGGCTGTGCACTCAAAGCTCTCATAGAAAGATTGTCATCTGGCTCACATGTTGGCTTTGGAGGAGATTACTGAGGTCAGCATATCTGCTTTTTATGACAGTAATCCAATTCTTGTAAATAACTGAGCAGAGATAACAAAAGGCTGTCTACCAAGATCAGCTGAACAATATATTCAGTATGTGATAGAAGGATCATTGTTTTTCCACTGAAGATTATCAGTATCATCAAGATAACTCACCAATTCGCTATGATGGTCTTACCCCCATCTCAAAACAAATCAAACAGTTTCCTGATAGTGTTATGAACACATTACACTCAACACTTGACTTAAATGCTCCACTTAAAAAGAAAACAAGGAAGGTAGAAAAAACTGCCCCTTGATACACCACAAATACTCATACTTGCATACTTGAAACAGGCTGCACATAGACTAGAGAAAAAATGGCGCTCCACCAAACTTGGAAGTACTTTGCCTGGAGACATAGCTCGAAAGAACACAAGGTAGGACTGAACAATGCTACTACTCCTCACTTATACATGAGCATAAAGACAATCCCAAATTCCTCTTGAACACAATATCACATCTGACAAAAAGTAAGAATGAAGTGACTTAGTCCATCCCAATTCACCTCACCAGCGATGACTTTTTGAACTTTTTGATTGACAAATTGAAACTATAAGACTCATTACTAGCACCCTTCCAACTCTACCCCCTTTACTGCCAACTGCTAGCTGTAGCCAATCTGTAGCATAACGTGACTCATTCATGCCCACTGATATCAGAAATGTCTTCTCTTAATACTAAAGCCAAGGCCTCAAAATGTTTACCTGATCCCATTACTCACCTCTGAGACCCTACTTCAAATGACTCATTTTTAGGGGAGCATGCTCCAAATCCTTTCAAGACATCAGTCAAGTCAACTCAAAAACCCAACCTTGACCCTGATGTTCTGGCTAATAAAGACCTATACCTAACCTTCCCTTCATATCCAAAATACTACAAAAAAATTGTGTTCAAACACAAACAAACAAATTAGCTTCCTAAATGAGAGCAAAGTCCAGGATCTCCTCCAATCAGGTTTTAGAGCTAATCGCAGCACTGAAACGGCCTTAGTTAAATCTTCGAGGACCACCTCATTTCCATGGACACTAATAATGTATCCATATTAATTTTACTTGATCTTAGTGCACCCTTTGACACCATTGACCATAACATTCTACCATACAGCCTTGAACATGTGATAGGCATTTGAAATTCAGCATTAGCTTGGTTCAAATCTTACCTCTCTGATTCTTACCAATTTGTACATGCCCATAACGTCTCATCTTGTTACACCAAAGTTAAAAATGGCGTTCCCCAAGGCTCAGTACTAGGCCCCTTGTTGTTTCCTCTTTATATGATACTTCTGGGCACAATCATTAGGAAACATGACCTTGCTTTTCACTCCTACACAGAAGATACACAGCTATATCTCTCCATGAAGCCAAAGGACTGCTGTCCAACAACCACACTCAACAAGACATCAAAATTTGGATGTCTAACAATTTCTTTGAAACTTTCTTTTGAAACTGTCTTTGTTTATTGCCATAGTTACCTTGGGGTCAAATTGACCCAAAAGGAGCATGCGTGCAATTTTTTTTCATCGTACTGCTAAAAACAGAAACAGTTTTTCATTCCAAGTGTTATTGATAAACCAAAAAAGTTATTTAAAGCAATTTAAACACTAAAAACATAGTTCTTTCCAATTTTTTTATGATTTTTAGGCCATATTTAGACTATAATACAAGGTTTGTTGGAGGGTAAGTTTCTATTGTAGGGCTTTTGGTTGTGTTTATTAGACATCATATCAAGTGCCTGTCACAAACAAACAGGTACCAATATAAATTGTTATTATTTTGTGAGGATTTATTTAGCTGGTGTCAAATTGACCCAAAAGGATAAAGGGTGTGAGTAAGATTTGAGGGACGCAGGAGGGTTAAATTTAGATTCGATTTTCATCTCTCTCCATGACTCCATCTGAGATTCCAGCAATTGACCTCATTCGCATCAACCACATTGAATAAACCAAAGGGAGGGTCATGACTATACTACCTTAAAGATGGAGCAAAATGCAATTTTTTTGCCTTCCACCCCTCTTGCGTTTCATTAAACCTCCCAAAAACAAACTCAATTATTCATATGAACTAACTGCTCTATTTGTCCCAACGTCAGGGACTGTAGTATGGTCGCGATGTACAGTAAGTCTCTTGCGTTTCATTCCTATGTGGAGTCAGCTACTTCAGTACATTCACAAAAGGTCTATCAGGCAAGGGTGGAAATATGAGACTAGGTCCTGATTTTGAAAAAAAAAAATAATAATAAAAATAAATAAATAAAAAAACTCTAGAAATGTTGGAACATAGGGCTGTGGGAACATAGAGTTGTGCTCCCTCCCAGACTCTTCTTGTGCCTATTCCCTTTTGACATAGGGAGAGTGGATGACTACACTGTCTGTTGTGTCAGTGTTTGAGATGTCTCTGCCTTATATATAATGTAGTCCTACTATTTGGCCCTTTCAGTCGCTGATGGTTCATTCAGTGTAGTTGTTTTAGAATTCTCACATTATTCTCCCTAACGACAGCATTGACCTGCAACATTACTTTTTTAAAGACCATTCTTTTATTCTATTTCTTGGTATGATGTTTCTTTCACTCTGCATCTAGGTTAGTCCACACTTAGCTGCATACATTGCACTTAAGGCTTGTTATCATTACGAGCATGAGGATCTCAAACTGTAGATAAGCACGGAACAGATGTTTGACAGAAGAACGTGCTAGTGCTAATCACTCTACTATGATGCTTAGCAAATTGTTACAAATTGTGATCTGTCCCTACAGGCTGTGCTTCTACTTCACTTGGCCCCTTGGCAGTTGGATTCAGTCATGGACCTGCCATGGAGAAAAAAAAAGATGAATTTAAATAAAAGGGAATTTCTCCAAAGACATATCCTTACTCTTTGAAATCCATAAGGACATGTGTTTTAGATAAATGACCTACACAGTGTATCCCAAAATTGTCCCTGGCTGTGAACTCAAAGCCCTTTATTACAGCTTTCACATAAAGACAGGTGAATGCCAGACGCTTGGGAGGAGACTACTGAGTTCAGCATACATGTATCTGCTATCTGTTTTGTATGACAGTATTCCAATTGTCATAAAAAACTGAGCAGAGATAACAAAGGCTGTCTAGACCAAGGATCAACTGAACAACATATACAGTACGTGACAGAAGGATGATTGTTTTTCCACTGAAGATTGTCAAAGGTCTTGTTCTACTTTGCTGACTGGTTGGTATTATGAAATGAACTTTTTGCCTGCAGTGGTAAGCTGCCACACTGAGTTTTGCACAATGGAAAAAGTGGAAATTTGCACGCAGTTGTCAGGCTGCTTTGACTGTAGGTTAAACTCAGTTCCGAGAGAACAGTTCATTCCGCGTTCCGTGTCGTGCTTATCCTTCACCTCCACTTCCACCATTGTTTTCCTATACCAGGACACTTTGGTGTTCTTATCCCTAACGCAATGAGGAATAATGTAATTAAAATGAGTAATTTAAGAGTTCTTGTAGGCTAGTGCCACTGACTATATTGTTTATATAGCACTTCAAAATAAACTTCAGTGCCCTGTGAATTACTAAGCAGGCAGTCTCAATTGTCAATTTCTTTACAAAAAAAAAAAAAAAAAGTTTGCTGTCTTTTCCATACTTATAGCATACTGTGACCGGGAACAGTACTTCATTTTTTCTTCTTCTGATATATTCTTTAACTATGCAAAGTGTTTTCTATTTGAACACAATACAACTGCACATGAACTACATAGGTAGAGGTTGGTTTTGACGTTTGATCTCTTTGGGGCCTCTTTTTTGGGCAAAACATTATGTGACTGAACCTTAACCTTATCACAATAACAAAAAGATACATTTCATCAATACAATTTGGTAATTAATTTGGTTTAACTGCTGCCAAAAGAATTTTAGTTATGAGATGGAAACCTCCTCATTGTCTTAGCACCCATAGATGGCATTTAGGCTTCTTAGATGTCCTTTCCTTAGAACTTTCCATAGCCAGGACCAAAAACGCAAAAGAATCCACCATAGAAGCATACAATAACACTATTAAGAAAGCAACACAGTCATATCTTCCTTATTTGTCCCAGAGTCCATAATTCTCACGACACATAAGAACCGGCTCAGGCCCAAACTTTACATTTTTTATTTTATTTATTTATTTATTTATTTATTCTTTCATTCCTATGTTCATGTATGCATATACTTACATCCCTATCTAGTTCAAGGTAGCAGGTTAGTAGGCATGCCGGTTTTATTGTTATTTATCTATTCTGTTATTTTATTTCATATGAGGGGTGGGATGTGGGAGAGGAATGGGTGGGTTCTAGTGGGTAAAAAGAATGCGGAGGGAGGGGGTTTGTTTAGAGATATGATTGGTGGATAACCACTATTACATTCCTTGCTTATGTGTCTACTCCCCCATGATGAAGAAAATAAAGAAAAAATTTGATCACAAAAAAATACAATTTGGTAATGTCATGCAAAGTATTGCCTGTGCACTCCTCTGCGCTCTTCCTCGTCTGCTGTGAGTGGGCTCCAGCCTAAAAATTCATGCGTGTGAGGGTGCGAGCGTGTGTAAACTGTGAGAAGAATGTGATTAAGAAAGTTACTGTCTACAAATGAGTTGTGCAACAAAGGAGTCAAGATAGGTATTTATTTATGTATTACCTACTGTAAATAAAACCTGTTAATATTTTATGAACTTTAATATTATTTATGTGTTGAAATAAGGTATTATTACTGATATCAGTTTGTTTGGTTATTATAAAATGCCACCGAATGTCAACTTTTGACATATATTCAGAGGCATAAAACATTTTGCCTTCACACAAGGACTACATAAATGGAGTAAGAAGCTAGAACACATGCTGAGTCAAACTGATTTGTATATCAGCAGTGAAATTTCCATCACATGTAACTATAATTCAAAGGTGTGTGGTGCGCTATATAACTTTCATCTTTACATCTAGTTCAATTGTCGTCTTAACCACCTTATATATGACAAAAGGAAAACCACATTCTGTCTTCTCGCGGCCTGAAAATTATAATTATATTTCATGGAAAGATTTTCATTCTGGCCAGCCATGCCAGCCCATGTTAACTTGCCTGATACTCATTTTTTAAGGCATTTCTGCCCAATTTGTCACGTGTCTGAGCAATCTCTATACCCCAAGTCAGCTCGAGTGTAAAGTCTACTGTATGTGGAAAAGTTTATGAGTCTTAGTTGAAATGGTATAAAAGTTAGAAAGCTGAAGGTTATAGCACACCACACACCTACAGTACACAACCAAGTGCATGCAAAAATATAGTTACATGTGAGAAATTCCTATCCATTCTAAATGTTTCAAGTAAATTTTCACCGAATAGATATAACAATCTACTCGCACTGTGCAGATGATTGTGTTATATTTTCCACCTGCGCTTCAGACTCTGAACTGAAGTTCTCGTTTATGACTGAAGATAAGGCGGTACCACTTTATAATATCATCTGGACTAAATAACTGTCTTCTATAAATGGTTATTAAATTGTTTATTAACATTAGTATGAAGTTAATTGGAAAGTTTGTGGTTTCAACCAGTTAGATTATTTAATTCCATATTTTTTTCCATTTTATCATTTAACCATAAAAAAACGGTAAACTAGCTGTTAACTTACTAACTAAATAACTATGCTGTAAAATGTCTGTTAATTACTGTTAAATAACTGTTAACTGTTATCTATTAACAGTTAAATAATTACTTACTGATGTTAATAGGCAATTTAATAACCATTTATAGAAGACGGTTATTATAAAGTGCTACAGATAAGGCTTCTTCACACACCCATGTGGAAAACCTGTGCATAACCCTAAGCCTATAGCCATGGCATGGATTTAAGTCCCAACATGAAACTGTAGAAAGACCAATATCCCTCTATTGCATGATATATGAAATAATATAGAAAAAAAAATATTTGAACACATTTTAATACCTTTTATAGAGCACATTGAACAATACCAAACATAATTTGCAATTTTTTTTATATTATGGGGTAGATTTAAGTATGTTACTTTGGCGCAACAACATGCAATAATGGTAATAAATACAAAAAGTGCAGTGTATTTAAAATTTATTTCTTTATTTCATAACAAAACACATTTTCTGAAAGATTTCCATCACCAAATTCATTTTAAACATAATTTATAATAAAAAAGTAATACAGTTACTGACAGTTATCTATTTAGTTGAGGTTTGTTACCTATAAGCAACAATGCGCAACAAAGGATAGCCATTTTTATTAATTCATTCTCATTCATTCTTTATGTTAGGAAATCACACACAGGATAAAAGCTAATTATTATTGTTTAAAACATTTTCTCAAACTACTAAACAACAAACAACACTTGTAGATGATTCAGTATTAACACAGATATCATAGAAACAGTCCAATTCATCTTTAGGCTATTGTAGGCTATGTAAAAGGGATGAAGGTACAGGTGCAACTGGGCCTCATCTTCTTTTCAGGCCTGGATGTTCAAAGATGCCATCCCCACCTGCACTGAAAAGGATAATTATGTTATTTTTCAATGTTTCAGGACAAATTAATGGCATGTTAAACATTATACATTAACATACACATATACACAAAGAGAGATATACACACGCACACACACTCAAAGAGAGAGATTTACGCACATACATTTGAGCTGACAAGGCTACAAATTCTAGGCTATGCTTAAACTACCAATGAATAAACTGAAAAAAAAACATTAATAATGTTACTTACTTATTTTAAAATGAAATAACATTGGCATATATTGACAGATACTATAATATATCCTGTCATCTGTGTGTAATATTGCATTGGTAAAAAGCATAAGAGCACAGAAAAATCGTTCCACTGTTGCATACTGTTGCTTTGAGGCAACATAGCTATTTTAGCCCTTTACAAAATAAATATTCAATATAATCATAACCAACAGAGGAAAATGAAATCAAAACTTACCCAAAAATGTGAAAATATTTTTTAGTTCATGGAAATCCGCAGGATAATGACACTTTTTCATAGTTTTGGAGGGCGGAAAAAACATGGCTTCCATTTGAGAGTGCAGGTGAGAAAAGGAGTTTGAAAAAGGAATGGGACAAGTCATGTGATCAAATACAGTAGGCTATTGGCTTAAAATACTTCCTCCTGATTAAAATAAGCTATTTTTTATTGGTGTATTACTTTTAGTGCCAGTGAAACTGAGGGAAAATGGGTACGTTACCCTGAAGCAACACCATGCAATAGAGGGATATGATATGATGAACTTGCGTGTTTTTTTATTTTTATTTTGAGAGCTAAAAGTGGGGATCATCTCCTCTGCCATTCTTTAAACCCTTATTATACTAAGAAAGTGTGTTTTAATTTGACCCTTGTTGATGGTTTCACAATAGTGAAAAAAGTGATTGTGTATTATCCTTTTGATGTATTTCATACACAGGGTTTAAAATATCCTCATAAGAAATATTCTTAGCAAAGATGAACATCAATATCAAACCAAAATTCTGGTGCAGATACATTTCACACACCACAAAATGCATATACACACTTTACTTTTGGCACTGGAAATCAGCAGATAATAAAATGTTTGAGTATTTCATTTTTGAATTGAGGTATGTGAAATAAATTCAACAACCTTACCTCCCATAGCATAATATTACAGTATAAGATGCCTAGCCATTGGCATTTCATGATGCACAGTATTATTTTGAAATTTATTCTCATTTGTTGTTGTTTTAGCAGCTTAAATGAAACCATTTCAACACATTTTCATCTTCTGTCATTTTTTTTTTTACAATAGACAAGTGCTATAATGATTTTATTCAAAAGAAATATGAATATGTTCATACATGTCACTTCCCTTTCTTGCAAATGTATTAGGCCGATACACTTAATATTTTCTTTTATTTAACAATATTTATTTGGAATTTTTTTTCACATCAGTACATTGTTTTAAAGTCAACATAATTCATATTTATTAGTGCTGTCAAACGATTAAAATAATTAATCTGATTAATCACAAAATTGTACAATGATTAATCGTGATTAATCACTTTTAATCACAACACATTTCCTCCAGTAAGAATTTGGATGCAAGGGTATGTTGGATCCTTATTTTGCCCTGTAAAGGCCCTGATACTAAATAGTTGCCTTTGTTCTTATCAAATGGGGCAATTCACACCTGTCCCCTACCCCCAAGGATTCCCCAAACATGTTGCTTGACAGTCAGAAGCCAGGCCATAATCTTTGTATAGTTTGACTTGATAGCCGAGCCATTTTCTATCTGAAATTTAACATATTAAATGCCATGAAAGTGGTACCTTATCCATCAGGATTAATCTGAGTTAATTTTTTTTAATCTGAGTTAATTTTTTTGGATTAATCACGTGATTAATCAGTTAATTTTGACAGCACTAATATTTATAGCTAACCAGTGCCACATATTTATAGACACACCAACACACTCAGACAACAATACATACAGACAGTATAATACATCCACTCTTTTACTAACCGACAGCCTACACGCAATCAATGAGTTCTCCATCCATATCTGTCCTATTCCATCTCTGTCCCTCTACCCATTGTTTTTATAAAGAATCATGAATGTCCTGCCATACTTTACAAAATTGTTTTTTTTTTGTTTGTTTGTTTGTTTGTTTGTTTGTTTCTGTCCTCATACATTGTCCCTTCTATGCTGAGGTAATATTTAAGCAGACCCCTCCATTCTTGCAAGGTTGGGGCCTGAGAATCTTTCCAATGTTTTAAGATTAGTTTTTTTAAATACCAGGGAAGAGAGAATAACCTGCCACCCTACAGGATATTTCAAGTGGTCGGTTTTATGTAAGATCCACTCCAATGGTGTTAGTTTGTGGTTTAGTTTACCTAGGCCTATATTGGCCATCCAATTTTTAATTTCAATCCATGTTTTTTTTTTACTTTCTCACATTCCCAGAAGGCATGAATAATTGTATCCGTTTCATTGTGACACTTTACACATAGAGCAGAGGAAGAGGGATCACATTTCTGTATTCTGTGTGCCTATAATATGTGCCTTAATCAAGCATTCATATAGCTTATCAACTTTAGCTCTTTTCCTGGGTTGAGTAGTATATATTCTATAACAGATGGACTGGTATCATAATCAAACTAAAAATGTGCATTAGCCCAGCTTTTCAGTTGTAGATATCTAAATAATTCCTCATGATTTAAATTATAGTTACTCTGAAGCTGATCAAAGGACATTATTTTATTTTGTGATATGATATCTTAATATTTTCATTTAGTTATCATTCACGTAGTCATCGGCATAGTTGACAATAGTCTGCAAGGCATCCAGAATCAAACCATCCATCTTTTCTTGCAAAATATTTTCTTCGTAGTAGTTCATCACTGGAAATATGCAGTTTAAGGGAACACCAAGCTTGTTACTGCAGTGTTGCATCTGAAACACAGAGACACAGAAACACAGTGTTCTAAGTTGTGACTTGATACTGAAGCTCAAAACATTATACCCAAAGTTCTCTGTGAGTACCCATGTTCCATTTATTTTCACTCTGCAAAGCAGCATGGACACCATGGCCAATTTCAAGACCTACTTTAGGGACCCAATCATAAAACAAGGAGGGACTAGCCTGGGAGTACTCATTCCATCTTACAGGCTCTATTTCATTTTACATCATGTGCTGGTTATGAGCTATGTACAAACACTATGATTGACATTTGTAGCGCCCAATAAAAGGCTCTGGACATGAGAAAAGTAATAGATGGGTGGTGATTATTTAGTTTGGTGATAGCCAGGATAACCCAAAGGGCTTTGTTTGCAGATGTACCAAGTTAACAATGGACATTCGAGGTCTAATCTGCAGTGATCATACAGCATTCATTATATTGCTAGAATTACGTTGAGTATGGTTAACTGTCAACAAATACGTGTTTCTGCTTTTGGTATACGTCACCATGACCTTAACATGGTTTTAAATGGGGGAAATCTAGCCTTGTGAGACCAAACTGATCTCGCGAGCTTCAGGTCTTCACTCGCAGCTCAGTCTGGCTATTCTCCATTGACGCGAATTTGGAGCAAGTTGCCAAAAAAACAAACCAATCAGCGTTTGGCTTTGAGACGGGTTGAGGTGCGGCGCAACGAGAGGCGGGTCTAAAGAACATGTATGTATGTTAGTACGTTACATGCTTCGTTGGTCTGATTGGTTGATTTGGCCCGTCTATCACCAACATGGGTCGTGATAGACAGATGGGTCATTCCGTGCCAAATCAACAAATCTCAGACAAAAATTCCGCCTGACCATCTTGGATTTGCTTCAAACTTTATGTGAATGATGTTACCATACCCAGGACCTATAATGTGAAATATTACCATGGTATCTTGTATAGTTGTTGAGATATGGGGTCTTAAAAAAGGGGGTCGTGTGTCAAGAAAGTGGAGCTCTGAGAAAATATCCATGTTCCACAAAGCGTTACTCTTGGAGTTTTCATGCTACATTTATGAAACTTTCAGGACATATTCTAAAGTAGTATATGTCTTTACACTGTGAAGTACACCTTTCACGGTAGCACATTTGCTGAGTAATGCTTTGCTGAAAATGGCAAAAAAATTACATGTTAAGAGTATGTATGCATTTGTTGATTTCACACGGAATGGCCCAGATGCCTTATGGGCCATTCCGTGTGAAATCAACAAATGCATTCCGCCTGACCCTTTTGGATTTTCTTCAAACTTTAGGTGCCTAATGCCATCATACCCATCAGCAATTGTGCAAAATATTAACCTTGTATCTACTTTACTTTCTGAGATATTGGCCCTTAAAAAACAGGGTCTTGATCAGGGAAAAATTAATTTTTTTTAACTTTGTTAAATTCTGTTGGCCATTACTTACACATACTTCATGTTAAAAAATTGAAAATTTCAGGCGTTGTTGCATACATGTAGACGTTCTGAATTGTCAAATATTTCAGCTTAGAGTAAGACAATTGCCAAGTTATGGATTCCTGAAAATGGTATGAACACAAAATGATGGCCACTTTTGATGACAATATTTCCACACTGAAGCATATGAGATTTCCGATAATTAAATATGTATCACTTCAGTAGTCATGTTTTATTGAACTGGAGGAATAATTCGGAAATAATTCAAACTTATAGATTTATAGCACTTCAAAATTGACAAAGATAATATTGGATCCAACTTTTAAGTGCATTTACAATTTTACTGGTAGAGTCAACCATAAAAACAAAAACATCAACTTAAAGAAAAGTTTCTAGACTCTGAATGCACCGAATTTCAAAGTGGTACCCAAAAGAAAAGTACATAAAAGAGTCTGTCAAAGACAGCTTTCAAGGCATGGGGTGATTGATTTATTTCTGCCGTTCTAACCACAGATACAGACGGCAAGTCCGGGCACGCCCATAAAATCAGCTCCTCGTGTCCCCCATGTGGGGGAAAACAAACCCTAAATTAGTGAAGGAGTCAATGGCATGCTAAGCTACAAGTTACACTGAGCACCATCTACAAGGAGCCAGACACATTTTTGAGGGCAATGCCTGAAGGTAGTAATGATGGTCAGATGGTCCGATGTGAATTCTGAACTTGACACCCCTCCAAACGCGATACTGATGACAATTTAGATGATGTTTTTTAGCTTCATTAGCTTGCTAACTAGCCAACTTCATTGATCACCACAGTAAATGTAGCTAACTTTAGCTTGCTTAACTGAGCTAATCAGACTTGTGATTGAAAGTTGCTTTACTTTTGACAGGAGCAGAGACGGCTCATGACATTTCTGTTAGTGTAACTGCAATAAACAAATGATGGAAAAGTTATTTTAGTCTTAACACAAGTAGGCAAACAGGTCATGATTAGACAAAACATCTAATATGGACTTTGTTCAATTTTACTTAGCGATCTTTTATTGTTAAGCAACTTTCTCTACCTTGTCCATTCACCATAATGTTAAATTGGCCTCTGTTATCCCCCACGCTGACTCCACCCTCGCACTTTTGGGGGCGTTAACGGTACTTGCCGTCTGTATCTATGTTCTGTTTTGTTTATGTAGCCATGTGCTTTTGGTACCTTTGCCACAGTCCCTCCCCCTCACAGAACTAAGTCTCCACCCTTTACCCAATTCTAGCAGCACTGACATCAACTATCGACTCTAATAACAAGAACAACATTATTTTTTTATATACTACTACTACTACTACTAATAATAATAATAATAATAAAATTATTATTATTATTATTATTATTATTATTATTATTATTATTATTATTATTATTATTATTATTATTATTACTGATAATAGTAATAACCTCTTCTAGTACCCCAGGGAAAAGTGGAATAATCAGTGTATTTAGTTGTCTAAAGCAATTTCTTTAGAATTTATTTTCATTTTATTTTTTTTTATTTCCTCAATAAACATATGAGGAGTGGGATACAGATGTGGAAGATCTAAACGTTTGTGAGCACACTTGCTTTGATTTATATGGAAAGCATTTTATCAGTGAGTAAGTCAAACAGATGTAATAGGCCTAGTGTTCACAACTGGCAAGGAGGTCATGTTTTTTTGCCAGCGTGTGTATGTCTGTGTACAAGACAACTCAAAACTACACAGATTTGGATGATATTATTGGAACTATTCACATTCAGTTTAGATGACAGTTGCATCAGATGATGCCTGAATGATCTGTGATCCAGTACACGAACTAGCAAGTATAAAATATATCTTCAACCCCTTTACTCTAGAAGAAATCTGCACTTCTTGAGTACTCTTCTAGTTTAGAGATTTAATTCATTCATTGAATGCTCAGTTGCTTTGTACTAGCAGCAGTGCTGTTACAAAGCTTGGTCTTAATGTTGTCAAGAAAATGACTAGTTTATTTTGATATACTTCTCTATCATGGTGGCTGAGATTCTAGCCTGAACCCAATGGTGGCAGTAATCTAAGGGCCCCGCCCACAACCAACTCTAGTGCCCTTTGAAAAAAAGTCATTACCCATGAGCCCTAGCGCCTGCTGAGACTTTCTTTTTTTCATTTCCATTGTTAAATCATGTGCTACAATTTTAACGTTTAAGCCAAGGCCTATTACTTAGAAGCTAGAATGTGGGTACAGCGAGAATGTATGTCACAATGCATGTATTTTGAACTTAGTTACCCCGATTAAGTCAAGGGTTTCATTATGTATGTTGGTTTGTGCTTTGAAGTCAGGGCTGTCAGGCATTGGTTCATTCTTATTACCTAAACTATCTAAATTTAGTAATGGATTGAAAAAATGTTTTTCCTGCTGACAACCATGATAATGGCAGTTGGTTGGATGTGTATATCATACATTAAAACTTTAATGTGTTCAGAAGTTGAATCACTATAGTATATATCCTGGTCTGAACTTTCACAAGTACAACTTTACAGACATTGGGTTATTCTTTACCTAAAGTGCTCAATTTTGAACAGGTGTCGCTTCCACTGACAATTGTAGTCATAACATTAATTTGGATTTGAATAGATTAAAATTATTAACATTGCAGATAAGTCAATTCACTATACTAAACTGCAAAGGCAGTAATGCTACAAAAAGTTGCAAAATACTTTGATAAAATATCTACCATTTATTAATCATCTATCAATTAAACTATGTATCAATCAATTTGTAAATATTTGAAGAGATTGCAATGCTGGTCCTTTTAGGCCCGTGACAATAAATCTGAATTTTCTGTCACCTGCCGATTTATGCTCCATTTTAGTGATCAGTCATAAGAAGTCTAGTTTCTTACAATTATAAGGCATCTCATATTAATTCTCAGGATCACAGACTGCATTTCCTTTGAGCATATTAAAGTTACAGCTATACATTCAATGTATGGTAATGTGGTATTTGAAGTAGCCTATCTTTAGAGATTGTGCACAAAAAGCAATTTGTGATAATCCACCATGAAGCCGTGATGACCAGGAAACCAACAATAATCATTATCAACAATAGCAGGCAAAATGCTCATTTAAAAAGAAGCCTTTAAAAGAAGAAACTTCATTGGCTAAACATACAAGGAATAGACACCAAACACCCAATGAAAAGCCTAATTGACGAATAAAGGGAGGGGCAGAACCTAGGCCCAGAAGCACATGGCTATGTGGGCAAAGTAGTCCATAGCAACCAAGGGACCAAATAAACAAACACACCTAGCAACGAAGGCAGAAAAACCAATCACCAAGACTGTGAAAGCCATCTTTGATATAGTAATTTATGTGGTTTGGCTAAAGGTACCATTTCAATATCTTGAGCATTTGCAAAATAAAACATGGGCTTTGTGGTGGTAACTTTGATTTTAAGGTACACTCAACCAGTAATTTGGAAAACATGCTTAAAATATAGGTCTTAATTCATTTATATCATCTTTCATGTCTCAAAACTCAAAAGCTGTTATTAATATCAAATATTTACCTACTTGAGGATAATGTACAATAACTTGTGTGAACTACATAGAAATACTAAAGATCTGATGTCATTCGTGTACAAGATACAGTACTTTTAAATACATAGGAAAAAATGAACATGTAATTTTTTTGACATTTTCAGCAAAGCATTACTCAGCAAATGTGCTACCGTGAAATGTGTACTTCACAGTGTAAAGACAAAAACTACTTTAGAATATGTCCTGAAAGTTTCATAAATGTAGCATGAAAACTCCAAGAGTACAGCTTTGTGGAACATGGATATTTTCTCAGAGCTCCACTTTCTTGACACACGACCCCCTTTTTTAAGACCCTATATCTCAACAACTATACAAGATACAATGGTAATATTTCACATAATAGGTCCTGGGTATGGTAACATTATTCACATAAAGTTTGAAGCAAATCCAAGATGGTCAGGCGGAATTTTTGTCTCAGATTTGTTGATTTGGCACGAAATGACCCTTATCCAATCAGCTAGAACTAAACTAACAAAAACGAAACTAACAAACCAAAACTTTTTCACATAACTTCTGCAAACCTAGCAGCATTTCACAATTTTTTTCCATTTTCTTATGCAAAACCCATGGCTGAATACAGGCAAACAGAAAAAATTAATATCATGATTTGCATCATAAGAATATGAGCCTTTCAATTTGCGTTATGGACGTGACGAAAAATGGACAAACTTTTATGGGAGAGTAGTTTTTGCTGTGAAGTGTGTGAAATTTCTAGAGAAATGTAAATATTACTACATTCATACCAAACAGGACACCTCAGTAAACACAGAGAAAGACTTAAATGGGAATTCCGGTTTTCAAATTTCAACAAGAGCTCTATTGCTCAAGCTACTTGAGATTAGTCAATACTGAAGACGCAAGACATTTTGGTCCAACCATATAGGATTTCTTGAACAGAGAATAAGCCCTGACAATTGACCCAATGGGGCAAGTTCAAAACTTGCACCAAATGTCCCCCCAAAAGCCATGTAACATGACAATAGAAAATAATTGATAGCATTGCAGCTTTGCTTGTGTTATCACCCACTTATGCTCTTTATAAGCCCCTCCATAGACTTACATTATGGCAATAATGTTTAGACATTATTTAACACACTGGTGTGTTAAAACATGTCTATTAAAAAGATTGATCTTTTTCAAAGAGCGCAGAACTAGGAGAGCCTCTCATGTGGGTGATAATAATTTATGGATGACAGCTTTTGAACAGTTTACCCCTGTTAAGGGCCTTAAGTCTAGGCTTAAAACCTTCCTTTTTGACATTTCCTATAATTAGGAGTGGGCCATAGCATATCACCACTCCTCTTGGGCTTTCCTGGGAGGGCTACCTCTGCTGTTTTTCCAAGGCGGCCACTGACCACGCCCTTCTGGGTTGGTGAGATGCCATGTACCATACCTTAGTTATGCTGCGATAGCCAAGTGCTGCCACTTTCTGCACACTTGCCATCCTGTACAACCTTCTTTCTCCTCTCTCTCTCCCTTTCTCCACTCTAGCTAGATTATATGACACACTTATATCATGAAGTGATATCTTCCTAGACTGGCCTAATCCTGTTGTTTCTGTTTCTTTTTGTCTCTCTTGCCTCCTCTGCCCAACGCACTGGCTGAGTGATGAACCTCCCGTACCTCCCTGCCACAAACCCTACCCCACTACGGATGCTGACCAACCTCTCCGGAGCCACACACCAGGACCATCCTCCCCTTTTTCCCTGAAGCCCATGATGGAACTGGCCTGATGGCCCCCTGATGACCACTACCTAAATGGCGACCAACACCCAATGAACTCTAATCCCACTCCAACTACTGACTAATCACACACTCCAACTACTGACTCCATCCCTTGTGTATATCATCTCTGACTACATTCAGTACTCATACTGTTTTGTGTTAACCATAGGTCAATCTTTGCATCAGACTTTACGGATACTTTATTAGGCCCCAGGCAGGTAGGCTGAGTCCATGAGGCATGGATCTGCCCAAGGTTTCTTCCTACAACAAATTATTTACAAAGCGAAGGGAGTTTTTCCTTGCCCCTGTTTCTCATGGATGCTTCCCGTACTGTCTGTAAAGCGCCACGAGACAATGTACTATATTTGAGCTCTCTACAAATAAAATTGAATTGAATATATCCATCCAGTCTTAACGATAGACCTGTAAAACAGGTGAAGACATTTTTTACGCAAAGTGCTGTTCCATTTAGTAGGGGATGATCTACACTTCTCACTACACAATCGAGGGGTGTCTCACTTTGGAGAGCACTTAAAAACAAGTGCTATTGTATAGGGAAGAGAAATGGGACTGGGCCTTGCATCTACATACTCTGATAGAGTATGTAGAGGCATGGACAAGACTGCACATTTGCGAAGCACCAACGAACTTGTGAAGGCACACATTTCCCTCTGTCATTAAATGGAAATGTCAAAATGCACCATCACAAGCAGCGTGCAGGCCCAGGCTAACCCACATCCACAAGGGTGTAACATCAATGGTGAAGACTTACTGCCAGCTTTATCTTCTTGCTTGAATAGGTGTGCTTCAGGTCCTTCTGCACCAAAGGACAGCAGTGATCCACATGGGTCATAAAGACAACCTGGGGGATTCCTGTAGAAATATAGTAACCATGCAGATGTCAAAGTCACATCACATTTTCACATCAAATTAGTAACTTGTAATAGCAGTAAATATTGTTTACAGTAAGTAGTGTTTCTGTGATTCTTACCCATGTTACTGGCAATTTGTCGAACTTCCTTCATCTTAACAATGGAGCCATCAGTGTCACTCAACAGTGCGATTTTACTTGCATTAACCACACTCACCAAGCAGTGTGTCTTGTCATTTATGGTGGGATTACTGCGGTAGTAACCGCAGCGAACAGACAAAGGGGTTTCCATACTAAACTAAAGTTAAAAAGAAGGTAATATTATACAGTAATTATAAATCAAATAAATAGTATAGACTTGTATGCAGACTGACAGTAAATTCACACCGCCATTACTCCTCTCTACAACGTGTTTCGTCTTGTTTCGTCATGGAGCTTGGGTCTGAATTGGCCTTAAAGGATAGCTCTGGAGTATTTTAAGCATAGCCCTGTTGCACAAGCCTTCTAACAGCAACAGATTTTGCATGGAACGAAAGTATTTCAAACAGCATAGACCGAACGCGAAGCACTTTACATTGAGTCAAAGGTACCTCAGATCTTACTTTCGGTTTCGAATAATGAGTTTCCATTGAATCATAACTACTGACATTAGAATTCAGAACTGATCATATGTTCTCATGACTGTACTCATAAGCAATTGTAATGTTATCATATAAGCCTTTATAACTTGAATTCTAACAAAGCCTTGTAATCTTCTTTGGCCTTTTGATACTACAGAAAAATACCACTTTACTTTAGTGTCTGTTATAGTGTCATTCATTTTCATGAGTAATTATGTGCTCATCTTACTTTACTTAGGGTATGCACTGAGCACTTGTAACCCATCATTATGTGGCATGAGCAATAAGATAAAAACACAAATAACAAATTGAAGCATTATAATGGTTTGTGACACTTCAAGTTCTAAATGCTTATCAGTGTTTCCCACAGAATTTTCTGAAACTATGGGGGGCTCACCGTTTCGACCGACACCCCCCCCCCCCCCCCCCCCAAAAAAAAAAAAAAACATAAATCTAGGGCTGCAGCCACTGAACATTTTTGGAATTGAGTAGTCGTTTTTTTCATCGATTTATGAAGTAATCAATAAAAACTTAACTGAAACAAATAAATGTTATACAAAGGTCTCACTGGCCCAGCCATTGGCTATTATTCCTGACAAAAAAGTCTCTCTCTCTAAACTCTTTTAGCTTATTTCAAAACTTTAGAACTTTGTAATCATCACTCTAAATATTTGGCTCATTCAATCATATTTGTAACATTAGGCTATGTAATGTTACATCAGTACAAAATCATTGTAGCATTAGGCCATAAACATGGCACAACATCAACTTATTGTTAACTTATCCCATCAATAAAATTAAACTTTACAAATAAAGGCTAGGCCTATTTGTTCTTTTAAAAGTCAAAACGATTACAGGCCTATCAACAGAAAGAAAATCACCTAGGAATACAGAATACCGTAAGCCCAAATGCATTCACAGTAGCCTGCATGCAAGACGGAGACAGAGGAAGGGAGGGAGCGTGCGTGTCTTGTCAGCAGCGTGCGCCAAGCGCACTTGAGAGGGGCAGTGAGTGACCCTGCGTTTGCTGTCTTAATTGTAAACATCATAGGCCTACATTAGACTACCCATAACTAATGCAAGGTTTGCGATCGTAAATCAGCTAGAGTAGCCTAGGCTTTCAGGCAACTTTTCGCTAGGTAAACTGTCTAAACGGGCGGCTACTTTCTGCATAGGTAGAGCAGTAGTTATGGTAGGCTGCATTCCTGATTCCTACACATTGTTCTCTTTACCTAATATTGTATCAGAGATCGTTTTAAAGTATCTCTGATTAAATGTTCCCACGCTAACTGCCTTCTATGCCCGCCAAGCTTGTTTCCGACATCGTCAAAGAAATAACGCAGTTTATAGGCTCTTGGTGGAACGCTATTTCACTGACATCGGATTTACTCATGCCAACGATTTGATAAATAGATGTTTCTTACAAATGACAATAACACCCACTCATAGGCGTCATTTTGTCACTAATTTATGGCTAACCTACTTCAGGCCTCGGAGCAGCACTGTGCGCATCAGACTCAACTTTCAACGTGTGTGTCAGTGCGTGTGCGAGCCCCTCAAAGAGAGCCTGAATTAGCGATAGGCCTACATAGGTAATTAAAAGCAATGCAAAACTAAAGAGACAACTGAAACAGTGGTAGACTATGTGTTGAAATAGCGGATTTTTTTTTTTTCCCCCATCCGCCCAAACCCATGGCGGCTCTCAGGAAACTATGGCGGCCCGCCATAGATTATTACATGTGTGGGAAACACTGTTATAAGATAACATTATAAAGCTTTATGAGTATAGACACGAGAATGTATAAACCGTTATGATTACTAATGTCATTACTTATAAGACTTTATGAATATGTTATAGGCCTAACCCTTTATGAATGCATTTATAATGCTCTATGAATACTGGGTTCATAAAAAGTGTTACCCAAAAGATTATATTAAACATATCTGAAATAGTACTGCAAGTGCTGCTTTTTTCAGATGCTTATTCTACATACAGTAACTTCAACTTTTAATTACCCATGGTTTTCAGTCATTTTATTTTTGGTATGTCTTTTTTAATGTTTCTTTTATCTGCCTTTCTGCATTTTCATGGATATTTTATGCCTGCATAATGTTTTTTTTTATATTGTTTCTATTTATGCTTTTATTCTGTATGTTTTTTTAATTATTTATTGATTGATCTTGTTTAAAGAAAATCAATTCTGTAACTGTATTTTTGCTTCTGTGCTTTGCTTTTGTGTGCACAGCACTTTGAAATTCCATTGTGTTTGAAATGCGCTTTAAAAATAAAATTGCCTTGCCTTGCCTTAAAGCAAAGAAGGAGGGGTGGTTTTTGCATGTCATCATCTTCCTCTTCATCATATTAATCACAACCATAACCTTAATCATACTTGGCTTGATAGCTTCAGTCCAATGTGTAAGGTAACACTTGCCTCATAACATAAACGTAACGTAAATGGAGGTAGCCTAAATGATCAATAATATTGTGATAAGCAGCTGTTTTGCTGGTCCCAGAGCATTCAGAGTATGCAGTAATCTTTACACCGCAAAACAAGGAACAGGATAAAAGCTATGCACCCGTGGAGTTTTTCACTCACGAGTAATTGGTGATATCTTGAGAAACCATCCAGAAAGTTGCGGTGATTCCTCAAAAATACATGGCCACGATGAAGTGGCCGGGACTGGCTGAATTTGCATTGATGTTGCAAATTGCAACATTGTGAAATACTAGAGGGTCTGGATGTGTCTGCCAGCCATTAGCATGTTAGAACTTCTAGCTAGTTAACGCTTCCTCTGCGACAGTGCAGTTTGTTCAAATTGCCCAGCACTCTCATCTAACGTCATGGGGGCAGACTCTTTAAAGTGTCAGGCTACCATTTGTGGAAATAAGTTTAACTATCTTGGAACTATAATCCAGTTTGGCGTAATAATCAACGCACATAGTGAATGTAACATGACACACAATCGTATCACGCAGCCCTGTCTGGTTTGTTGGACTATTTTCAAGGGCTGTGTCATATTAGTGTGCTGCTGCGCCACGCTACGTGCATTGATCATTATGATAATAGTTCAGATAATAGTTCCAAATAGTCTAATAGCTTAGCTCCGAAATATAAAGGACCAAAGTGAAGCAATAGATCCCACTAGAATAGAAGAGAATAGAGGCTTTTGGTCCATCACAAGGAAGACTCTTCACACTCGCCTTCACAGAAACAGAGGGCAGTGCACTGTATGGTGAATATACTTAGTGCAGTGTGTGTATGGAGTGTGTGTGTGTGTGTGTGTGTGTGTGTGTGTGTGTGTGTGTGTGTGTGTGTGTGTGTGTGTGTGTGTGTGTGATATAGTGAACAGATTTAGTGTAGAGTGTATGGAGTGTGTGTGTGTGTGTGTGTGTGATCCTAGTGAACAGACTTAGTGTAGTGTGTATATGGAGTGTGTGTGTGTGTGTGTGTGTGTGTGTGTGTGTGTGTGTGTGTGTGTGTGTGTGTGTGTGTGATATAATGAACACTAACAGACTTAGTGTAGTGTGTGTATGGAGTGTGTGTGTGTGTGTGTGTGAGAGAGAGAGAGATGAGAGAGACAGAGAGAGAGAGAGAGAGATGGTGAATATACTTAGTGTAGTGTGTGTATGGAGTTTGTGTGTGTGTGTGTGTGTGTGTGTGATATAGTGAACAGATTTAGTGTAGTGTGTGTATGGAGTGTGTGTGTGTGTGTGTGTGTGTGTGTGTGTGTGTGTGGTCCTAGTGAACAGACTTAGTGTAGTGTGTGTATGGAGTGTGTGTGTGTGTGTGGTCCTAGTGAACAGATTTAGTGTAGTGTGTGTGTGTGTGTGTGTGTGTGTGTGTGTGTGTTAGAGTTCTCAACAGGCCTGAAAATTAGAACCCGACCGACCCGGCCCGTGGCTTTCAAAGACCAAGCCCGATGTAACCAGACACATCAATATGAATGTATCTACCCGAACCCACGGCCCGACGCAGTAATATACAGGTCGATTAGGCCTATTGTGTTTAGACAAGAATTGTTTAAGACCCCTACCATCATTTAGGTCACAGGGAGCAGTCCTTTAGGCCACGGGGAGCAGTCATTTGGGCCAGGCTACAGCAGCTGAAATCTTTGCATCTCCACTTTTTATTATTATTGTACATCCGTTATTATAAGACATAAATCAGCTCTACTGGTCTGTCTGAGTAGCCTACATATCTATGGTAAATTATTTAATAACCAACTTCAAGTGTGGAAACGTTTTTTTTTTTTATTTAATAAATGGTGATTTAAAAATTCATAAAATTGTGGAAATAATCATCCGCATTGTGTTAGATTCGCGCTGTTTGTTAGAATTAAAATAGTGATTAATAAAATAGCCTAAGCTTCGCATTGTCATCGAAAGGGTGACTGATCTGAAACCACCACATTCATTGGACAATAGCCTAATTATTAATAATAACTTGTTATTCAGAAGCCAGTTAGGTTCGTGGTTTGTGAGAATATTTTTGGAATCCTCAAATAGAGGCTTGGTCTGTTTTTAGTTTCGGGTGGTATTTAATTTTCTAAAATCGTCTGTTTAAGCCAGTATGGTGTTGATTGCGCACCAAGTTCATCACTTAACGCATCTAAGCAGCACAATGCGCAACTGTGACAACAATAACTTAGCGACATGACGAGACTTGCAGCATGATCTCTTCCTCAGACTGTAATTAAAATAATTATTTTCAGGAAGAGTATGAAGTTTTCAGTAAGACTATGAATAACTTTCAGTGCATTTACTGTAAACATTGTAGCGATCTCCTTGCACATTAGGCAATGCAATGTAGCCTACTGTATAGGCCTACCGACACTTGTGAAACAACGCATAACGTCCCAAGAATTATTTCACAGCAAGTAAAGTCGCCGTCAACCGTTAAGTCTAGCCTGTTCTAGTTCAAGTGATATGCCTGATTCAATCGTGAACAAAGATGGCATCTCCTCAAGGAAAGGAAATCTGCGAAGGGAATTTAATGCAGACGCATAGGCTACCCTAGAGCATAGCCTCTTGTTCCTGCCATTGTGTTTGCGTCACGTCTGTCCCCGCTCCATGCATGCACCTTGCATGCAGCAGCCAGACTTCCGTTACGGTAGATAGACAGATTGATAGATAGGCCTTGGCTACTTTATTGATCCCTCAAGGGAAATTCACCACGATTCAGGGTAAACGGCAGCGATGATTAATAAATGTTTTTTTTTTTTTTTTTCACTGGGTGGAAAATGATTAAGCCCGATGACCGACCCGACCCGAGTCATCTGCTTATATTTTCGGCCCGTACCCGGCCCGAACCTGTGGGTCCCGTCGGGTTTGTCGGGCAGACCCGACCCGTTGAGAACTCTAGTGTCAGTGTGTGTGTGTGTGGTCCTAGTGAACAGATATTTACTGTAGCGAAGGGAGAGAACAGTGACCCCACCCGGTCTCGAACCCAGGTCTCCGGGGTGCTAAACGTGCAACTTGACCACTACGCCAAAGAGCCAGGCTCATTGGTATGGCAGTCAGAGCGCATACTCAACCTTAGTGACGGTACTCCGTCACATTTACATTTAGGAAACTAAACTACACTAACACTAAACCATTACCACAACCAGCACATAACAGAAACTATGGCATCATTAGGCAGAGTGTATTTAGCTGGCACTGAACCCCATGCCGAGTTTCACAGCAGTGGCGTTGCCAGTGTGCCCTGGCTGTGCCTAAACATCCACTCTATTGCATGTCCATTCATTGAATGGTTCAGTTGTTGCTGAAATACTGTAGGAATTGTTATGTTTATAGATCACATGTTAACAGAATAGGTAATAAATCTCTTGAAAGAAACAGTGATACTATCAGATACAATTTTGCCGATTAGCGACTTACTGTCCCTGGCGACTAAATCTTATCTAAGCAGGGCTGCATATTAGCTCTGATCTCCAAAAAGTAGCTAGCACTGCTCATTTGTATTATGAACATAGGCGTGTGGGCAGGTTTTTTAAGAGATCAGCATGTCGTGCGTGATTCTGTGAGATAACTTAATGTCACCACGTCATCTAGTGACTTCTAGCCACTTTTCAGTGAGCCAACAGCGACTTTGGCTGATTTTTTGTTAACACTGGATACTATACTGTACATCAAAGATAAAGTGAGATAAAAGGAAGCTTCTTGTCAATTCCAAAATTCCAAATTTGTATTCTGCATCATAAAAAATAACTGATTTGACACCGATATCAGCTATATCAGACAAGTGACGGCTGCTATCTATAAAATGGCAGCCATCTTGAAAATGGCGGGCATCTTTTCAGTTATCCATAACACATTTACCAAGTACTTTGGATGGTAAATATGTCTAATATATCATATTATATCCATTACTCATCAGAAAACTGTTATTGCTGGAAAATTTTGAAAAACAGCTGCCACGATGGCTACATATCTAAATCTTTTCGGAATGTCGTTGCCTATATGTGTACCGAGTTTCATGCTTTTATCACAAAATGCAAGATTGTTTTGGTTAGCCGCTGCACTAAAACCAATTTGTCCAAAGAAACTTTTCATTTTCTGTTAGTATTATTACATTTGCCAACTAGAAAAGAGGCAATATTTAAATGGGAAAATTACTGGAAATCTTTGTTACTTTTAAGCGTGATGCTAGCGAGCGCGATGCTACTGGTCTAATTCGGTTCAAAGATCTATGCTAAGCTGGCGCTGAAAGTGGTGTCGCCAGGCTCGGAGAACGGCTTGATGAGAAAAGGAAAAAAGGTAAAACTCAATTGCTTTACTCGAGGGGAGGTGCAAAATGAACTTATTTCCACAAATGGTGGCCTGACACTTTAAACTGTTTTCATGTTCCAAATGTCAAAATACAGCTCTGTCGTGTGTATGACTATTTGTTATGCCGTTTTTTGAAAAATTGTTTGTAAACAAACATATGGCTGCTTGAATAAATACACAGTTTTAACCACTTTTTAAACATTTGTAGTTATAATCATTAATGCTATATTGTTAGGTGGTGTCTGTTGATGTTTCAGTTTTTGTGGTGACCTTTTGTGGTGACCACTTAATTCTCCATTCAACATCTTCCCCTCTTCTAACCTCACGTTTTTTTCTGTTGTAGGCTAATAAATTGTGTTTACCACATTTTCCTGGACACCATAATGATTTTGCGATTGCAATAATTAATGTTGTGGCCTTAAGCTGGAAGGAGGTCTGCATTTGCGTTGTTCACCCATAATATAGCATTTCAGGACTGATGAATGACCAGGTTTGTTCCGGTCAGTAGCGGACCTTTTTTCTATGTCTGCATAATAGCATCTGTAGCGCTTTGCGTCTAACCACACCTTTTTTTTCACTGACACACCTACTAGGGCGCATCTCCTAATTAGATGACATGAATTTCTTGACATAAAAATGAACAATGTGCTCACACATAATAGCAATGACAGCTTTCGCCAGTCGCGAAAGCACAGTGCGCCATCTGCATGACAAGGCCCTTACGCTTACAGACAAAATGCAATTATTTGGGAATATAGTGTACATACTGTATAGTGTGTTTTCTATGTTTCATCTTACCTCATAATCTTCCATGACATGCCCTTTTAGGGCACTGATGACATCAGCAGTCAGTACCCCACCTTCATCATTCTCTGTACCCATGACGTCATAGAAGATGAATGGCAACTCATTTCCACCCTTGCTGCCAATTTTGTAGCTTTTGTACTACAGTGCAAGGTAATCAGTTAGTTACTGTAATCTGAACTTAAAGCAATATACCGGAGTAAGTTTAAGCATAGCCCTGCTGCACGAGCCTTCTAACAGCAATATATTTCGCATGAAATGAAAGGTTTTCGAACAGCACAGACCTAACGCGAACGCGAAACACTTTACATTGAGTCAATGTAACCTCAGATCTTACTTTCGGTTTCCAACAGTCAAGTCCCATTGATTCAGTGTAAAGTGCTTGTTCGTTTTTGCGTTGGCATTCGGTCTGTGCTGTACCAAATTATTGTATTTCGCTAACTAGCGCATTTAGCAAGCTCTTTCAATAGGGCTATGTTTGAATTCACTCCGCGACTCTCCTTTAATGTCAATAAACCTAAACCAAGAATTCATAAGCACCAAACATGATCAAATTGACCAATTTCTCAAAATATCATAAAATTATACACATTGGCAGAGCCAGCAGATCTACCAAAAGGGGAAATTGTAGCCTCCCAAGTCGACTCACAGCATTTGCACAATCATCCTTTTCCTTTAGAGCAACTAAAAAATGGAATACTCTTCCCACTCACCTAAAAAATATAACAGATTTTTATATCTTCTCACGTGAAGTGAAAAAACGGCTCAAATCTTACTCACACCCTTCATCCTTGGGGTCAATTTGACCCCAGCTAAATAAAACCTCAAAGAATAACAGCAATTTATATTGTTACCTGTTTTTTTTTTTTTTTTTTTTTTACAGGCACTTAGTTTGATGTCTAATAAACTCAATTTAATGCCCTACAATAGAAACCCACACTCACACATACCTCATTGTGAACCCAGAACACCTGGTGCACGAATATAGTAATTATTGTCTAAATATGGTCTAAAATTGACCAAATTGCCTCAAAATGTGAAAGAACTATGATTTTTAGTGTTGAGGTTTATAACGTCTTAGCACATATCTGGTTTGTCTGTAACACTTAGAATTAAAAACTTTTTTCTGTTATTAGCAATAATATGAAAAAAAGTCACACGCATGGTCCATTGGGGTCAATTTGGCCCCAAGCCGGTGATACCAATAAACAAAGACAGTTTCAAGGGTCAAATATTGTTTTTATGTCTTGAATATAGCTTGCAGCATATCTGATGGGGTGTGGGACCATTCTGACAACATTGGTAGCACTAGCTTAAGTTAGCTCAGTTAGCTAGGTAGCTAATTCAATCTGGGGTCAAATTGACCCCAAGGATCATCCGTGTATACATTTTTTGTACAGGACACTCAAAACATATTATTGTTCAAATTTCATGCTTAGTCTACAGTCCCCATCAAAAGAGAAAAAGTCATGAAATATGAGGCTAAAAGAAAAAAGTTAAATATATATATTATGAAGTTAAACATTGCTTTGGGGTCAAATTGACCCCAAGGATCACAGGAGGGTTAAGTAATCAGTCTTGTCAGCACTAACTTCAGTGTTTGCACTTAGTTTACACATGACATTTTTCACATGACCACATGACAATAACTTTTTTATAGATCCTGTGTGTGTGTGTGTGTGTGTGTGTGTGTGTGTGTGTGTGAGTGGCTGTTGCTTGCACCAGTTGCTTGTTTTGTATACTGTGTTTTTCACCTGCCCAAGGACTGGAGATGGAAATTAGCTTGTAAACTATAATCTGGTGCAGGTCATCTTTTTACTTTTGTAACTAATGTACTTTGCACATGGTCCCTGTTGAAATAAACCAAATAAACTAAACTAAACTTAAGAGTCAGTTTCTGTAAGAATCATGCGGGTGGTGATACAAACCCTCTTCATATTCCCTTCAAATTTTGAATACCAGTAGACATGTGCCTAAGAAGGACAAAACTGTATTTTTAAACATTGAGAATGTTCCTAACAAAAGTTAGGGCTTCCCAAAATTTCAGCATAATTTTGAGGTACTGAAAATTCCAGTTTTTGCCTTCAAATATCTCATTGCGCCTTGATCTTACCATCCTGAAATTTTGGCACATAAATGTTGGGGAAATAAACCTTTGAGTAATGATGTCACTTCTGTGGCAAATTGAAGGCACTGTCCTTAAGGGCCTCTTCAAAATTGGACCTTTTACATTTTTGTCCCATTTTCGTGTGCCTCTCACAGTTCATATGACACTCAAAACCTTATTAGTTTGTTATATGTATTCACTTTGGAACCTCCTCTTTTAGAATTTGAATAAAATATATGGGCATGAATTGGTGATGTTAAGCTAGAGGCAATTATTTTAGGGAAATATGAAATGAAGTGCCATTTTAGATGCTCATAGCTCTGTGCGCCATCACTCAAAACAGTTGAAATCTGCCTTACTTTGTTCGTCTGCACTCATATTATCTGTGGTCCAAATATCTAGGTGGCTTTTTGTTCTATCACCGAGTAAATGAATTTTATTTACAGCAGATTTGCACCTATGATAACTTCTATGGAGGGTTGTGCTGACTAACCAGAGACGCCAAAGCTCTAATCTTGTTTGAGCCATCATCAGACTGTAGATGTGGTGGCACAGTGGTTATGTCACAGACTACCAATCAGCAGACCAGGGTTCAATTCCCAAGCATCACGTAATTTATTTATTGCTTTGAGTAAGCAAATTATTAGGCAACATTACTTGATTAGATAAAGAAGGCTACCACTAAAATATATTGCAAACAATACAAAAGTATCAGTGTCTTGCTCAGGGGAGTAAGAGGACAATCAAGTATAGAACCACCAGCTTTTCAGCTTACAAGTGTGCTAGGCTGTTTCTTTACACGTTGTGCTATCAACAGTCAATTGATGCTGCGTATACTTTTATTCTTTGAAGATGTAGTCTTTTAATCCAAAATTTTGATATGAAATATGAAAAGACACTTGTGCATTTTTATAAAATCACTTGTGTGTCTTTATAACTGTTTGCTAAACCTATTATTCTTGGGAATGGTCTCCTTTGGGGCATTACTAAAGGTAATTGACCAATATCAAATCAATTGTCTGTAAATGTATCACTTTGTTTGAAACAAAAAAAGGTGAATACACCCCTCAGACAATCTAACTATTCAGCTTGGACATTGCTCACAGAATCTATTTCAAGATTCAGAACATGAGGATAACACATCCCTCTTCAGATCTAATGACTGTAAACTTAGATAAAATTTTTCTTGAACATCACATTAGACTTAGAACACTTGTGAAAAAGTGTTGCTTCCCACTATAAACAGTGTTTTTGACAAGTTTAAGAGGAGCCAGAGTCAAGGCCATGGTAACAGTCAAGTACACAAGAATATTGTCTGTGCTGCCAATCAATTAGCAGTCACACCCTCCAGTGAAGGGTGAGTCTGACCATGTGTGTAGAACTACACTTCTCTGTAATGGTGACTCAAAATGTCAATTACCCATAACCACCAGTGGCATCAAGGTAACCCTTATTGAGTTGCTTAGAGTGAGACATAGTGTTCAGACATCAACTACACTAAGTGTTTGAAAACCAGCAACCTCCAATCTTGTGCAATTAAAAACAGCAACAATTCTCTTGTTGAATACAATCACTTGACAGTTAGAAATCATTATTGTCTTGTCACACACCTGTTCCTACCAATCTGTGGGAAAGTTCAAAATTCATCTGCTTTCAGTACATGGCAGATAATGCTGGCGGTTTTCCCCCACTATTTAGATTCAGTGTTTAATAGCAAGTCATATAATTTCTCACTCTTTCCTGGACATTATACACTGGCAGTTCTTTAGGGTTAGACATTGCATGTTACAGAGCACTGTGTGTTTTACTTGATCACAATAAAAATAAATACACATGATGAAAAGACTATGCAGAGTGTATGTCATTCAATTTGGTCTATTTGTGAGTGACTTTTTGGCACCTATTCTGTCTCAAAAAAATATTTGTCATAGCAATTTGGCCCAAAATAGATGAATGTCTTTCCTAAATGTGCACTTTTGATTATGTAGCCACACATCTCAAGGGAAGGTGTGCAAAATTATACCTCAATATCTCAAATATTTCTAAGAAAACTATGCCTTCGAATGAACCCACTCCCTATTCCAAAAAATATTTGGAAACTTCAAACAATAATACAACCAAAACTCTTGGAGACTCAAGCATGCCTTTGTATGTTTGTCAGGTGCCTCCAACATGGCTTCAGTACTGCCGTTTTTTTTTTTTTTTTTTTTTGTTTTTTTTCCAGCTTTGTCCACATGATGGTGCTGTTTTCAATTTCACGTATTTCTAGAGGGCCTATCGATGTATGTAATTTATGCAGTTAATAAATGGCATTTAATGGTTAATAAAGCAAAATGCCTCCAAGATATTTAGAATACAAATAGATTAGATACATGTCAACATAATAAAAATTGTTTCAACCTTTTTTACTGATGGCGCACAAAGATATGGTTGTCTAATTTCAATTTCAATTTCATATTTGCCAAATGAAACATCCTCTCTATCAGTACTTGAAAATTTTGCAATCTTCATCCAATTATATTTCAAAACAGGACCTCCCAATGTGCTCATATCTTTATGAATGAGCAAGGTTACGTGTTTGCACAAGCAGTGAGAGGCCCCAAAACAAGGCTCCAAAACTGAAAAGTTGAGTTTTCAATGGCCACCTAATGGCTGTAAGTTGAACTAGTGACCATCATAAAAATATGTTTCAAAACTGTTGGACCCATGCTCTGATTTTGCCAAATGTCAGAGTGCTGTCTTAAAAGCCCACTGAAATATGGACAGGCAAAGTTGTGCATTTTGAAAAGCATCAAATTTCCACCTTTGCCATGTGTCATTTCAAAAGTCCCTAGTTTTTTTTAGGAAAGGTCCAAAACATTTCAATTGTTATTTTTAAATATCTATCCCATATATGTATCTATGATAATTTTTTCATTGAGATCTGAAGAGGGTTTGTATCAGCCCCTATGGAAATCCGCATGAGTCTTACAGAAACTGACTCTTAACTTGTTAACATGCATGTTTAAAAGGGTGGAATTTGTATTTCATGAATACAACAAGTTTGATAAATCAATCCCATAATCTACAGTAAGTCACCTTGGCTAAATGAGAAATCATTTTATTTTGGGAAGGCTCTGCGGGCCGGATTGTGACTTTACACTTCAAGCGTTTTATTATACAAACTCCTCCGACGTGAAGAAGCACGTGGAGAATTGAAAACAATGTTCACGTTATTGTGTGTTTTCTGTTAGCAACCCTAGGGTACATTTAGGACACTTATTTGATACAAGTCCGTGTTCAACATTGGCCTCACTACAACACTGACTTCCACATCCAAATGGATGCAGTGTTAATATGAGTGATGAAATAGTTATTTAAACCACTAAAACAGTCCAAACACAATGAAAACAGCAAGTGACACAGGCCGCAGCTGTCTTGGATTCGTCATCGGATGTGTTGCTCTGTCTAGTCTGAGCTGTAGGAAACGAGACAAGTTGACGAAGAAAAGGGGCGTGGTATGTGTCATTTCCTCGAGGCATGCAAGATCCTAGGATAATAAAACGCAGGGACAGTTTAACCACATGGATAGGATTTCACCGTGTCACTTTCGTCATTTGTCACGCGACTCAAACATCTACATGTGGAATGCAGATGGACAAAAGTGAGAGTTTAATGTTAACTCTCCTTTTTAAAAACGGTATTTGCTAAAACAACGTATAAGTGTGCTTTATGGATTTGCCGCAAGTTGCATATGACATTGAATTTACCTCGCGTGTGGAAAGCAACCTCAGTGAAAGTTTTCAACCACGCACCAGAGAGGCAACTAACATCTGTGCTGAACTGCATTGATGCGCTGAAATAAAGATCAGTGGCGCTATTCTTCCATCTTCCTTGTTACTTGTAGCTGTGTGCTATGGCCCCACTTGAACAGCGGTTTTGTTTATTATTTGTCGGCATGATGCGTTAGGGTACCATAGTAACCACTGTGGATATGACAGGTGATTAGTCATGGAGATCGGATATGAGCAGTTTAACAAGCAATGTGAACGCGGTCGATAGAGAGATTCGATTTTGATCAGATATTCAAAAAAACGGTTTTGGACTGCTGTCTGAACATAGCTTTTGTGACCTGTATCTGATCTTTTAATGACGGTCTGAACGACACAAATCCGTTTTTTTTTATTTATTTTTTTTCAAATTCAAACCAGGCCACTTGAGTATGTGGTCCTAAAACTGATACATATCTGATCTTTTGACATGCGACTCCAGACTGAACGGCCAGGTCGCATGCATCTGACCTACACATCATTCATAAGCTTAACTACATGTCAATTATGCAGCCGCAATCACAACAAATGTTACCGTGTGTATTACGCCAGGCTAGAGTTGACAAGAGGAGCTCTTTTTTTTTTTTTTTTTAGCAGTTGAGTGCTGTTTATTTAGGTATACCACAGGCTCACTCCATTCATATTGCTAATGGATGAACTAAAGATTATTTAGACTGACTGAAGATTATGGCAGTAAAAATATTTCTGTGTGCATTCCTGGTTTTATTATATAATTATTTGGTTAACCATTACATTTGTTGTCCACCTCCCTCTTTATGTCATGGCCAGGCCATAAGAAATCTGAATTAGTTGTTTTCTTACAATTCTGGTGTGGCTTGTTTCAGTGGCAGCAGCCGCATTTGCTCTCATCTGGATATGGCCCTGGAAGACAGTGCTGATGGAGTTGATGGTGCTTGATTTCCCTGCTCCAATAGGGCCATGCAGCAGGAAGCGAAGGTGAGTGACCCCTGGCTTGCAGATTTTGAAATCTTTCAGGGAGCTTTTTATGTTGTTGTTTACTCTATGGCACACACATCCACAAACAAACAATTGTATGTTGATAAATACTAATATGTTAAATATTTCCCCAAATTATTGACAAGAAAGAAAACATACTTTGTTATGTTATTCCAGTTTATACTTCTCCAGTATTTATCGTATTCTGCAATATAGGCACAAAACACATCACATAAGCACAGTTGTCAAGACAAGTTTGGTATTTTATAAAACATTTATAAAGGTTAGTTTTCAAGATCATGCGGATCATGCAAAATTTCACATGAAATCAAATTCATGTGACCCTGAACTCAGAAGCTTACCAAGTAATTTGACCTGTGTGGAATGTGATGCTTTGCCATTACGATTGCTCAGCTCCAAAGTGTATTCTCCCTCATCTGCTTCTCTGGCTTGGTGGATTACCAGTTCAAAGTGTTGCCAGTCTTCTTTGGTGGTGATGGTATACTTTTTGCCATTTTCCAGGAGCATATGCCCTTTCTTCCATTTCCCATAAGCTGGAATCCGGGCCTCCCCATAAAGGACTACGCTTCCAGGCGTAACTGTATCAGGTTCGGCAGCCGTTTCAGGTTTAGCCGTAGGCCTAGATGGTATCACCTTGACTGTCAGGGGAAAAAAATCTGTTCTAATCACCATTGTTCCCCTATTACTTAAAAATTACTGAGAACACTGCAAACATTTTTCTTTTGTTAAAAACTTTTTTTTGTTTAAAGATAGAAATTGTATGGAGATATAAACTATTAAGATATAAACTGTCCATTATATAACCTAGACCACTTTGCTAAAAAGCATGCATCATGCTGCATAGCCTATCACTTTAGTTTATTATCACCTTCACATTAAAAAGTTTTTTTTTTAGCATGTTTAGCCCATTTTTTTGGAGTATCTAGGTTGAAATGCTGCACGCATTCCATTTTTATGTTTAGTGGATATCATGTGTGACTGTGCATGCGCAAGTGCGTTAGCTCCCATCCTGGGGTCTGCCCCCAAAAGCATAGTTGCTAACTAAGTTAGGTAGTTAGTTAGGTCGGAATATGTTTGTATTCCCCAACGCCATCGGGCAGACTAACAAGCTTCCTTTGATGGCAATATAACTAACTCTGGTGATAACGTAGTTAGTCAAAGCATAGTTAGTACTGGTGTCTCCCAAAAGCATAGTCAAGACTAAGCATAGTACCTTGTTAGTTGTCACTGACACTTCAAGGTGTAAGTTAAAGCCAAGGAGGTTATACAGTATATAAACCTTGAAAGTCCCATTCATTTCAATGACAAAGTCAAGTCAAAGTCAGTTTATTTATATAGCACATTTAAAAAAAAAAAAAAACAGAAGTTGAAACCAAAGTGCTTCACAAGGTTAAAAGACAGGCACATATGTGCTTCAAATAAATAAATAGTTCAAGAACACAGGAATGTATAAAAGTTCAAAAACGGCTGTGACTTTCACCCCTGCGCCACACATGAACATCACCCTTACAACAATAAAGAAAAATAAGCAAAAGAAAAATAACCAACAACAGAAAGATGAGACATCAGGCGGAACCAAAAGCAAGTGTAAACAGATGGGTTTTTAACATAGATTTAAAACTGGCAATATTTGGGGCTGATTTGATGAGTGGTGGGAGGCTGTTCCAAAGTTTAGGGGCCACAACTTAAAAGGCACGGTCACCTTTGGTTTTGAGGCAAGTAGGGGGGACTGAAAGTAGCATTTGTGATGAGGACCTGAGTGACCTTGGGGCAGAGCATGGGGTTAAAAGATCTACAATGTAGGGTGGAGCAAGGCCATCAAGAGCTTTAGAAACAAAAAGTAAAATTTTGAAATCAACTCTACATTTGACAGGTAACCAGTGCAGACAGGCTAGGATTGAGGAGATGTGTTCCGATTTCTTGGTGCCTTTTAAAGGCCTGGCGGCAGCGTTCTGTACTGACTGTCAGGGCCGGCCCGAGGCATACGCAAGTTTTGCCGTCGCTTAGGGCCCTGACAGCTCGGGGGGGCCCCCCGAGCGCTAGAGAAATCACGTTCTGAAGTATTATTTTATTTTAGAGGTTTATCATTAGTTTAACATCCTTGCGATGACTACCCATTAGTACTATCGTCCTCAAGTCATTGAATTCATTCTATTTATATCACTTGCTATCACTCTTTATCTCAGAAGATCTGATATCACCAAGTAATTAAGAGTCCAGGATCAATGTCAAACTTGTTTGTCCTGGATCAACAGGTTAGGTTTAGAGTTAGGGTTTAGGTTGGGGTTAGGGTTAGAGTACATTGATCCAGGACAAACAAGTTTAACATTGATCCTGGACTCTTAATTACTTGGTGATATCAGATCTTACCTTTATCTCAGTCATGGTTTGGCTTACACACCTCTGACTTCTCCCAACAATCTAGCAAAGTTGATGTAGCATTTGTATTTTTATTTCATTCTTGTTATTCTGGCATCAAAAAACGTTTATGTTTACCAAAGAAAAACTAACAACAACAACCTGCAATATGATTAGAACAAAGCCTCCTGGGAATGGTAAAGCACAGCCATAGCGCAGTTTCTAATCCACCGCGGAAGAATCCATTCTACTTGTTTGAATAGAGTACGCATAGCGCTGAAAATCCACTCCGCGTTCACGTTCCACGTGATCAAGTAGCTAAGATGCATACCGCTGAAAGTCCACACTCCATGTTTTGCATTTGGAACAAAGTAAGTCAGTAAGTGAAATGAATCGTGTGAGCAGGAAAGGAACAGATTCCCGAGGAGGTAATATAACGTCAGCTCTGTTAATTGCCACCTCACAACGTATATTTGGCACAGACATTGGACATGAGGAAGTTCTTCTATAGGCAAAATCCTAGTTAGTCTTAGGAGATGTATCAAGCTATCTTAATGTAGGACTATCATTTAATTCAAATCCTAGCTCTTTATTGTCAAGAATGGCAAGAATTACTCTTCTCTGATAATACAGAGTTAGGCCTGTTATTGATGCTTGAAATAGCAAACATAGTGAGTGAATCAGGGCTATTTCTGTTAACAGAAGCTGCTTATTGCATAGAGTAGCCTACCAATGTCTGTGATATCAGCAATAATGTTCACATAAAGTTTATTGTGAGTGTTGTTTTTTTTTTCAGTATTTTCAAAAAATGGTGTAAAATTCAGATGATGACAAGAACACTGGGTGAATTATGTTGAAATATGTTGTTGTTGATAGGGAGAACAAGCAATAGTTCATCCATCTCAATATCTCTTGAGAGTGAGTCAAAGGCAGGGTCAACATTGAAATGAAATTCTGCTAAGGGCCCCCCTGCTAACTGTAGTCTTATCTGTTTTAGATTAGCCCGAGTTAAAACTGAATATGAGTTGCAGTAGTCTAGACGGGATGTAATAAAGGCGTGAATGATTGTTTCAAGGTCCTGTGTGGAAATGAATGACTTGAGTTTGGCTATGTTCTTTAGCTGATAAAAACCAGGTTCAGGGAGCTGTCCAGGAGAACACCAAGATTTCTAACCACGCTATGGACATTACTAGAGAGGGGACCAAGGGAATTTGAGAGTTTGGTGATGGAAGTGGGGGAACCAAGTAGTAAGACCTCAGTTTTATTATCATTGAGTTGGAGGAAATTGCAAGCCATCCATGATTTAATGTCATTGAATGCTAGGCTAGTGAATTCAGCCAAAATTGAACGAAATATTCAGTTGTCAAAATGGCGTTTCATGGAGCTCACTTACGACTCCATTTTATTAGGCCAATTAGGCCCCATGTTACTAATGGAGATGAGGACAGCACACACCTATGTTTTTGATATTCATTGGATGTTGACGCATGTGAAAAAAAATGAACGTGGACGCGCAGCACCTTGCGCCTCTGCCCTTAATCTGAACCCATTGGTAGGCCATATTCGGCCCTTCCCACAAGTGCGTATATTTTTCGAAATCCGTTGGCCACAGAAAGTCTACAGTCTAATTCACAATCTGTCACAACAGTAGCATATAGAAAGGCTTGGAATAGCAATGTTCTAATTCATGCACCTGACATATGTTCGGGCATCTGGATAGCCTAGGCGATTTTTTTCTCTTGTTCCATGCTGCGGTTAAAGCCCCATTCATACCTCACGTAAAGTACGGATACGAATACGTGTGCAGTGTTTTAGACGTACTTTACGTCAATTTCGTCCGGAGTTTGACACGAAAATGGGGAGCTTACGATTACGGACAAAACGGATGAAATTCAGTAGGAATACTGGGGGGGGGGCGGGGTTTAGCACTTGCAAACATAAAATACGTACGGAGGTATGAAGAGACAGAATTTCAGACGTAAGGACACACGTTGAGTATGAATGGGCCTTAAAACGTTAAAACACGCTTGGAACGAAATAAAGACCCCGTTTACACAAACTCAGATAACCATGAAGACGCACATGTTTCTCTACGGTTGCACCTCTCTGTTACACTTACCCGAAGGTGAAGATGGAGAATCTCAAGAACTCCGGGCAAGGTGGAGATGTTGGCGAACCCTGTTTTCTAACATTTGTGTAACTACCCATAACCGGAGCTTTAGCACCAAAGACAGTTGGAGCAAACGAGAAGCACCTACGACGTTCGCGCGTAATGGTAGTTCTATTTTCACAAGGGCACCAGTGGTTTTGAATGATGTCAGGACTTTTACCAATAAATCATCTTTTTTTAATTTAATACCAAATACGTCCATTGTAAGAGCAGATATACCCATATAAAGCTTCCAAAAGACGATGAAGCAAAACCCGCGATATAGTATATAGCGCACGCAAAAGGATAACGCTAGATTAATTGAAGTGCCCATGATGAATGTTTACCAAACTTATTTTCGGCTATCTTCTGATAATAAGAACAGGGCTGCCCGCACGGATTACGTCACACGCAGCGCCGTGTGCAGTGTCGTAGTGCCTGTAAATGTAATGGTCCATTGATGAAGTTAATTTAAAAAGCAGGACATTTCTAGCCTGACATAGCCCGCCCATAATACGAATGTTCATCCGTATCCATGGTCTGGGAACAGTCCTCTGGGGCGTGTTTACATCGGTAGAGAGTCTACCGGCCAATAAGCGAAGCTGATTAGACGAGCTTTCCAATCGTTTCAAACCAGGAGTGAATGCCCTCCCCTCCGCAGTATAATCGCGTCAGGTTAAAGAACCTCCAGACCATAAATACGGATGAACAGCAGTATTATGGTCGGGCTATGTCAGGCTAGGACATTTCCTCACTTTCTAAAAATATCGCCGGACGCCCAGGACAGGACAGGGCATGAAATACGGACATGTCTGTCCAAATACGGACGTATGGTCACTCCTCAGTAAATAGCCTACTAAAATTTCAAGTTGTTAGCGAGCTAACGTTAGCGATCTAGATAACATAATGTTTGAGATTTAATTTATTTACAGCCTGCGGGTAACATCACTGAGTTCATTTTAAGTGGACAGCAAACGTAAACATAGTTTACAGCAATCAGTGATTCTTGAGATTAGGGACAAAACATGTCCTCCATATAAAAATGTCAATATCTGCCTAAAATTAAGGAGTTAAAAAAATCAACATGGCATCAAAAGATTAGTGTTGAGGTTCTGTGTATACTCATGACATAAATTTTATGCATTTCAAACTCATTTGATGTTTATCTGGTAAAATAGTGACACTGCGCCTGAAAATCCATGTTATTTATCCTGTCCTCATCAAGAGGTCTCAGTGTAAAACACTGGAAAAGGTGTTTTCAAATGCAATAGATGTAGAAAATATTCATACCAAAAGAATTGTATGCTTTCATAAAATACCAAAAATCACATTAAGAGAACATTAAATTTTATTTTCTAATAAAATGTGCTTATCAAAGTGGTGTCCTCACTCTGAGTCAACTCCGTCAGTATTTTTTAAAATCCTGAATAAATCAGGCAAATTATGTGAAATTGTTTACCACAGGCCCTCTTATGCACTTCCTATTTTTGGTGGATGCAAAAGTAGCACCGGTGAGATTTTAAAAGTTTGTTTGCTATAATATTTTGAACACACAATGGGGATATAATTGCCGTCACACCTTTAATTTGTCAACACCGTCATTTTGCTATAATAACCTTAATTATGAAATATGAAAGAAATATTGTCAGTTTTATTTAGGTTGCAGAGTCAGTTGTCTACTGGGGAAAAGCCAGATGTCCAATTTACAAGTTTTGAACAGCAAGAAAAAAAGTAGCAATTTTGTCAGTTCCGTAAGGCATCAACTCCATTAGATTTTGGTCAACTCCGTCAGATTGTGCTAGATGACGGAGTTGACGTTTATGCTAATTGAGTTCAAATGTTCCCCTAAAAACTATTTTTGCAAATAATAACCATAATGGACAACATCAACTTCACAATGAAGCATTTCCAATGCTCCATTTTTCTATTTTACAGTTTTTTTGTCAACTCCGTCATGTTCGTCAACTCCGAAAAAAATGTTTTTCCAGCTTTTTTTAGAAAACAATGTTACTTTTTAAAAACAATATTGTTCTAATATATTAAACACCAACTGAACAACATGTATCAATGTCTCATTTGCATTGAAACTACAAATATATATGTTTATTTCTAATTTGGAATGTACAAAATGGAAATATTTCAAAGTTTGGTTTTCAAAAGTCCTGAAAAATGATAATATAAAAGTATAAAATGCATGTAACTGCTTTAGTCTGTTAAAAACCTCCAGTAATTACATCCCTAATGACTTAGTATGGTAGTTGGATTGATCAAATTAAAATAAAATGACTTTTTAGATGTCTGACGGAGTTGACACATATCATATTATAACATCAACAAAAGCTGTTTTTTACAAAAAAATCTAACATTGTAAACCTGTTCCTTCACATGGTTGGTTGGCTAAGACCTGTGTTTATATGTGTGTCTAGTCAAAATGTATGAATTATTAATTTTTTTTTTGGAAGATTTAAAAAGTAGTTTTGTCCCTTATCTCAAGAATCCCATGTTAGGTTTGAGCAAAGTCCAAAACGACTAGCTTATAGTTAGCATATAGCTACTGTATGTCGTCAAGTTAACTGCCAACAACATTGTTCTGCAGAGGAGCGATTGAATTCTCATTTGTTGGTTTCATTAATGATCACAGGCAATATTATGGCACACATAGCCTACATTAATATCATTCTATAATTTCTTAAGGGAAAATGTTAATGATGTGACGTAATGTGACACTGCTGCTAATGAAGACCGAAACACGTTTGTGGCCATCTGCCACAATGTTGCTCCCTTGAAAGATCTTTGATAAAACTGTGACGTGGTGGTTAATTGTCACCGCCTTTCTTAGCCGTTTTTGATGTTTGTGTAAATGCGATTGTTTTCTTACTCGGGGGAGGGGAAGATAACCGGTTTCTTGAAGACCCGGGGAAGTGTAAACTAAGCAAAAAGCTGATTGAGCATGTTGGCTACGGCACAATGTTAAAAGACACTTTAATTATTCTGAATAGCTGAATTTTTTTTTAAAACTAGCCCGAACCTATTTGGAAAACCTGCATGTTTTTATAGGCATAGCCTATGCTTTCATGAAAATGCATTGCAAGATGCATGTCAAAAGATTCGAATTTTGCCACTACTGATTAACGACGGACCCAAAATATTCAATGCATGCATGTCCATGAATCTCATAGCCTATGTGTGGATAAAACGTATCACAAGTTGAGACAGTCGAAGTGTGCAACGCGAGGTAATATTTTGGCTGGACTGTCAATGAGATCAGCCTCAATATTGTGAAGAAAGGATAGGCTAGTTTAATTTGCTTGTGTCTTTATGGACTATACACGTCGGTAGGCAGTAGGCGAAACTTCAAGCATCAACAGGTTTAAAACTCTATGCATCACATACAGTGTTGGGCAAGTTACTGCAAAACTGTAATGCGTTCTTTATTACTTGTTACTTACCTTCTACAGTAATCCCTTACATTACAATATTAGTGTTTTGAAAATGGAAGGCGTTACATTACAGTTGCATTACTTTTAAGTTACTTTTCGGGCCCGGAAGTCCATGACCTTCACTAATTTGTTATCAATGTTGATAATGACAAGTAGAGACAGTAAAGTTTTTATCCTTGCTGACCTCTCAGTGATATTTGGCAAATTTGTATGGATAAAAACACCACTTCATTCCAAGTTAAAAATACATTTTGAGTTACTGACAATTGTACTGAGTAAAATATTACCATTTTTTTTTACATTACCAAGTTACCACAAACATTAATACATTACAGTAATTAGTTACTTTTGTAACTCATTTCTCCCAACACTGATCACATAGGCACTTTATGTCCCCCACTTAAAAATGGAACTTGACAGGGTAGAGATTACAAGACTTCTGCTTCGGGATGGGGACCTGGCAGGTGAATTCCTGGGCAGGGTAGTAGGCGTTAGCCCAAGTCAAATGGAGTTGGATATTATGTAATTTCTGGAAAATGTTAATTGGCGGAGCTAGCCAGCCAAATCCTGACCCCCTGGTTAAAGCCAGAGAAGCTAAGTTGTAACTTTGGCTATTTTGGGGAGAAATACTGCTGTGACACCATTTGACACGACTCCCACCTACTGTGTGAACTAATTATCACAGTTTGACTTGCCTCAGTTTGAGGAGGTTTTAAAATGTAGCTTATGCATGCATGTTGTCAAAACAAGTGGTCTTCTTGACTCGCAGAAATTTCAAATTACAACTTTGATGCTATTAACCGTAGCCGTCATTACTCCAGCACTCCCGGCTGGATTTCAACTTGGACTGACAAAACAGGTCAAATATGATGGCCTCTAGGCGACAGCCTTAGCTAGGTGTGCCTCTAGTTGATTACAAATATAGGTAACAGGATTTGGTGAAATCTTACATATAAATATACGTTTTTAGAATTTATTAAAAGGTGCCCCGCCACACAAAGCCGTTTTTACCTGTTGCTTTTGGTATAGAATCAGGGGTGGACAGGCAATATGGCACACAGGGCAAATGGCCGGTGGGCCGACACACTATTTGGGCGGATGGCCCTGACATTCTCACTGTAACTGTAATCATAGGCTTATTAACTAATGGTCTGACCGGTATGGTGGGCTGGTCTTGTTCGAAATGCCAGGGCCGATTTCTTGTCCCAGTCCGCCCCTGTATAGAATAGGTCTATATGACCTCCAGTTATACGGTGCATGTGAAAATGTAATACTGTCTTCACTATTGGCAATAGCCAATGAAAAGAAATAGGCTGAGAAATTAGGTCAATTTGAATCCATGGTCAGTGCTACGTAGTATAGACCACGTTACAGCCATTGGCTGACTGAGGACAATTATCGCCCAATCCATGCTCTCCTGTATTTGGACAAAGCCCGCCCCTTGAAATACTCGTGAAAAAGAAGGAATATCCATGTAATGGTAACAGGCAACTATTTTTAGTTTTAACTAAATATCAAGACGTTAGTGAGTTTAGCTTTGACTATGAGTTTAGCAAACTGCCAACTCATCTACCTGCTAGTCCGTCATTTATTCAGTGTCCTGTATATTTTGGGAAGAACTTGTCAACTTGGCGAATTCAACAGTCTTGGTAAGTGTAATCTGACTGTGGATGTAGGCTAACAGTCGGCTACTCTTGCAATAAGTATCTGATTATGTTGGCTACTGTGACATCCTTTTCAAAGTGGCCGTTTACAATCTGCAAGCTAGGTTGGTGCAGATATCCTCTTTCTCGGTTCCATGATAATATTCCAATTTTTTTTTTTTTTTCGTACCTCGCAATTCGCAAGTAAAACTAATGTAAATATTCGGCCATATGCTTTACAACGTCGAGCTTCAGCAGCAAATCAGAGCGCAGCCCATTGTCACAGTGAAAAAAAACCCGGAAGAACAGCGTTAAATTTTCGAGGGCTATTCTTACAGGCTGCAAACGATCTCATTACGGTCTCCTTGGACCATTCTCAGTCCAAGTGAAGTCGCATACCCTATTTGTAGACCTCAAAGAACAATTTAAATACCCTGTGGTGGTGTAGCACCTTTAACAATAATCCTGTGTAGTTGTTCATAACATTGGCGATATACCATGATGCTAATCGCAGCGAATGCCTACAAACTCTCTCGACACTTCTGAAAACATCTGCAAAATACGTAGTTTAGACTAATTTCAGTGTTTCCCATACATAGACCATTGTGTGGCGGGCCGCCACAGAATGGAATCCTATCGCCACATAATAAGACTCACGATTAAAAAAAGTCATTCCACTTCCCTCACACCTGTAGGCCTATCGTCCCATTCTTTCATAATGCCCCTTCTTCTCATTCATGCACATGACCCCAAAGCAATGTTTAACATCATAAAATATATATTTAACTTTTTTCTTTTAGCCTCATATTTCATGATTTTTTCTCATTTGATGGGGACAGTAGACTAAGCATGAAATTTGTACAATAATATGTTTTGGGTGACCTGTACAAAAAATGTATACACGGATGATCCTTGGGGTCAATTTGACCCCAGATTGATTTAGCTACCTAGCTAACTGAGCTAACTTAAAATAGTGCTACCAATGTTGTCAAAATGGTCCCACACCCCATCAGATATGATGCCAGCTATATTCAAGACATAAAAACAATATTTGAGCTTTGAAACTGTCTTTGTTTATTGGTACGTCGGCTTGGGGTCAAATTGACCCCAAAGGACCATGCGTGTGACTTTTTTTCATATTATTGCTAATAACAGAAAAAGTTTTTCATTCCAAGTTTTACAGATAAACCAAATATGTGCCAAGGAGTTATATAAAGTCATTTCAACACTAAAAATCAGGCATTTGAGGCAGTTTGGTGATTTTTAGACCATATTTAGACTATAATTTGCTATATTCGCGCACCCTGTATTCTGGGTTCACAATGAGGTATGTGTGAGGGTGGCTTTCTATTGTAGGGCATTAGGTTGTGTTTATTAGACATCAAACTAAGTGCCTGTCACAAAAAAAACTGAGGATTTATTTAGCTGGGGTCAATTTGACCCCAAGGATAAAGGGTGTGAGTAAGATTTGAGGGACGCAGGAGGGTTAACGCATAGACCTACATAAAAGGCCGGTCGCATCATTATCACTGCGCAATGAGGCCATATAGCAGCATCTGAAAGTTACACTGCTCCATCGGCAATGTTACCTTTTGCTACGCTAACATTATTAGTTTAAAGGAAGAGGCTAATTAAACAACAACTGGAATTCATACCATGATCATGGGTAGAACACCTGGCGTTGTGTTTTAACGTTTAATCAAGAGAATATGTGTAGCCTGTGGACGTGGCTTACCAAAATTGTCAATGCCCATCTTTACAGAAAAAAAAAATCTGCACGTTAATAGCAGTTCACTAAAGTCACCAAAGCGTCAAAGTTAGCTGTCAACGCTAGTTGATTTACGATCAATAAACACAAGCGCTACTTACGGTATTTGCTATAATTTCTTGCCTATGCTTGTAATGATTAACCATATTAGAATTGGAAAGCACACACGCTCTCTTCCTCTTTCCCTTCTGTTGTGCACACAGACACTGCTCCCTCCCTGCCGGTCTCCTCATCATGCATGTATGTTCCTTATTGATTTGGTGTAGGAGATAAGCCTACAGTCTTCATGCTTTTTGTAAACCTTAAACGAATGGCAAATAACATTTATTCGTCAAGTTGGATTTAATTCATGTGACCTGTTTCACAGCAATTTATGATTGTGCCATGAGTGTGGCTGTACTGCAAGTAGCCTAATTGGTACAATGTCAGATGACACTTAATGACTTTAGAAGCAAATAGCCTTGGGGAGAAGGTTTCTTTTTTACATTGAACAGTTGGGATAAAAACATTTTTTGATGAAGAATAGGATAATAATAGGAAACGGCTTGGTCATTTTAACAGGCATTTTATTGCTGTTTAAAACCTAAAAAAAAAGTTTTATCCCATTACTTGATTAATTGATGAAATAATAGGCTACTTAATTGCACTGTGATTGTAGCCTTTAAACTTTACCTAATTTATTTATTTGTTCAGTAAATAAAGTAAAGTAAAGCTGTTGCCAACTTAAATTTGTGCCCCATCGGGCAATGCCCCCTCCCCCTGGCCCACTACCCACCCTGGGGCGACCCCAATGTTGATCGATCGCCCGGGCGACGCCCCCTCCCCCTGGTCACCACCCTCATCGGCACAGTGGACCACCACAAATTGCTACCTAATCTGTGGGAAACACTGTAATTTGAAATGAACACAAATGAATAAGTTCAGTGGTTAGCTTGAACTAACATAGCAAGATGTTTGTAAAATGCTATGTTCCTTAATTTTTTTGTGAAACCCACACCAGTTGACATTGATGTTTTTTTTGTTTTGTTTTGTTTTAAAACACCAAACTAACGCAAACTTTAGCAGATAGAATTTCAATCAGAATAGGAAACCTGATAGCTTGAAAAACTAATACCTGATTTGGAACAAAATGCCTCCGAGACCACATTTACCTTAAAGGTGCCTTGTGGAATTCCTGTCAAAAACCATATACCAAACTCCACACTCAAGGGGGTGGTGTTCAGCATAAACCAGAGCATAAACTGTAGAGTTTGAGGCTCTTCACAAAGTATTTTTTTCCTACCCTATCCAAAAATTAAAAGCTTCCACCATAATTTACAAAGATGGGTAACATGCAACTATATCAAGAAGTTTGATTTATGCTAGAGCCCATGAAAATAATTTAGCGAAAAGCGCGGCTGTAACACAGACTAACGTTAACTAAGGTCAACTTATTGACCGGGGTACAACGCATTGGCAACACCGAAACGAAGGCTTTCTCCTTGGAAGAGCCTAACGTTAGTGCGTGATAAGAGTTATCATTTGACTTGGGACATACAGGTCAGCAGTAAGCACCCTGCCCACTTCATACACACCATTTCAAGAACGATGAGCGATGCACATGCGTTTTGCTTTACTAACGAATTTGTGATCGAGATATTCCTTGCCTACACCTCCATTAGATCAATTGAATGTCCACTATTATTTAGGTGTGCAAATTAATGTTACCAGAGTTGGTCGATATTTTAGATCATATTGATATTTGAGCCAACTAACATTAGCTAGTTGACCGCCACTGCACCCACTGACAATACATTTGGTTCGGTCTACTAACAGCTTGATTGCTTTTGACAGGGTGTACTTTATGTTTACAGATCAATTTCGTTAACACATCAGCTTGGCATACCGCTACATTTAACCATAGGACGTATAAGAGTAACGTTACGGGCTCTGCTATCTACCATAACTTTTGACATGGGCAGTGGTAGCCTAATGTTAGTCTTTTTACCTGTCCAGACGAAACATTGCAGTTCCACTATCAATCTTCGTTTGCTCCAGCTGCCATGAATGGTTTTCAAACTATGTTGATGGTTTAATTCCAGTTTAATCGGTTCTTATCTTCACTTTTCAATGAGTGTGTTCCTGGCTCCCATAACTTGTGGTGGTGGTGGGGTTGACGTTAACGTTAGTTTCAGCTAATCCAGTACAGCTCAATCCTTGTACGCTCCTTTTCTAAAACTAATTTCCCATTCTGATGGAAACGTGGGACTTTGTATCTTCCCTAGAATTGACAGCTACTCCAGAAAATGTGTAATAGCCATAAACATGTAAATTAATAGGGCCTAAATGGACTTAAGCCAAGTGCTACTAACGCTACAGGCGATTTCTTCGTCAACAATCTGAGGTTTGCGAGCTGTGACAGGCCTGTTAGTTGCTAGCGATTACTAGTGGCAAAAAATGGTATTACAATAGGCACTAGGGCCATGCTAATTTTTAGCATGCTAATTTGGGTTGATATCTCAGCAGCTGAGTACATGGCCGTATTTTTTGTGTGATGACTGCATTTGTTTCTTCACATTCTCCTGTTGCATTTTGTTTATTTTTTCATATTTCAAACTTCAATTCTTACACAATACACCTTTAAAGGTCCCATATTACGTTTATTCCAAGCTAACTTTTTTAGCTCTAATGTTCAGAACAGGTTGTTTCTCATGGGGTGAACATATTGAGTATTTCCCCTTTAGCCTATGACAGACCACGCCTAATTAGTCAATTGATCATTTTCATTGTTCTCAGCTGCAAAGTGCCTTCCAACTTCTCTCTCTCTTTTTTTTGCAATTATCCATTCTCATTGCCCTCAGCTGTTTACATAGCTGCCAATGTTGTGGGACCCCAACCAACTTACCCTATGACATACGTAGTTAGGAAAATTCAATGCAGGTGGTTTAAGCACACTGCAGCTGAACAGTGTAAATTGTGTATTTTATGAGGCTTTTTATCCCACTTAAAGTGTGTGTAGACCCAAGAAACACATTCAAAAGTCATAAAAAGTGATTTTCCGTACTATGGGACCTTAAAATTTGACCATTTTCATTAATCATTTTTTAATACTACTTAAAACCCCACAGACACCCTGTCTTGGAAGTTTGTAGGGTACTCCCGTTCTCAACTTCTGAAGTTTGATTTGGCAAATATGCAAATATGGTCAGTAGCTAAAGAAGAGTGATTGAATAGCCGACTTAGAATTAGAGCTGAGAAAGTTAATACATTATAATGCGCTAAGGCATTAAGTAATTAACGGCAACAATTATTTCATGTATCATTAACACAGTTTTTGCTTTGAAGTCTGTGAAATTTCCTGAGAAACGTAAATATTATTCCATTCATACCAAACAGGGTTTTCATTGGGGTTATTTTGTGATAAATGGCGTTGTGGACGTGATGTCTGAAAAAAAACTTCCAAAAACCTACAAAACAAGTGGGAAGGGTGGATTCTGACCTGTAACGACTGAAATAGGAAGACAATGATAGAAAATAACCGATAACATTGCAGGTTTGTGTGTGTTATCACCCACTTATTTAGCCTGGGAATTCCCGGCATTCGCCAGGCTACCACTTATTCCCATTATAAGCCCCTTCATAGACTTACATTATGGCTGAATAACAAATAGATATCCTTTCGAAACTTGATCAGATGATGATGTACATCGAGACAAAACTTTTTTTGTATTGGAAGTTTTCTGAAAGAATTTGTATGTCCACATACTGTAGATGAGACTTGAAGTTTTAAGGTGATGTTTACTTTTTCGTGGAATTGCCCATATATGAGGCTTAATAGCTGTGGATGTAATCATCTAAGAGTGACTATATTTTGCAGAGTGTTTAACCTGCTACCACAGATACTTACTGTAAAATATAGGTCTTCCATATGCAAAACTGGGGTCTCAGCAACTTTTCAAATTTCCCATTTCATTTTGCCAAGCCATACTTTGGAAGAAGTTTGTGTGCCTACTATCCTCGGTTATGCTTGAGCTATAATCCTGACATTCCATGTCTGGAGGACATTTGTAACAGATATTGACATTAGAAAATTTGAAGGCTACAGGTGAGAGAGTTTTCCAGATATTGCTGTTTAAAAAACTATTGACTGTGTAAACCTAATATTTTAGATTCTTACTATAAAAAATGTATCTTTTTACTAGATTTTTTTCAGGGAATTCTGAGACAGTAAGGTTGGAAAATTTCCAGATTTTGGATGACATGAGAAGGAATGACCAGCTAGTATTTGTACTTTTGGTAACACTTTGCGGTAAGGGTACATTAACTATCATTAATTCATGCATGAAATCATTAATGATTAATTAATGATTCATGCATTAGGCCTACTTCATCTCTGAATGTCTAATGAGTCATCAGAGTTAACATGAATTCATTGTTTGTCATTAATGACCTCCTGCTGAAATAACTCATGATCTTAAGCATTAATTACTTTGGGTACATCATCATGAGTCTTGATTAATTACGCATGATCATGATGACTTATCATGTTTGTGCCCCCTCAAGTAAAGTGTTGGCAGGGTTCAACATTTGCAAATTGTACAATTGGATGGTCCTATCAATGGTAAAAAATTGATCTTTCTTTATTCTTGCTAACAGACAGTTACCTGTATTTCATGTCACTTTCATCACTGCATTTGAGGGGCCACAAATATGATGAACGCCTTAAAAAGTAATGTTTAGTTGATGACATGTATGCTGCCCTTATTTTGATGTTCAAAAGAGTGTGTAACTGTCAGCAAGAATAAATAAATAAATGGAAAGAGCAATTTATTATGAGTTCATCATGTTTGTGCCCTAGAAACTAAAGTGTTGACATGGTTAAATAGGTCAAATTTAGTTGACGTATGGAATAGATACAAATCAATGCAATGTCTGGGTAATTCTTTATAAAGTCTGCATGATGAACTCATGAGGAACTAGGCTAAAGAAGGCTAAATAAGTATCCACTTTTATTATATCCAATTCTTTTGAGCAAAAACATTATGATCATATGTAATTAATCATGACTCATGATGATGTACCCAGAGTAATTAATGCTTAAGATCATGTGCTATTTCAGCAAGAGGTTGTTAATGATGAACAATGAATTCATGCTAATTCCTGATGAGTCAGAGATGAAGTAATGCATGAATCACAAATGAATCATGAATGTAATCATGCATGAATTCATGATAATTCATGTACCCTTACCGTAAAGTGTTACCGTAGTTTTACTTGGGCCATCTCTGCCTACCTTCAAGTTCTGGTGCTGTAAAAGAGAAAGAAATCAATTAACAGATTAATAGTTCAACCTATAATAAAGTCAGTGTTAACAACATGAACAAAAAAACAACCTTTTAATTCAACCCAGTAATCGCAGTAAGAACAAAAGGGATATTCATACCTGATGGTTTTTCTTTTGTGTCGAAATCTGAGAAAAAGAGAAGACATATCAAATAAATAAAGGAAAAACAAACTTGCCATTGTCATAACATATCCCTAGATTGAAGAAGAAAAAGAAGAAGACAATTGTATTAGAGAAACGCACCTACTACTTCAATGTATGAGCGTAACACAATGGCATTATTTTTCTTCAGCTCCAAGAGTGTATTCCCCTTCATCTTTCTTGGTTGCATTTGGAATCGACAGTATGAAGCATTTATTTTCATTTCTGATGTCGATCCTGCCATCAGCACCATTGCACAGCTCAAGACCATCCTTCTTCCATATGACTCTTGGGTTATAACCTGCTTCCCATTTCAGAGTTATGGCTCGTCCTTTTTTCACGTATTTGTCTAATAATAACAACATCACCAACACCATCATTACCAAAACCACTACCACCATCTTACAATTAGCCTGGCTTTTGCCATCTCCTTGGTCTACACTTTAGCTTCGTAAAAGGGTCTGGCATTTCACCATTGACATACAATTGCAAGCTGGAAGTGTGAAATGTAAGGTAAGGTAAGGTAAAGCAGTTTTATTTATATAGCGCATTTTTACTACACAGTGTAACACAAAGCACTTAAAGAAGACAAAACACATAACAAAACGTAATGACAATAAAGAAAAACAAAAGAAGTAGCCTAAGCCTATAATATAGGCCCATCAGAGTTCAATTGGTTGGTCGTAGCAGTCCACGGGCATGTTGGTAACTTACTCCTGACATGTAGCGGAGCGCCAGCCTGATATCAGAAGCAAGGCCGCCTGCGAAACTCAGGGAAATGTAGAAGTTTGAAATGATTAAATCTGATTTCACCCAATCGCTAAAGTTATGCACCAGCTTGGTCGTGAAGTAAGCTACACTACAACAACAGAAACCCAAGGTTACACTGTAAAAAAAGAAAAGTTAGCAGAACTTGAAATTTCAAAGTCAACCGATTTCACTGGCTTTTTTAAGTTAGCCCAACTCATTAAAGTAAGTTAACACACTGTTAAAAAAGAAAAGTTTGCTGAACTTAAAATTGTAAGTCAACCCATTTCACTGGCTTTTTTGAGTTAGTCCAACTTCAGAGTGCATAACTTGATATTTCAAGTTGCCAGGACTCATTAAAATAAGTAGTCAGAACACAGCATCTTAAGTTGCCGCAACCTTGATGTCAAATTGACATGTCCCAGAATTCCTCACCTTCCACATAAATTCGATCATGTTTATCCATGTTGAAATGTAATTGTGAAGAATCAATGAGTAGATGAACAATTGTTAACACTATAAATTGCACAGTATAACCATCATGCTACTGTGTTACACTTTGTATTAAAAATTATATTTATTATGACACACCATCATGGAGATGACTATCCACAATTTACTTATCCTTGTAGGTATGATCACTAGGGTAAAAGTTAAAGCTTGTTTGGATATTTAAAATATTATTGCTGACAATGAATGAACATCAAAGCTGCAGGTGTTCAAATCAGTGATAAATCAAAATCATCTTAACAAGCTAAATATTTCACTCAAGATATTAAGTTTGGGAGATGTGATAATGGCATGATGTTTCTATTAAAAATAAACACTGTTTATGTAAGGCTTTGTGTGAATATAACCATTCCAATCAGGGTTGGATTGTAATGCTAACCAAAAATCACATTTATTTGAAAATCTGTTTATATTTACTAATAGGTTGCACTAGGAAGTGTGCAACCAGCTGCACTAGAAGCTTAAACTAGGTTGCACTTGGAAGTGTGCAACCTCAGGTTAAACTAACCAACTAAGATTAGTTAACTTGCTTCTTCAGGCACACATTTTTGGAGCATGTCCAAATTTCAGTGATACCTGTGCTGGAGCAATCAAATGATCAATTTTGAGCTCAGCTGAAGATTATGAATTCCAGTTTGAAATCATCATTTGTCTTTTAAGAAAGGGCTTCTCAGTTACCCTTGCTCTTCCCTGAAAATTAACCAATAATCTAAACTTTATCCTAAATTTGGCATCAGTTTCAATCTTGCCTACTTTTTGAGACACCGCACTGAGCAGTAAGACAATATTTGAAATAAAAATGAACAGTAAGACAATATTTGAATTTAAAATGGACAAATACTGGTACCCATAATTCTCGGACGTAACTCTGAAACACCTCTGTCATGAGAGTGTTGACTTGCGCTAGAGCCAGTGGGAGCTTAGCTCCAGAAAGTGTGACTCCAAGTGACCATTAAAACTAACTTGACATTAATCTTATTTAATTCATTTCTTCAGTGTCATAGAATTAAGAAAGAAAATGCTTTGGTATGAATGATTATCACAGTTGTTTTTAAAAGCATTTAAAAAGGATGCCATGCACATGCAAATACAGGCTATCAGCCTTGGTTTTATGGTTAGAGCAGGTATACAGATGAAGCCATACATAGACTAATGGTTGAAGCTTCCGACTTAAAATCACAAGGTTGTTGGTTCAATCCCTATGTGCTCACTACTTGAAAATATGTTGGTAAGGACAGCGTTTTTTGTACTAAGAGCAATCACTGTTTTCTCAAAAAAAAAAAAAAAAGATTTTATGTGGCAGAGCAAGGATTTTTTAGTTGGTAGAACAAACAATTAGTAGTGTTTACTTACTTTAATGAGTCCTGGCAACTTGAAATATCAAGTTCTGCACTCTGAAGTTGGACTAACTTAAAAAAAGCCAGTGAAATCGGTTAACTTTGAATTTTAAGTTCAGCAAACTTTTCTTTTGTAGAGTGCTTTTTAAAATTATATAAAAAATATGGCATTACTGTTTAGGAAGAACTGAAGCTATGCATAGACTAATGGATAGGGCTTCAGACTTGGAACTGCAAGGTTGATGGTTCAATCCCGATGTGCTCTCAACCTGAAGATGTATCAGTAAGGACAGCTTTTTTTGTACAAAGACCAATCACTTGACTTGAAATTTCAAGTTGGCAGAACAAGGAATTTTAAGTTGGTAGAACAAACGACTGTGTAGTTACAGTAAGTAGTGTTTACTTACTTTAATGAGTCCTGGCAACTTGAAAAATAAAGTTATGCTCTCTAACTCGAGAAAACCAGTGAAATCGGTTGACTTTGAAATTTCAAGTTCTGCTAACTTTTCTTTTTTTACAGTGTATCTCTCACAACACCCGATCCTCCCTTGCTTTTTAGCGCGGTTTAAAATTGATCTCTGCAAACGATGCCAATGGCTGGAATGCCAGAGTCGTGGAGGGAAATGATTATTTAACAGAGCTATGTAGGAAGCCAAAGCCAGGCTATCTTGCATTAAAAAGAGAAAGAAAATGTCTTTTGTGATTCAGAAATTTGATATATCACTAGAATTTTAGCACCTAGTTTTAATACATATGGGCTTATAACTGAGTAAGCTGAGTATCCCTTTAATTTACAGCCTGTGAAGTACTGGGTAAGTATTATTAAGTATTAGGTAAGAATGCTGTAACAAAAAAGTATCAAGAGATAAATTACTGAGTACTTACAGCGTAAGTACACGCTTTATTTTACAGCCTGTGAAGTACTGGGTAAGTACAGATAAGAACAATGTTACAAAATAGAACTTCATGTGTAACATTGCCATAATTACAAAATAAGGGGTAGCCTAGATGTGCAGTATAGCCTACAGGAAAGGCATGTGTTGATTCACTTCATTTTACAGCCCCCACATCCAATATTAGGGTGTAGTTACAAGTAGTTTGGGGGTATTTAGGTAATTCCACTGTACTTGTTCTTTACTTTTCAATAGGGTAGCCTACCTAAGTGGTGTAGCATCAGTGTGCACGTCCTATCTATGCAGAAGGTGCGTGGAGGCCGAGAGCGGTATTGCAGACAGATATAGATTATAACGGCAGCAAATATGTTTTGCAACTGGGACTGTGACCATGTTGTTTGATCACTAAGTTGTTTATTTATATAGAGTCTCACGGACAACCGCAAATGATGTAGGGTAAAATCTCCCGCAAGTTAAGGGAAATAGTCTTGTTCCATTTGGAGCAAAATAATTAGCACGAGTGATTATTCATGCGAGGGATTTTTTACTTTCATTTCATGCGAGGGAATTAATAGTTTCATTTTCCATGTTGTAAATAAAACGTATCTTGCATCTATGCATGCTACTGTACACCACTTACTCTAGGTAGGCTACCCTATTGAAAAGTAAAGAACAAGTATCCTACAGTGGAATTACCTAAATACCCCAAAACTACTTGTAAGTACACCCTAATATTGGATGTGGGGGCTGTAAAATGAAGTGAATCAACGCATGCATTTCCTGCAGGCTATACTGGGCATCTAGGCTATACCCATTTTGTAAATATGGCAATATTACACATAAAGTTCTATTTTGTTACGTTGTTCTTATCTGTACTTACCCAGTACTTCACGGGCTGTAAAATAAGTGTGAACGTGTGTTAATCCAGCAAACTTATTCTGTAAGTACTCAGTAATTTATCCCTTGATACTTTTTTGTTACACCATTCTTACCTAATACTTACCCAGTACTTCACGGGCTGTAAATTAAAGTGTTACCTAGAACTAAAACATGACATAGTTGCTAAGACATTGAGGTTGTTGCTAAGGCGGATATGATGGTTGCTATGCTGGTGGCCACGTTGATATTGACGGTTGCTATGTTCATTGCTTGGCCATTATTGTTGGAATGGTTCCTAAAATGTTTCAAGGGTACAGGAAGCTGTTGCAAGGCCATTGCTGGAGTGGATATAGTGGTAAAGACTAGCGTTGACAAGAAGAGGAGCTAATTTTGAGTGCTTTATTAAGGTATAGGCCACACGCTCACTCCACTCATTTTGCTAATGCAAACAGAGGAACTAACGATTATTTAGACTGACTGACTGAAGCTTATGGCAGCAAAGATATAATTTCTCGCTAGAAATGTCATAAAATATTTTATTCATGACGAAGATTTATTGCAACTGGAGTTACTGCTTGCATTCATGTTTACCGCTACTTCCTTAAACGCTGAGCATGTTTGCAGTGTGCTTCAAGGCACATTTGAGACACTTTTGATGCGTTCATACTGGAGATCACTGACAGGCGCATACATCTCCCACTTTATTTATTTATTTATTTATATGTGAACGACCTTGCAAAAAGATCGGATTCCACAAAAAAATCGGAGTTGAACATTAAGCCCTGCTGAACGTAGACATGGAATCCTCTAACAAATTCACTTTCTCTGTATGATTGTGAATATTGAAACAAAACATGATGTTCCTTCTGAAAATGTTTTGAGGCCAGAGAAAATGAACACTTTACTTGAAGGTACCTTCATAAACATGACATGGCACTGTCATATCTATGACATTATCATGTCATGAACCTGTCATAAATATTATTAACATGTCATAAAATGTTCATGACCAATGTCATGAAGTTTCAATTACACCTTGTCATGACAACTTGACATTGTCTGGGTTGTCTTCATTATGACATCTTGACATAACCAAAGTGACATTACCAGAAGTTGTCTTAGTTATGACAAGTTGACATAATTTTTTTTGCGATGTCTTTGTTATGACAACTTGACATTAATCAGGATGACATTAAAAGAACTGGTCTTTGTCATGACAACTTGACATATTTTTTTTGTATTCATGGTGCATTATTAAGATTGCTTGGTCAGATAGTCCAGTGAGAGGGTGTACTGGTTGTCCTGACACCATTATGCCACCTTCAGTGGAAACGTTACATTTGTCAGTAAGCTGTCATGAAGGATAGACTGGCTGTCATGACACAGTTGTGACAGTGTAATGAATACATCATTACATCATTGTCACTACTTAAAGGAGAGTACCGGAGTGAATTCAAGCATAGCCCTGTTGAAAGAGCTTGCTAAATGCGCTAGTTAGCAAGTGGAACAAAATAATTTGGTACAGCGCAGACCGAACGCGAACGCAGAAGCAAACAGGCTCTTGCACTGAAGCAATGGGACCTGACTGTTGGAAACCGAAAGTAAGATCTGAGGTTACATTGACTCAATGTAAAGTGTTTCGCGTTAGGTCTGTGCTGTTCGAAAATCTTTCATTTCATGCTAAATATATTGCTTTTAGAGGGTTCGTGCAGCAGGGCTACGCTTAAACTTATTCCGGTATATTGCTTTAATTCAGATAGCAAGGATAGCTAATCTTCATCAGATTAGCCAAATACTCAGCCAAGGGATCTGTAAACTGTTGCTACGTTCTCATTAACTCTAAAAGGTGAACGTAGCAGTTCCTCGTGAATGAGGCAAGAGAAGGGCACCAAAACAGAAGTGGAGAGATGCATATATTTTCATGCATGATACTTCAGAAGTGTGTGGTTGGAGGTCAGACATTATTTTAACCTCTTGAAAAGAGAAGCCTATAATATGGCTCCAACAATAATAGAGCATGTAAAACAGAATTATTAGGGAATTATTTCTGTAAATTCATTGCAAATTAACTTGGAGGGTTTTGCATCTGGATACTTTTAATATCTTAGGCCCATATTCTGCTATTATTCTATAGCCTAAATAAAAAACTGAGTGTAGCCACTTATATAGGCGGAGACCAAACACTTCAGAAGTCCTCCTATTGAAATGCATTACAGCCATTCGTAACATAAAGATGGCAGAGTAGAGAAACTGGAAGCCCTGCCTTACGGTGAAAATAGCCAATTGCATTGCTGAACAATATATGACTGACAGTTAGCTGTCTTGTTTACTACTTCCATCACTATGGTGATAGCCATGCCGTGATTGTCAGCGCAGGCGCAGTAAGCAACTTGCCGTTTTAAATATAATCTTTTTAGCTTTATTTAAGCGGGTCTCCAGTAGATTTTGACATTGTTCAACTCCGATTTAAATGAGGATTCACAGAATATACTTTTTTTGTCCATATGACCAGCCAATCGGGACTTTTGATATCTCCCCGTTCATTTTGATAGGGCCTGGTCTTGTTAGGCCCAAATAGCTGCGTACATCCAACAAGACGGCCAAGTGATTTGCCAAGTGACCAAGTGACTTGCCTTATATATGAAAGGACTTTGGTGTAGCCTATGTTGTCGTTCAAACGCAACTGCATTTTAAATTAGACCCATCTCCATTAATACAACTAAATTATGCATATTTCAATAAAACAAACTAAAAATAGTTGACTCATCAAAATGCCAACAATTGTGACAGCCGATGACATTAAAAGCAGAATTAAATAGTTTAAATAAATGAAAAAAGGACTGATCGCTTAATCTCAATCTGACCCATTGGCCCCCATTGACTTTGTGTTGAAAAATGGTGTCACACCGACGTTTCAGTCATGTATTAAAAAAATAAACAATGCTTAAAAGTTGAAGAGTTCAGATGCAAACCCCCTAAGCACCATTTTCGTAAAAACTGAGTTAGTGAATCCTATATAAATCTAGAATATGTAAATGAAATGTTTTTGTGAAAAAATAAAATAAAACCTGCTCCCCGCTGTGTCTAAAATATCTGTTTAAAATCTAAACGCCTGATAAAAATGGCCTTTTTCTCAAAAAATGCTCAAGTGGAGTTAGGGGGTTATGCATTTGAACTCTTCAGTTGTTGTGTGACAAAATGTACTACCACAAGTGAAACAATCTAGAGCCTCAATTTCATAAGTTGCCAAAGCTAAAAGTGTAGGCATGACACCTTGCAGCACAAGTCAATGAGGTCAGGGGGTTTGATAGCCTGTAATTCTCTTTATTAATTTATATTTTATTTATTTAATTACCTTCTCTTCCAGGAACTGTAAAAACAGAGCATAGAGATAGATAAGTTAATCAACAATTGATAGGCTTAGTAACAAAAGAAGCCCTTCTCTTTTAACAATCAAGAACATTTGAATGCAGCCAGAAACAGTGAATATAGATAATGAGACATACTTGACACTTCCCCTCCCATGACTGAATCTGAAAAAAGAGGGGACTCAATAGTCACCATGGAATAATGATCACACATGAATACCATAGCACCTTCCACAATAATAACCCTTTCAAAAAATCATCTATTGTAAAAATCCAATCTTGGAGGGAGGAGCATTTCAAGAAAGAACAATGTACCTCAGAAAGGATCTGAGAGCATTTGTATTTACATGTCTTGTCAACTCTATAATAAGCTGCACTTTCACAACTCATCTGATCTGATTAAAAATGATGTAAATCTTAGCACAGCTCACCAGAGTCCAAGATATGTTGTCAAAGGTCTGCGTGTAATGTCTCACTATGTCTGTAGTTCTCAGTCTTATAGCACTTAGTCCATGTACAGTTTCACTTTTGATTATAGCCTACCCTTTACTGGGTCAGCCCTCTGTTCCCATGGCACTATGTTCTCACATTTCTTTTCCACAGAAAACCTTGGTCTCACAGTACTAAGACTTTTTTTATTATTATTTTTTAATTAGACCCTGTTTTCCCACAGCATTATTTATAAATGTTATATATTGGCATGTCCACACTAACACAGGTACTATTCATCTCAGTTATTTATTTATAGGTGCCCTGCCATGGGAACTGCCTTCCATTAAGACATACCCCCACTCCAACATACACAACTTACCCCCATCTCTCCACTCTGATATCCATTACGACATCAACCATTCCAACATTTTTAATTTCCGACATAGGCTACCACCATTCTGACAGCCAACTGAAACACGTCCCTAGTCCCATATATATACATACAAACATATTACACACATGTTGGGAATATTGCCCATATATATATATATATATATGGGCAATTCCAGCGTTATGGACGTGACATTTTCGTGCATTATTGATGAACAAAAGGCCACATAACCTCAGCAAACCTAGCAGTATTTCACAATTTTTTTTCATATTCTTCTGCAAACTCCATGGCTGAATACAGGCAAACAGAAAAAATTAATATCATGATTTGCATCATAAGAATATGAGCCTTTCAATTTGCGTTATGGACGTGACGAAAAACGGACAAACTTTTGAGAGAGCGTAGTTTTTGCTGTGAAGTGTGTGAAATTTCTACAGAAATGTAAATATTACTACATTCATACCAAACAGGACACCTCAGTAAAGACAGAGAAAGACTTAATTTCAAATGTAAATGTAAAAAAAGTTGGTTTTCATTGGGAGACATGGCGTTATGGATGTGACGTTATGGACGTGACGTCTGGAAAAACCCTCCAAAACGATACAAAACAATTGTGAACAGTGGATTTTAACCTGTAACAAGAGAAATAGTAATATAACAATGAAAAATAACTGATAGCATTGCAGCTTTGTGTGTGTTATCACCCACTTATGCCCATTATAAGCCCCTCCATAGACTTACATTATAGCTGAATAGGGTAAAAATTTTAACAAACAGATATCCTTTCGAAACTTGCTCAGTTGAATATTTACATCGAGACAATACTTTTTTGTATTGGAAGTTTTCTGAAAGAATTTGTATGTCCATGTAGGTGAGACTTAAAGTTTTAAGGTGAGGTTTACTTTTTCGTGGAATTGCCCATATATATATATATATAGTCTCATGCGCACACGCATTTACACACGCGGTAATGTTTGGTATGACGCGCGGTACCCTTCATTAGAACTCTAACGTTACACCCAACAAAACTTTTCCGTCACTCACCCACATGTCAACATCCTAGCGATCAGTTAGGTACCAGCTGATCTGCTCCATAATCCATTTTAGCCGTCATCTCATACACTTTGCACACAGTAAACAAACACTGACAGCTCGCACCCCACTTCCTGGTCCCACGCCTTTTTCGAACCCCGGGAAACATGAACATTGTGTAATGGGGTAGTTTATTGCCTGATTGCCTTGTTTTGTATGGGGGGAAATGCATTCTCTGTATATTTAATCTTGTGGTATTTAACACTTTTAGGAAATAATCCACATATGAAATGTTATATAATTATTAACCAAATATATTTATAATGTTTGGTTAATGTTTTGTTGAATATTATAAATGAATGTTATGATGCATATGCCTATGAATACCCTGTTTATATTGGTGCACCCCAATTTGGTTAATTGTTTGGCATTATTTAAGCCCTGTGGTTTTTGGCTAGAGAGAGAGTGTGGGGAAACTGTTTGGGGACCGCTTGCTGTGAGGCTGGTAGGAATTTTGTAACTGCATTGCTAAATTTTGATATTTGAACAACCCTCTGGTTGATTTTTGTTTGGCTTTGCCACTTCACTTTTTGATCACTGCGAATAAATTTCCACGTATTATTCACTATATCTGCGTTGTTGGGCCCGTTCGTGTCACTCTGCTGCAATTGTTCAGTGTGTCCTTGTCGCCACATCCTGACGTGGGAGTGAGTTTTGGGCTCGAAAATACGAAAAACTATCGTCTCAATGTAAATATTCAACTGAGCAAGTTTCGAAAGGATATCTGTTTGTTAAAGTTTTTACCCTATTCAGCTATAATGCAAGTCTATGGAGGGGCTTATAAAGGGCATAAGTGGATGATAACACACACAAAGCTGCAATGCTATCAGTTATTTTTTTTATTGTTATATTACTATTTCTGTCGTTACAGGTTAAAATCCACCACTCACAATTGTTTTGTATAGTTTTGGACGGTTTTTCTAGATGTCACGTCCATAACGTCACATCCATAACGCCATTTCTGCCAATGAAAACCAACTTTTTTACATTTACATTTGAAACTAAGTCTTTCTCTGTGTTTACTGAGGTGTCCTGTTTGGTATGAATGTAGTAAAATTTACGTTTCTCTAGAAATTTCACAGACTACACAGCAAAAACTACTCTCTCTCAAAAGCTCCTCCATTTTTCGTCACATCCATAACACAAATTGAAAGGCTCATATTCTTAAGATGTAAATCATGATATTAATGTTTTGTGTTTGCCTATATTCAGCCATGGAGTTTGCATAAGAATATGAACAAAATTGTGAAATACTGCTAGGTTTGCGGAGGTTATGTGGCATTTTGTTCATCAATAATGCATGAAAATGTCATGTCCATAACGCTGGAATTGCCCATATGGACGTGACGAAAAATGGACAGGCTTTTATGGGAGAGTAGTAATTTGTAGAGAAACATAAATATTACTACATTCATCCTTTGACACCAGCTAAATAATTCCTCACAAAATAATAACAATTTATATTGGTACCTGTTTATTTGTGACACAGGCACTTGATATGATGTCAAATAAACATATCCAAAAGCCCTGCAACAGAAACTTACCCTCCAACACATCTCTTTATAAACCCAGAATACCTTGTGCGTGCAATATAGCAAATTATGATATGGTGTATAAATCATTAAATTGCCTCAATTTGAAAGAACTATGTTTTTAGTGTTTAAATTGCTTTATATAACTTCTTAGTATACATTTTTGGTTTATCAATAACACTTGGAATGAAGAACTGTTTCTGTTATTAGCAGTATGATGAAAAAAAAAATGCACGCATGCTCCTTTTGGGTCAATTTGACCCCAAGCTGACTATGGCAATAAACAAAAACAGTTTCAAAAGAAAGTTTCAAAGAAATTGTTAAACATCCAAATTTTAATGTCTTGAGTGTGGTTGTTGGTGTGCAGTCCTTTGGCTTCATGGAGAGATATAGCTGTGTATCTTCTGTGTAGGAGTGAAAAGCAAGGCCATGCTTCCTAATGATTGTGCCAAGAGGTATCATATTCCAAAAATCAGTAGATTATAAAAATCTTAAATTAGTTGCCAGTGGAAAGCATGACGTTCATACCTGGAGCCACAAACCACATTAAAGCTCAAAACCTGGAATTGCACCTGTGATCAGGGCGCTGCTAGAAATTTTGGGCCCTATGACAAAAAATTATTTTGGGCCCCTCAAATATTGATTTTAATAGTAAAATTTTCTCTGGGCCCCCTTGTTAATGCCAGGCCCTTAGAATCATCCTAACCTTTCCCCCCCTAGCGGCGCCTCTGGCTGCTATCAAAATGTATTGAATGTTGAATGGGCTGAAAATGTACAAATCATATTGTATTTCAAATAGTAAGCTCCAGCCAAGTCTTCTGTGTGTGCGTGCATGTGTTTGAGAGAGAAGAAGAAAGAAAGCGAAAGAATGTCCATCATGAGGCATCAGCAAGCCAGTATCTCTGGCCAGGGGCCACCAAGTAATGAGTTTTGTTTATCTATATGAGGCTCTGATAACCGCATAATAAAAGATTCTGAGCTGCCAGGAAGCTGGCCATGACCCATGTAAATGTAAGTTATATAGCACTGGGTGAAAAGATAATTATGTTCACTTCTTATGGTAGAGTGGCCAAACTACTGAACACTCCAGGGGCCAATTTCATTCATCTGATCTCTTTCATTCTGAAGTTTAAGAAAAAAGAAAATGTAATGTGGCCTGTTGTTATATTAATCGAATGTCATACATCCATTGCACATCGACAGTAGGTGCAGTACTGGTGTAACATGTTTGTCAACAGCATCATTAAACAGTCTATTAGATGGCTTGCAGGTTTTCTGATCTTAAATACCATTGCACTCTCACTTGAAAACTGCTGCTTTTACCTTTAAATAAGTACAGTGGTACAACCTGTGTAACAATATGTAATATCATGTACTAATCTTGTACTTACATTATTGTTGTGTAGGCCTACCTACATACAGTGGCGCTTTAACACCAGTATAAAGGCCCCCGGGCTATAGAGTTTTTTGGGGGCCTCCCTCCCTCCTTCTTGTGCGCTAAGCACACGGTACAAGTATTAACTGTCTGCTGATTGTTCTGCTTCAATCACTCAGACGAGAGACATGACAGCCATAAATCCCATACTTTAACGTTAGCATCGTTGCAGACTCCAACAAAATACCAAACCATCTTACCTTTATTGTCCAGTTCAAGTAATCCAAGTTACCCATGTTATATCCATATTCATATTATAAGTCCACAACTAGGGGTATTCCTGTCTTGGTTGCATGTTAGATAAGTAGATATCACTTATTGTTTTGTTAGACTGGCAGGTAGCAGAATGAGTTCGCTGATCAGAATAGCTAACATTAGCCTAATGAGTCCCATGTTACAATGTTGATGAATTTCACTGACGTTTTTCTCCGCATTAATCTTTCTCTGACTTGTAACATTGTAACACTTTGAACGCTCATATCACTTCGTTGGTCAATATTATCAATATGTGTCATTTCAAAGCTTATTTTCTTGTATTTCACGTGAATACAATAATATAATTTTGTGTTCGCTTGACTAGCCTATATTCTAGAGCGCAGTGTCTAGGCTACCAGTTCATGCTGCTGTGTGTAGAGCGCAATCCTCAATGAAAATTAGGTTTTCACAAAACTTAGAAACTCTCTCATTCAGACCCTCCTGCTGCTTGCTGTGCGTTAAATAGTTAAATAAAGCGATGCAGATTACATTGTTGAATTTAGCCGACAACAGCCAAATAACTTTGATAGGCTATCTCAGCGATGTTGACCCAGGTATTCGTTGGATCCGACGGTAGCCGGTAACGTTAGTGTGCTGGAAACGGTAAGCTCAACAATGTTTTTTTTTGTTTGTTTGTTTGTTTGTTTTTTGCAACTGTGAGGAAAGCCAGGGCTTTGAGCATAAAAATGGCCTAGGGCCAGCTAGACCTTCATTCTTTACATATTGTTTGAGCATTTTTCCTAGATTATGGCATTTCTCTGTCATTTTCCACCAGGCCCTACTGGCTGTAGCTAAAGTGTTTTCTCATCCCCTGCGATTAGGGTATTTTGCCTGATAGCCTACATTGTTGATACACACGTTTCATATCAAACTTAAAATTTTGGTTTTCATATTAAACTTAATATTGTCTTTAGCTAGTCTTTCCAGTGGAAAAAAAAAAACAAAAAAACAACAACTGCGCTTAAAGGCTGGAGTTCGCGGCAAAGTGAGCCAGGTGTTGTCACGCACGCAATTCACAGGACGCTTTTTTTTAAATTTTATAATTTGCTATGCACACTAGATGTTTGTTAGTCGCATCGCTTCCATATGCTACTGTCACAACATATAAAGGGGGGATTAAATGTTATTCCCACAAGAGATAAAATTATTCAAGCAGAGGCAGGGATACCAAAACCAGAGGTAGGGAAATCCCATCCCCGACAAATCGCACCCTGATTATGAGGCCCCTGATTGGCTGGGGCCCCGGGTAAGCCCATGCATTAAAGCACGTCTGCCTACATACTGTTAACAACCGAGGTATAGAGAACTTTGAAAGTGCACATTTAGGTTAGATATAAGGTTATATGTACAGCTCGTCTATATCTAGCTTAACCCTCCTGTGATCCTTGGGGTCAATTTCACCCCAAAGCAATGTTTAACATCATAAGATATATGCTTAACTTGTTTCTTTTAGCCTCATATTTCATGAGTTTTTCTCATTTGATGGGGGCAGTAGACTAAGCATGAAATTTTTACAATAATATTTTTTGAGTGTCCTGTACAAAAAAATGTATACACGGATGATCCTTTGGGGTCAATTTGACCCCAGATTGATTTAGCTACCTAGCTAACTGAAGCTACTGCTACCAATGTTGTCAGAATGGTCCCACACCCTATCAGATATGATGCCAGCTATATTCAAGACATAAAAACAATATTTGAGCTTTGAAACTGTCTTTATTTATTGGTTTGGGGTCAAATTGACCCCAAAGGACCATGCATGTGACTTTTCTTCATAGTACTGCTAATAACAGAAAAAGGTATTCATTCCAAGTGTGACAGATAAACCAAATATGTGTTAAGAAGTTATATAAAGCCATTTCAACACTAAAAATCATAGTTCTTCCACATTTTGAGGCAGTTTGGTGATCATTAGACCATTTTTAGGCTGTAATTTGCTAAATTTATATTCGCGCACCAGGTATTCTGGGTTCAAAATGAGGTATGTCTGATTGTGGTTTCTATTGTAATGCATTAGGTTATGTTTATTAGACATCAAACTAAGTGCCTGTCACAAAAAAAACAGGCAACAATATAAATTGCTATTATTTTCTGAGGATTTATTTAGCTGGGATCAAATTGACCCCAAGGATAAAGGGTGTGAGTAAGATTTGAGGGACGCAGGAGGGTTAATTTTTAAGCTTCCGTCACCGTGTTTTGTCTGAACTAATGTGTGATCGACATACTGAGTAGTGAACTACTCTACATCTCGCATTAATTGAGATGAAAAACACTTACAAGCTAGACAAGCTGTACATATAACGTTATATCTAACCTAAATGTGCACTTTCAAAGTTCTCTATGCCTCAGCTTAAATGTAAACACCCACGGTAATCTACGGAATGAAGTTTGGAGTAACTTTGAGCTTCGTCAATGGTGGAAATTATGGAGGTAAGCTACAGTTTTCAACTCAGACTATCAGGTGCTGGTCCACTCCAACGCTAAACCTGTTTGTAGCCAATCGGTTAACTAGCAGTATGGGGTCAGGTGCAAGTGAACTATGTGTGACAAGTCCGTGCTCCGATCATTATTTAACATATTTTAAGACAGAATCACACCGGCTATCTACTTTACGTCAGAGACCCAACCTTGACCCTGATGTTCTGGCTAATACAGGCCTATAGCTAACCTTCCCTTCATATTCAAAGTCCAGGACAATTTCTTATACTTGAAGTCAGATAAAACTCATGTTATGATGATGCCCCTAAACACACTGTAAAAAAAGAAAAGTTAGCAGAACTTGAAATTTCAAAGTCAACCGATTTCACTGGTTTTCTCGAGTTAGAGAGCATAACTTTATTTTTCAAGTTGCCAGGACTCATTAAAGTAAGTGAACACTACTTACTTTAACTACACAGTCGTTTGTTCTACCAACTTAAAATTCCTTGTTCTGCCAACTTGAAATTTCAAGTCAAGTGATTGGTCTTTGTACAAAAAAAAGCTATCCTTACTGATACATCTTCAGGTTGAGAGCACATGGGGATTGAACCATCAACCTTAGAGTTCCAAGTCTGAAGCCCTATCCATTAGTCTATGCATAGCTTAATTTTTTCCCAAACAGTAATGCCATATTTTTAATATAATTTTAAAAAGCATACACTACAAAAGAAAAGTTTGGCTTTTTTTAAGTTAGTCCAACTTCAGAGTGCAGAACTTGATATTTCAAGTTGCCAGGACTCATTAAAGTAAGTAAACACTACTAATTGTTTGTTCTACCAACTTAAAACTCCTTGCTCTGCCAACATAAAATCTTTTTTTGTTTTTTTTGTTTTTTTTGAGAAACCAGTGATTGCTCTGTCAAAAAACGCTGTCCTTAACATATTTTCAAATAGTGAGCACATAGGGATTGAACCAAGAACCTTGTGATTTCAAGTCTGAAACTCCAACCATTAGTCTATGTATGGCTTCATCTGTATACCTGCTCTAACCGTAAAACCAAGGCTGATAGCCTGTGCATTTGGATGCATCCTTTTAAATGCTTTTAAAAACAACTGTGATAACCATTCATACCAAAGCATTTTCTTTCTTAATTCTATGACACTGAAGAAATGAATTAAATAAGATTAATGTCAAGTTAGTTTTAATGGTCACTTGGAGTCACACTTCCTGGAGCTAAGCTCCCACTGGCTCTAGCGCAACTCTCATGACAGAGGTGTTTCAGAGTTACGTCCGAGAATTATGGGTACCAGTATTTGTCCATTTTAAATTCAAATATTGCCTTACTGTTCATTTTCAATTCAAATATTGTCTTACTGCTCAGTGCGGTTTCTCAAAAAGTAGGCAAGATTGAAACTGATGCCAAATTTAGGATAAAGTTTAGGATTATTGGTTGATTTTCAGGGAAGAGCAAGGGTAACTGAGAAGCCCTTTCTTAAAAGACAAAATGATGATTTCAAACTGGAATTCATAATCTTCAGCTGAGCTCAAAATTGATCATTTGATTGCTCCAGCAAAGGTATCACTGAAATTTGGACATGCTCCAAAAACTGTGTGCCTGAAGAAGCAAGTAAACTAATCTTAGTTGATTAGTTTAACCTGAGGTTGCACACTTCCAAGTGCAACCTAGTTTAAGCGGATGTTGCACACTTCCTAGTGCAACCTAGTTTAAGCTGTGGTTGCACACTTCCTAATGCAACCTATTAGTAAATATAAACAGGTTTTCAAATAAATATGATTTTTGGTTAGCATTACAATCCAACTCTGATTGAAATGATTATATTCACAGAGAACCGTACATAAGCAGTGTTTCTAAAATAATCATGCCATTATCACATCTCCCAAACCTAATATCTTGAGTGAAATATTTAGCTTGTTAAGATGATTTTGATTTATCACTGATCTGAACACCTGCAGCTTTGATGTTCCTTCATTGTCAGCAATAATATTTTAAATATCCAAACAAGCTTCATCTTTTACCTTAGTAATCATACCTACAAGGATAAGTAAATTGTGGATAGTCATCTCCATGATGGTGTGTCATAATAAATATAAGTTTTAATACAAAGTGCAACACAGTACTCAAGTAGCATGATGGTTATACTGTGCAATTTATAGTGTTAAGAATTGTTCATCTACTCATTGATTCTTCACAATTACATTTCAACATGGATAAACATGATCGAATTTATGTGGAAGGTGAGGGATTCTGGGACATGTCAATTTGACATCAAGGTAAGCGGCAACTTAAGATGCTGTGTTCTGATTACTTATTTTAATGAGTCCTGGCAACTTGAAATATCAAGTTATGCACTCTGAAGTTGGACTAACTTAAAAAAGCCAGTGAAATGGGTTGACTTACAATTTTAAGTTCAGCAAACTTTTCTTTTTTAACAGTGTGTTAACTTACTTTAATGAGTTGGGCTAACTTAAAAAAGCCAGTGAAATCGGTTGACTTTGAAATTTCAAGTTCTGCTAACTTTTCTTTTTTTACAGTGCAGCTGAATGACACTTCACTTCACCATCATAATTTAGTTAGCGGCCTCTCAGTCTCATTCAGCTCACAAGTGAAAATCTACAGCCATTTCAAAATGCTGCAGCTAGAACACTACAACCTTGCATCCCTAAACTGGCTTCCTGACAGAAGCTGATTTGACTCTCTCAATATCTTTGAATCTAGACTTAAGACAGTCCTCTTTGACATCTCCTATAGGATGGTAGCCTACATGGGAAGCAACAGGTCCAGACAACTTTCCAGGACAAGCACTGAGGGACTGTGCAGAGGAGCTTACGGATATCTGCACTGTTATCTTCAACACTTCTCTGAATCAAGCTGCTGTTCCATCACACTTCAAGACCTCCATCATCATACCTATGCCAAAGAAAAGCTTCAATGACTATCGCCCTGTGGCACTGACCCCCATCATTATGAAGTTCTTTGAATGGCTGGTCATGTCTCACATCAAGTCAATCCCTCCCCCCACCCTGGACCCCTTTCAGTTCGCATACAGAGCAAACAGTTCCACAGAGGACGCAATCTGCTCTGCTCTCCACCCAACCCTCACCCACCTGGAAAAAGCAAACTCATACGTGAGAATGCTCTTCAAAGACTTTAGTTCGGCCTTCAACACAATAATCCCACAACAACTCATCTGCAAATTAGATCAGATGGGGTTCAACACCTCACTGCAACTGGATCCTGGACTTCCTCAGTGAGAGGCCACAAACAGTACGGGTCGGCAACAACACCTCGAACAGCATCACACTCAGCACAGGGGCCCCACAGGGTTGTGTGCTCAGTCCTCTGCTCTTCACCTTGCTGACTCACGGCTGCACACCAACCTACAGCACCAATCACATCATAAAGTTTGCTGACGACTCAACTCTGGTGGGTCTCATCACCAAGAACGACAAGACCCCAATGGCGTAAATTTGCATAGGGACCATAGTGACATGTCACAACCAATATTTTGGGAAGACAAAATAGTCCATACCAATATTTAGCATTTTATTTTTACATGACAAAGTTACAAATGTATTTGCATATTTCTTGCGAACACTATATTATACTTTTAGTAGTTATGTTTAGTTTTTTCGACGTCCCAGCATTCTGCAACCCAGAACAGGAGCAGGAAAGTTGTTCATGCTGCAATTTTAGAGTCACATTCGTCTCACATGGACGTAAACAAAGCGAAACTTTCTGAGACAGATAGCACACATGAAGGAGAGAGCGGTGTCTGGTAAGCTACTAGGTACAAGAGCACCAAGGTCTGGACCTCTGTAATTTTTTCGAGCCGCCACCGGATTTCCTTCACTGTCTTTCGGAAGCTATTTGTGGGTATATCTGCTATTACAATGGAGGTATTTGGTATCAAATTAAACTAGACAGCCAAGCCTATCCATTGGTATCACTTGTAATTGCACTACCTTGAGCTTTAAGGGTTCAATTTCAGTGTAAAGACCATCCACATTTAGTAGGGGGAAGATATCTTCGTCTGCTATTTTAGGCTAAACTGGGTTTAGTTGGCTGGCTGGGGTTCCACCCAATCTAACCAAGGACTTGCCAAAATCACCACACATTATGATATAAACTAGACCTATGATTTACTCAGAATGTTTTCTAACATTCATTTGCAAGATGAAATTAGTAGTAGCCTAGATGTACTGTGTGATGTGCAATTAACTCTCATTCATTTAAATAGATAAATGTATAGCCAACACTACTTTTGGAATCACACAAACCAACCCAATAGACACAGGAGGAAAAACTTCATCATCACATAAGTAAAAGCACAAAATTATGCAATGTAGGCTATTTGCAGATAACCTTCTTAAAACCATTGTCTTGACAGTATTTTTGGGCCAGGCTATTCTATGGAATTTTATATTGGCAAGCATGCATCTTTTTTAGGGACAAAATTGTCCCTAGCTGTGAACTTAAAGCCCTTTATTACAGCTTTCACATAAAGACAGGTGAATGCCAGACGCTTGGGAGGAGACTACTTAGTCTGCTATCTGTTTTTTTATGACAGTATTCCAATTGTCATAAATACTTGAGCAGAGATAACAAAGGGCTGTCTAGACCAAGATCAGCTGAGCAGCATTTAGGCCTACAGTACGTGACAGAGGGATGATTGTTTTTCCACTGAAGATTGCCAAAGGTCTTGTTCTACTTTGCTAACTAGTCGGTATTATGAAATTAACTTTTTGTCAGCAGTGGTAAGCTGCCTCACTGAGTTTTGCACAATGGAAAAGTGGAAATTGGCACGCAGTTGTCAGGCTGCTTTGACTCCCCCTGTAGGTTAAACTCAGTTCCAAGAGAACAGTTCATTCCGTGTTCCGTGTCGTGCTTATCCTTCACCTCCACCTCCACCATTGTTTTCCTATACCAGGACACTTTAGTGTTCTTATCCCTAACGCAATGAGGAATAATGTAATTAAAATGAGTAATTTAAGAGTTCTTGTAGGCTAGTGCCACTGACTATATTGTTTATACAGCACTTCAAAATAAACTTCAGTGTCCTGTGAATTAAGGCAGACAGTCTCAATTGTCAAATTCTTTACCAAAAAAAAAAAAAAATGTTTGCTGTCTTTTCCATACTTATAGCATACTGTGACCGGGAACAGTACTTCATTTCTTCTTCTTCTGATATATTCTTTAACTATGCAAAGTGTTTTCTATTTGAACACAATACAACTGCATATGAACTACATAGGTAGAGGTTGGTTTTGACGTTTGATCTCTTTGGGTTCTCTTTTTGGGCAAAACATTATGTGACTGAACCTTAACCTTATTAACTTAATATCTTGTACTTTTAAAAGTCTCAAAGGTTTCAGCCTGTAGATTGGCATACCTCTGAAATAGTACAGCATGACAGGGGTGGCCATACTTTTTTTGTTTGCGGGCCATATACTGAAACCACCAAAGGCGAATCCAAAGTTAAAAGCAGCAGTTTTCAAGTGAAAGTGCAAAGGTATTTAAGATTAGAAAACCTGCAGGCCGTGATGCTGTTGGCAAACATGTGACACCAGTACTGCACCTACAGTATGATGTGCAATGGATATATGACAGTAACAACAGGGAGTGTTCAGTAGTTTGGCCACTCTGCCATAAGAAGACAACATAATTACCTTTTCACCCAGTGCTCGAGGCTATAGGTTACATGGGTCATGGCCAGCTTCCTGGTAGCTCAGAATATTTTATTATGTGGTCATCAGAGCCTCATATAGATAAACAAAACTCCTTGACAGAGATACCAAATTGCTGATTCCCTACAAACCCCTATCACACATTCAGACACACATGCACACACACACACACACACACACACACACACACACCCACACACATGCAGACACACACTCACATATACGCACACACACTTGCGCACAAAGATGAATAATCATTTTTAAAAAGGCAGTGAGTGTCATTATTTTTCGCTGGCATCAAGAAAAACACTACAATTCACAATACAACCAACAACGCTGGTTCCTGGTATAGCCGACCCATTAGACAATTAGCCGTACCAATTTCAGGGGATCATTGCAATGTGTTTTTAATAATAAACTTTATTACTGTATTATTATTATTACAGTGCATGCAAAGCGATGCACTGTACTGTTCTCCGTTGGCTTCTTCTTCTTTTTATTATTACAGTGCATGCAAAGCGATGCACTGTACTGTTCTCCGTTGGCTTCTTCTTCTTTTTATTATTATTACAGTGCATGCATAGCGATGCACTGTCTTGTTATCCGTTGGCTTCTTCTTCTTATTCTTATTCTTATTATTCTTCTATGCACGCTTTTTCTCAATAACCGTTTCACCTAGAAACTTCATCAGTCTATCCGCCCTCGCAATGGCCTAGTAGCAACCTCAGACACCCCTACAATGTCCTGGGAACCAGTTCCACAATGATGACATGGCAATTGACATAGCAACCAACATGCTCAACATGGCAAACAGCATAGCAACCACCATATCTGCCCTAGCAACAGCCTAGCAACTGCCTCCAGCAGCCTTTACAACCATTCCAGCAATAATGATATAGCAATAAACATAGCAACCAACATGATCAACATAGCAATCTACATGTCCACCCTAGCAACTGCCTAACAACAACCTTAAGCACTAATGCCACCTTCCAGGAAGCACTTCCACAATGATGACCTAGCAATGAACATTGCAACTAACATGATCAACGTAGCAACCAGCATAGCAACCAACATATCTGCCCTGGCAACAGCCTAACAACAACCTCAAGTAGCCCTGCAATGTCCTAGGAACCGCTTCCACACTGATGACCAAGCACTAGCCATAGCAACCAACATAACAAGCAGCATAGCAACCACCATATCCGCCCTAGCAACGGCCTAACAATAACCAAAAGTACCCGGCGGTAGTGTGTAAATCCTCATCACCCAATTCCATGGGCGCTTCTAACACGCTGAGTTAGAAGCTTGGGCTTTTAGCTCAGTTGGTTAGAGTGTTCCACTCCCACGCCGGGAGATTGTAGCTTGCGGGGTGGCGTGTGCGGTGCGGACCGCCACCGGCTACACTTGCAATCAACATACTGTAGCAACCAACACAGCAACCAGCACCATTTTCTTTTTTTTTCAACTATTCAACTACATGATCAAGGTAGCAACATTTTCTTTGCTACTTAACTAGTAACTTTGATTGCCTAAACAAGTTTCCTCTTTACTCTACTTTTCTACTTTTTTTTCTAATGTCACTTTCTAAGTGCACTTTTTTAAACGTTTGCATGCACTGTGTAATTCCTTGGAATTGCAAATCTAGTTACAGTGCATGCAAAGCGATGCACTGTACTGTTCTCCGTTGGCTTCTTCTTCTTTTTATTATTATTATTCTTCAATGCTCGCTTTTTCTCAATAACCGTTTCACCTAGAAACTTCATTCAAACTTCATCTCGTAGGTCTCGATTTGTGTTGTTATGCTATGACATTTCACTTTTCTACTATTTTTACTTTTTCTACTATCTGCGATAAACGAGCGAAAAAAGTGCTTTTTTCACAAATTATGGAATTTTCAGAGTTCCACAACAGAATTCTACTTCCTATTGTTGCTACCTTAACTACTGTAAACATTCTATTGTTGCTTTCTTGACTACTGTAAACATTCCAGAGAACTTTCAGCAGACTAGTGGAACTTCTAGGATTCTATTTCTACGAACATTCTGTTATCTGCTGTATTAACCTTTCCAGTTCATTTCTATTAACCTAAAGGGCTATTTAAGCTTATTTCACTTCCATTTGCTGAGGCAAAGGGCTCGCGAAGCGAGCCTCTTTGCCTTTTCCCTCTTCTACTGTCTTTTTCTTTTCAATTCTCTGCATCATCTATTCAACTTTTAACAACTTTTTCATCTTTGCCATTTTTTTCTTTGATTCTCTGTATTATCTGTTCAACTTTTGGCAACTATTTACGTCTTCACCTTTTTGTCTTCAATTCTCTTCAATTATCTATTCACTTTTTAATCGACATTTTGACATTTTTGCCTATTTCCCTTCAACTTTTTGCCAACTTTTTACTGTACATCTTTGCCTTTTTCTCTTCAATTCTCTGTATTATCTCTTCAACTTTTTGGCAACCTTTCAGGCCTAGCCTACATATTTTCCTTTTTTTCTCTTCAATTCTCTGTATTATATTCAACATTTTTTGCAACTTTTTTTCCACATCTTTTCCTATTTCAACTATTTCCTATTTCAACATTTTTAAACAAATTTACACAAAGCAACTTTTTATGTAATCATCAACAACGAACCATTTGACGCAGCCAAAGGCTGCGTCCACCTTTATCACTAATTTAACTACTGATACGGGCCATGTTCATTCGAACTGTCATCAACTATCTTTTTTTTTTCAACTATTCAATAATCACCCATTCATCAACATTAACAATAGCCACTGCTAACAACTCCCATGATGACCTAGCAATATATCAACCAACAAGATCAATGTAGCAACCAACATATCCGCCCTCGCAATGGCCTAGTAACAACCTCAGACACCCCTATGGCAATTGACATAGCAACCAACATGCTAAACATGGCAAACAGCATAGCAACCACCATATCCGCCCTAGCAACAGCCTAGCAACTGCCTCCAGCAGCCTTGCAATGTCTTTAGAACCACTCCATCAATAATGATATAGCAATGAACATGGCAACCAACATGATCAACGTAGCAACCAGCATAGCAACCTACATGTCCAACCTAGCAACTGCCAAACAACAACCTGAAGCACCAATGCCACCTTCCAGGAAGCACTTCCACAATGACCTAGCAATGAACATTGCAACCAACATGATCAACGTAGCAACCACCATAACTTACCTGGCAACAGCCTAGCAACAACCTCAAGAAGCCCTGCAATGTCCTAGGAACCGCTTCCACACTGATGACCAAGCACTAGACATAGCAACCAACATGATCAATGTAACAACCAGCATAGTAACCACCATATCCGCCCTAGCAACGGCCTAACAACAATCAAAAGTACCCTTGCAATCAACATAACAACCAATACAGCAACCAGCACCATTTTCTTTTTTTTTCAACTATTCAACAACATGATCAAGGTAGCAACATTTTCTTTGCTACTTGACTAGTAACTTTGATTGCCTAAACAAGTTTCCTCTTTACTCTACTTTTCTACTTTTTTTCTACGATCACTTTCTAAGTGTACTTTTTTAAACGTTTGCATGCACTGTGTAATTCCTTGGAATTGCAAATCTAGTTATTATTATTATTCTTCAATGCTCGCTTTTTCTCAATAACCGTTTCACCTAGAAACTTCATTCAAACTTCATCTCGTAGGTCTCGATTTGTGTTGTTATGCTATGACATTTCACTTTTCTACTATTTTTACTTTTTCTACTATCTGCGATAAACGAGCGAAAAAAGTGCTTTTTTTCACAAATTATGGAATTTTCAGAGTTCCACAACAGAATTCTACTTCCTATTGTTGCTACCTTAACTACTGTAAACATTCTATTGTTGCTTTCTTGACTACTGTAAACATTCCAGAGAACTTTCAGCAGACTAGTGGAACTTCTAGGATTCTATTTCCACGAACATTCTGTTATCTGCTGTATTAACCTTTCCAGTTCATTTCTATTAACTTAATGGGCTATTTAAGCTTATTTCACTTCCATTTGCTGAGGCAAAGGGCTCGCGAAGCGAGCCTCTTTGCCTTTTCCCTCTTCTACTGTCTTTTTCTTTTCAATTCTCTGTATCATCTATTCAACTTTTAACAACTTTTTCATCTTTGCCATTTTTTTCTTTGATTCTCTGTATTATCTGTTCAACTTTTTGGCAACTATTTACGTCTTCACCTTTTTGTCTTCAATTCTCTGTATTATCTAATCACTTTTTCATCAACATTTGACATTTTTGCCTATTTCTCTTCAATTCTCTGTATTAATCTATTCAACTTTTTTGCCAACTTTTTACTGTACATCTTTGCCTTTTTCTCTTCAATTCTCTGTATTATCTATTCAACTTTTTGGCAACCTTTTAGGCCTAGCCTACATATTTTCCTTTTTTTCTCTTCAATTCTCTGTATTATATTCAACATTTTTTGCAACTTTTTTTTTTTTTCCAAATCTTTTCCTATTTCAACTTTTTCTATTTCAACATTTTGAAACAAATTTACACAAAGCAACTTTTTTATGTAATCATCAACAACGAACCATTTGATGCAGCCAAAGGTTGCGTCCACCTTTTACCACTAATTTAACTACTGATACGGGCCATGTTCATTCAAACTATCATCAACTATCTTTTTTTTTTCAACTATTCAATATCACCCATTCATCAACATTGACAATAGCCACTGCTAACAACTCCCATGATGACCTAGCAATATACATAGCAACCAACAAGATCAATGTAGCAACCAACATATCCGCCCTCGCAATGGCCTAGTAACAACCTCAGATACCCCTACAATGTCCTGGGAACCAGTTCCACAATGATGACATGGCAACTGGCATAGCAACCAACATGCTCAACATGGCAAACAGCATAGCAACCACCATATCCGCCCTAGCAACAGCCTAGCAACTGCCTCCAGCAGCCTTGCAATGTCTTTACAACCACTCCAGCAATAATGATATAGCAATGAAAACAGCAACCAACATGATCAACGTAGCAACCAGCATAGCAACCTACATGTCCACCCTAGCAACTGCCGAACAACATCCTTAAGCACCAATGCCACCTTCCAGGTAGCACTTCCACAATGATGACCTAGCAATGAACATTACAACCAACATGATCAACGTAGCAACCACCATAACTTACCTGGCAACAGCCTGGCAACAACCTCAAGAAGCCCTGCAATGTCCTAGGAACCGCTTCCACACTGATGACCAAGCACTAGACATAGCAACCAACATGATCAATGTAACAACCAGCATGGTAACCACCATATCCGCCCTAGCAACGGCCTAACAACAACCAAAAGTACCCTTGCAATCAACATAACAACCAATACAGCAACCAGCACCATTTTCTTTTTTTCAACTATTCAACAACATGATCAAGGTAGCAACATTTTCTTTGCTACTTGACTAGTAACTTTGATTGCCTAAACAAGTTTCCTCTTTACTCTACTTTTCTACTTTTTTTCTACGATCACTTTCTAAGTGTACTTTTTTAAACGTTTGCATGCACTGTGTAATTCCTTGGAATTGCAAATCTAGTTACAGTGCATGCAAAGCGATGCACTGTACTGTTCTCCGTTGGCTTCTTCTTCTTTTTATTATTATTATTATTATTCTTCAATGCTCGCTTTTTCTCAATAACCGTTTCACCTAGAAACTTCATTCAAACTTCATCTCGTAGGTCTCGATTTGTGTTGTTATGCTATGACATTTCACTTTTCTACTATTTTTACTTTTTCTACTATCTGCGATAAACGAGCGAAAAAAGTGCTTTTTTTCACAAATTATGGAATTTTCAGAGTTCCACAACAGAATTCTACTTCCTATTGTTGCTACCTTAACTACTGTAAACATTCTATTGTTGCTTTCTTGACTACTGTAAACATTCCAGAGAACTTTCAGCAGACTAGTGGAACTTCTAGGATTCTATTTCCACGAACATTCTGTTATCTGCTGTATTAACCTTTCCAGTTCATTTTTATTAACCTAATGGGCTATTTAAGCTTATTAACTTCCATTTGCTGAGGCAAAGGGCTCGCGAAGCGAGCCTCTTTGCCTTTTCCCTCTTCTACTGTCTTTTTCTTTTCAATTCTCTGTATCATCTATTCAACTTTTAACAACTTTTTCATCTTTGCCATTTTTTTCTTTGATTCTCTGTATTATCTGTTCAACTTTTGGCAACTATTTACGTCTTCACCTTTTTGTCTTCAATTCTCTTCAATTATCTATTCACTTTTTAATCGACATTTTACATTTTTGCCTATTTCCCTTCAACTTTTTGCCAACTTTTTACAGTACATCTTTGCCTTTTTCTCTTCAATTCTCTGTATTTTCTCTTCAACTTTTTGGCAACCTTTCAGGCCTAGCCTACATATTTTCCTTTTTTTCTCTTCAATTCTCTGTATTATATTCAACATTTTTTGCAACTTTTTTTCCACATCTTTTCCTATTTCAACTATTTCCTATTTCAACATTTTTAAACAAATTTACACAAAGCAACTTTTTATGTAATCATCAACAACGAACCATTTGACGCAGCCAAAGGCTGCGTCCACCTTTACCACTAATTTAACTACTGATACGGGCCATGTTCATTCAAACTATCATCAACTATCTTTTTTTTTAACTATTCAATATCACCCATTCATCAACATTGACAATAGCCACTGCTAACAACTCCCATGATGACCTAGCAATGTACATAGCAACCAACAAGATCAATGTAGCAACCAACATATCCGCCCTCGCAATGGCCTAGTAACAACCTCAGATACCCCTACAATGTCCTGGGAACCAGTTCCACAATGATGACATGGCAACTGGCATAGCAACCAACATGCTCAACATGGCAAACAGCATAGCAACCACCATATCCGCCCTAGCAACAGCCTAGCAACTGCCTCCAGCAGCCTTGCAATGTCTTTACAGCCACTCCAGCAATAATGATATAGCAATGAACATTGCAACCAACATGATCAACGTAGCAACCAGCATAGCAACCTACATGTCCACCCTAGCAACTGCCGAACAACATCCTCAAGCACCAATGCCACCTTCCAGGAAGCACTTCCACAATGATGACCTAGCAATGAACATTACAACCAACATGATCAACGTAGCAACCACCATAACTTACCTGGCAACAGCCTAGCAACAACCTCAAGAAGCCCTGCAATGTCCTAGGAACCGCTTCCACACTGATGACCAAGCACTAGACATAGCAACCAACATGATCAATGTAACAACCAGCATAGTAACCACCATATCCACCCTAGCAACGGCCTAATAACAACCAAAAGTACCCTTGCAATCAACATAACCAATACAGCAACCAGCGCCATTTTCTTTTTTTTTTTTTCAACTATTCAACAACATGATCAAGGTAGCAACATTTTCTTTGCTACTTGACTAGTAACTTTGATTGCCTAAACAAGTTTCCTCTTTACTCTACTTTTCTACTTTTTTTCTACTATCACTTTCTAAGTGTACTTTTTTAAACGTTTGCATGCACTGTGTAATTCCTTGGAATTGCAAATCTAGTTATTATTATTATTCTTCAATGCTCGCTTTTTCTCAATAACCGCTTCACCTAGAAACTTCATTCAAACTTCATCTCGTAGGTCTCGATTTGTGTTGTTATGCTATGACATTTCACTTTTCTACTATTTTTACTTTTTCTACTATCTGCGATAAACGAGCGAAAAAAGTGCTTTTTTTTCACAAATTATGGAATTTTCAGAGTTCCACAACAGAATTCTACTTCCTATTGTTGCTACCTTAACTACTGTAAACATTCTATTGTTGCTTTCTTGACTACTGTAAACATTCCAAAGAACTTTCAGCAGACTAGTGGAACTTCTAGGATTCTATTTCCACGAACATTCTGTTATCTGCTGTATTAACCTTTCCAGTTCATTTCTATTAACCTAATGGGCTATTTAAGCTTATTTCACTTCCATTTGCTGAGGCAAAGGGCTCGCGAAGCGAGCCTCTTTGCCTTTCCCCTCTTCTACTGTCTTTTTCTATTCAATTCTCTGTATCATCTATTCAACTTTTGACAACTTTTTCATCTTTGTCATTTTTTTCTTTGATTATCTGTATTATCTGTTCAACTTTTGGCAACTATTTACCTCTTCACATTTTTGTCTTCAATTCTCTTCAATTATCTATTCACTTTTTAATCGACATTTTACATTTTTGCCTATTTCCCTTCAACTTTTTGCCAACTTTTTACTGTACATCTTTGCCTTTTTCTCTTCAATTCTCTGTACTATCTCTTCAACTTTTTGGCAACCTTTCAGGCCTAGCCTACATATTTTCCTTTTTTTCTCTTCAATTCTCTGTATTATATTCAACATTTTTTGCAACTTTTTTTCCTCATCTTTTCCTATTTCAACTATTTCCTATTTCAACATTTTTAAACAAATTTACACAAAGCAACTTTTTATGTAATCATCAACAACGAACCATTTGACGCAGCCAAAGGCTGCGTCCACCTTTATCACTAATTTAACTACTGATACGGGCCATGTTCATTCGAACTGTCATCAACTATCTTTTTTTTTTCAACTATTCAATAATCACCCATTCATCAACATTAACAATAGCCACTGCTAACAACTCCCATGATGACCTAGCAATATATCAACCAACAAGATCAATGTAGCAACCAACAAATCCGCCCTCGCAATGGCCTAGTAACAACCTCAGACAGCCCTATGGCAATTGACATAGCAACCAACATGCTAAACATGGCAAACAGCATAGCAACCACCATATCCGCCCTAGCAACAGCCTAGCAACTGCCTCCAGCAGCCTTGCAATGTCTTTAGAACCACTCCATCAATAATGATAGCAATGAACATGGCAACCAACATGATCAACGTAGCAACCAGCATAGCAACCTACATGTCCACCCTAGCAACTGCCGAACAACAACCTTAAGCACCAATGCCACCTTCCAGGAAGCACTTCCACAATGACCTAGCAATGAACATTGCAACCAACATGATCAACGTAGCAGCCACCATAACTTACCTGGCAACAGCCTAGCAACAACCTCAAGAAGCCCTGCAATGTCCTAGGAACCGCTTCCACACTGATGACCAAGCACTAGACATAGCAACCAACATGATCAATGTAACAACCAGCATGGTAACCACCATATCCGCCCTAGCAACGGCCTAACAACAACCAAAAGTACCCTTGCAATCAACATAACAACCAATACAGCAACCAGCACCATTTTCTTTTTTTCAACTATTCAACAACATGATCAAGGTAGCAACATTTTCTTTGCTACTTGACTAGTAACTTTGATTGCCTAAACAAGTTTCCTCTTTACTCTACTTTTCTACTTTTTTTCTACGATCACTTTCTAAGTGTACTTTTTTAAACGTTTGCATGCACTGTGTAATTCCTTGGAATTGCAAATCTAGTTATTATTATTACCTCCGCCAAGGAGGTTATGTTTTCGGTCGTGTTGGTTTGTCTGTCTGTTTGTCAGCAGAATAACTTGAAAAGTACTGCACGGATTTGGATGAAATTTTCGGACAATATGTATATTGGGACAAACAAGACCTGATTCGGCACTCCGTGATCCAGAACATGATCTAGAATTTATATTGTGTCTGTGACCACATTGCTTTCGGCGGAGGTCTGCGCTCCCTGAGTACTTGTCTAGTTATTATTATTTTCTTTCTTCAACAGACAGCAGAATGGCCAGAGCCGGCTCTGACGAATAATATAAATCATACTCACAGTTATTGGAGAAGGGAAGAGAAGAGAAAGAGAGAGAAGAGAAAATGATGGTGAAAATATCGGAGATAATTTTGCTTATGCATGGAATCAATGTCATCGCGACACACAGCCTCTACAGCAATGTGAACCTCTAATAGAGATCCTTTGTGTGATCTGTGTAGAGCTTGGGAAGCTAATGTTAACTTAATTGGGTATAGCAAAAATTATGTCAAAAGGAAGTTCCTGCGCTCCATCAATTTAGTATAGCTGTAGGTTCATTATCCTGTCTATGATGAACTTAAAGTTCTGCGCTCTTCTCCGTAATGAGATACTGTGACCTGGAAAAAGAGGACTATGGGTTGACTCACAAAACTGAACATTGAACACTGCAACAACCCTAACCCTGGATATAAGCACCTTATTGAACACTGCAAAATAATTCTATTCCACACCTCCTGCACTTTAGGGAGAGAGTGGTTTTGACCTGATACATTTTTTCTGATGCCACAGTTTCTTTTTTCTTGCCTTGGCTTTCAATCATGACACAGGGCACCTTTATAGTAAGGCATTTAAAGTACACAAGGGCACTTCCTTACTTACCCACGCAACATGATTACATTATACACTATTGACAGCAACAACCTTTGGCTCCCCCTAGAGGCCAACTTCTAAACAGCAGCCCTGGAGCTCAGGTCCATCAGAATCTCATTTACACACAGCAGCACCCAAACAGGATGGATTGGATCCTGGAGAGCACGCAGCATAGGTACAGACAGCAAGTTTACTTAATGCCTCCAAGTAGGGAAATTAGAGCCCTGCTAACCAGTTAACAACTTGTCTTCAATACAATGGCACAATACCAACCAAATTGCCATATATGCGTTTGGGGAAAAGACCCAAGAACCGGCCGTTATGCGCTTTCGTTTCCTCGGCTTGAGTTCGCATTTTTACTGATAAGAGCTCCCCCTACAGCTCCCAAAAACTGTTCCGCAATCTGCGGCACCAATCTTTCATATTTCATATTTCCGCCGAAAGGAGCTAGAGTGAGGCGAAACAGTCATCAATCGACCTAAAAACTGTTGCAGAATCATCACAATGACTCTTAAGCTGCTAAATAAAGGTAAATTGAACTAAAAATGTCGCATAGTTCCCTTTTAAAAGCCACTTTTTGTCAAAATTAGGGATGTTGTGATATCAACTATTGTGATGACATCATGTTTTTGTTATCGGCAGAAATGCTTTATAATTGCTTTGCTTGTTTCTTAGCTTACAGGATGGTGCCACCAGACTTGCATAGGAGCCTCTTTAAATAAATAAATAAATAAATAAATAAATAAAACATTTGCAATATTAACTCCAAACTACCTTTTTTTGTATTGAATGACCACTGTCTTTATTTTTAAAGTGTAACAGTATTCTGGTAGATGGTAGATGTATTCTGGAGGTAAATAGTTATGTACTCTTTCATTCTTCATTTTGGATTCATGGTAAGAAATAATAAAGATAAAAAAACTGATTAGCTGAGATATAATTTCCCAAAGTACTTGGTTCAGATTTACAAATTGTAGACAAAAAATATGGCACACTGGACAACCATGTGGGACACAATTCAACCAACATGGTTGCATGACCCATATTCACCAATTAGTCAGTTATGGGACTTGCACATGACCAGGATTAAAAAGATCAGCTTCCCCTTAACGTGACGCTTGATCCAAAATGTTAATTCTGCATTTGACTAATATATTGGAGGCTAGGGGAGCTGTAACATAGCCTGCTAGTTTGTATATGTTACAAACACTACAGCAGGGGTCGAAAGGGTCGAAGTTCAGCCAATTTGAACTGTGAGCGCCATGTTAAAAATGCAGACACTGGCCACAACACAACGCTGAGACCAAAGCAGCAGCTTTTAACGCCTCTTCATAGAAAAATAGTTGCCCAACGCGTGTCACAAGTGTTTTCAAGCTTTTCATGTGAAGGCCCCTTTATCCATCACCACACCTATAGCCAATCACCCAACCCAGACATTTTTAAAGGCATAAACTCACAGATTTCCCTACACAGCTAATCACATGTTCCACTACATACATATACAATAACATCCATATTGTTATTGGTGGTACAAAATGATTATAGAAACATTTAGGAATGATTTCATAATCATTTACAAAACGTAATGACAGGCACATTTTTTGTCATAATTTCTAAGCTCCAAACTCAACTACAAAGCTAAAGAGACAGTAAGTACAATGACAGATGATAAGGAGGAGGAAGGGGTAAAAAGATGGAGGGATGAAGAGGACAGATCGATTGAAGAAAGAAGAGGAAGAGAGGGGAAGATGAAATAGCAATCAGAGAGAAAAACAAAGAAGAGGCAGAATGAAGGAATGAAGGGGAATACAGAAAGGAAAAGCCTGAAGAAGAAGAGATGAAGAAGATACGCACGTTAGTATGAAATCTTAAGAACTAGATGACAGGTGGACACACCCATTGGAGTTCATGTGATCTGGCACAGGGACACTGAGGAATTATAATCAAGAAGCGAAAACCCTGGATAGAGGGGCTCAGTGAATGTGGAGTGGAACGTGTGCAGGTGTGTGAGTGCGTCAGAGGAGGCGCTGTAGAAGGACCGAGTGCCTGCCGGCCTGTCCAGGTAAACCCCAATTCTTCTGGAGTGGGAGGAGGGGGCAGGTATGGCAGTGCGTTTCTTACTGTGACTGGCAGTGTAACTGTCAGGACAGCAGGAGAGACTCCAGGACTTGGCATTATCTCCCATTATGGCTTCAGCACCCTTACCTTTCCTCTTGATGCTTTTATAGGCCACAGCTATCAGAGCGCCACGCCCACTCCACTCAGCCTCCCAGTAGCAGCGTCCAGATAGACCCTCTCTACACAACACCTGATAGTACTCAAATCTCTCTGGGTGGTCAGGATACAGCTGCTTCTCATACATCTTTGTCACCTTTCTGTCACCCTCAGTGAGAGAGAGTTTTCTGTGTGTTGTGTTTAGATCCAGAGTTAGTTCACATGCATCTGCGGACAAGAGGAGAGGAGAGAGACATCCTCATCAGAATGGGGAGAGACAACTTGCTCACAGATGTAGCTTTGCAAGGAATTTCCATAAACAAATACTTACATTTCAGCAAACATGACCGCAAATTGACTAAAACACACTGGTCCATTAATGTTGTTTTTCTGTTGGTGCCATATGTGAAATGTGAGATGGCTTATTATTCTACAAAATGATTATTTTTAATCAAACAACAGAACACACTCGTCTCATTACATTGTCAAATTATATAGGTGTAATCAAAAAAATAAATACTTCCAAGGCTGTATCTTAGGGCACCAACTAAATAAGCAGTTTTTGACCTCCTCCAAGGAGGTTATGTTTTCAGTTGTGTTGGTTTGTCTGTCTGTCTGTTTGTCTGTCAGCAGGATAACTCGTAAAGTACTGCGCGGATTTGGATGAAATTGTCGGACAATGTGTAGGTCTATATTGGGACAAGCAAGAACTGATTCTGGTGGCAATCGGTGATCCAGAGGGATTAAAAACTTAATGCCTTGTAAATATTATCTTGGGGGACTTTGATTCATGCCTCCATCTCTCTTAGGGATAGGGTTAGAAACATAAATATTATGGTCCATTTTTTTCCATGACTCCCGATGACCATCCACAGCATTCAGTGAGAATCATCATATTTTAACTGGCCTGATTAAGGATGAATGGTATCTAATTTTTGATACGATACGCTACTCTTCTGAATCTTTTTTTTATTGGACCAGTGGGTTTTTCATCAGAGGGCCGAGCTGCCAAACTTACACGCACAACCACAAACATGGTTTAGAAAAAAATGCACATTTCCTCATTTCTGACCATTAGCCTATTAACAGTCCTATGCATCAATGTTAATGCATAACATTTTGTATCCCTTTACTGTTGGTAAGCAGGTCTAAGATGCACCTCATAGGGAGTTACCAGAATTATTTTGCATAAAGTGCATTGCTAGTGTCACGGCCCCAGTGGGGCTCTTGTGTCACTACTTCCTACGGGAGTAGCAGAGTTCCACCAGGGCACCAGGGGTGCTCTTCTTTTGTGTGTCTCCCAAGCAGGCTGGCTGAAGAGGAGCTTGCAGATTGGCTCATACCAGGATCACTTGAAAGTCAGAAGATCTACCCAGAGCCCGTTTACGGCGAGCCATGGCACTCCTATTAACGCCATTCAACCTGCAATTCCAATTGCAAATCCGCTAGAGGGCGATCGCGAGTCAGTGGAAACTGAGTGGAAAATCAATGGGCACCTATGAGGTATAGGGCTAAATGTATCATTTTCACATATTTAGGGACAACATATCACAGATTGCATTTTATTTTAAGCAACTTTGACATGGATGTCAATCAAAATGAAATGTATTTATACATCTGACAACGTTTTTCATCTGTGAGCAGTTTTTTTCCCCTGACTCACTAGCATTCTGCTACTCTATTCCAGTGAATGGCCATAGGGAAAGACTTGCTGTGTCACGTGACAGACACTTTGAAAGGGATTTAAAAATTAACAAAAAATGCTAAAAATATTGGTGGACTGAGAATTAAGTCAAATTACTCTGAACGGCATGCATGAATGCATTTATTCAAGAAAAAATTGTATCTAAAGAGATACTGCATTTGAGGGTGCAGCTGCATAGAACCCAATTCATTCTTCACTTACTTGCGCGCGCCATAATCACCAAGTGATTATTTGGTGCTGTTTACACAAAGCTATAAACGCCCTTAAACATACAATTATTTGACCATTTGGGCCTTGCGTCTAAATGGAGCCGGCAGTTTCATGCCATGAAACCGAACATTTTCCAAACCTGGTTCTAGGGTGCATAAATTTGAAATCACCGGTTTCAGACGCTTCGTGTGCACTGGTGTAAACAGAATTTTGTGCAGGTGATGTCATTGGTCCACTCCTAAACCTCAGTTACACCTAGGGACCTAGGTGCACACAGACGTCTTTTCAAACACAAGAGTGGACAGGAGCCTCAATTTCTCTGTTAGTCCTGTTATGTGAAAGCTAAGCTAAACTATCAATAGAATGTCCCAGATTAACCTGTTCAAAATATTAGCTAAGACTGCAGGCTAAATAAAACAATTGGGCTATTTTCATGGAAAGCATGACAAATTCAGTATGTAGCTGTCATTGTGGTAGGCATATTAGCGATCTCTTTGCACATTATACATTATATATATTTGTTTACTTGGACCGACACGACTCCCGGTTATTGTATTGAAACATTACACCTTTATTATCCAAAGTTGTACAAAGTAGTGATTGACTTTGCTGTCAGCACACACAAAACACCGTCACCCGTGGGTGAAGTTGTTGCTTTTAGCATTGGCTATCACCTTTCACAACTTTTGAGTCTTAATTCTGGTCATTGAGGTCAGACAGCTCTGACTGAGAGAGTGATCTAGCGCCCCCAACAGGCCTCGCTTAAGTACTACATCGGTTTCATGCATTTTACAGAGATACAGAGATCCCTTTTAGACATTTTCTTTTTTGTTTTTTTTCTTAGCGGTAGAGAAAATAATCGTTTAGCAATCTTGTTGCTTCCCTGTGCACATGCCCTTAGTCTGGAGACCCACTCAGTCATTGAGTATTTAGTTCTGTGAAAATGAAGAGCTAAAAATAAATATTGATTTGGATTGTGGCGAACTGTGGTTACCACCACTGCAAAGGTGTGGCCCAGTTTAAGTTCATGATTTTGATTTTGATGTGGCCTGAGTGAAAAACTGTATAGCTGTGGGTTACATGGTTCATGTCGACTCAAGAAAATTTTATTTTTGTTATTATACAGCCCTTTAAACAAACAAAAAAACCAGCTGCAACAGTGAAGGCGCGATGAAATAAAAGCATGCATGGCAGTCTCAAGATTACCATGTGACCCTTGATAAAATTTCAGATGGAATAAAATGTGAAAACATTGCTTACAGTATTTGTTTTTGAGTTTGAAATCAGAGTAAAAAATCATGCCTAGATGTCTTACAGGGTCTTCAGATAAGGGCTCAAATGGCCCAGGTCCAGAGTATTTTTACAGGCTTTACTAGGTAGGGTTACATCGTAAAACCTCGGTTTTATTTTTATACCAAACGTTTTCGCTGTTAATTTACCAGCGTTATAGTCACTTTGATGATTAAATGGTTCATTTTATTATTGCTCTCTCAGCTGCCTTTAGCGTTGATTTAGCAGTTACCACGCTTGCAGGATCTGGGGCGTCGGGTCCATGAAATTGAAACTGAAATTAGATATGACCGAAATCGCATGTATTACCTGCTTGTCAGACAACGTAATGCACGGAAATTATCATCTCTGGTTCATACTGCAAATAAATTTACATCAGTTGCTGAGAATATACAATGTAGTTGTTATTTATTTTTTTAAATTCGGCGACTATACTGTAGGCTCCAAAGATAGGAAACTGCCATCCTGCCTGAAGCGCCCCCACTTGCAAGATTTAAGTAAAATGTTGACGTTTCCTAGTACCTTTATATACATGGGTCATTCCGTGCCAAATCAACAAATCTCAGACAAAAATTCCGCCTGACCATCTTGGATTTGCTTCAAATTTTATGTGAATGATGTTACCATACCCAGGACCTATAATGTGAAATATTACCATGGTATCTTGTATAGTTGTTGAGATATGGGGTCTTAAAAAAGGGGGTCGTGTGTCAAGAAAGTGGAGCTCTGAGAAAATATCCATGTTCCACAAAGCGTTACTCTTGGAGTTTTCATGCTACATTTATGAAACTTTCAGGACATATTCTGAAGTAGTATATGTCTTTACACTGTGAAGTACACCTTTCACGGTAGCACATTTGCTGAGTAATGCTTTGCTGAAAATGGCAAAAAAAATACATGTTAATTTTTTCCTATCTATTTCACAGTACTGTATCTTGTACACGAATGACATCAGATCTTTGGTATTTATGTAGTTCACAC